>JAYRCH010000031.1:1200000-1800000 GCA_037179445.1 Phengaris alcon alcon
ATCCACCGCCGAGCTAATTCACGCTCTCTTCTCCCTGGCCATGGATATATTTTCCAAAATCCAGGCCGGGGAAGACATTTTTACTACCCTTTTGTCGGCCCTCCCTGAAGGGGCCTCCCTCGCCACGAAATTAATCTCTAAATGGCTTCCCACGCCCCATCCTCGCTAAAGATTATCCACTGGAACGTCCGAGGGGTCCGCAGAAAAGTGGCTCCGATTCGTCATCTCCTCAGGGAACAGGAGATTGACATCGCGCTATTAAGCGAAACCCATCTCTCCCCCTCGGACCGATTTCATACTCCTGGGTATATCACATACCGCCAGGACTATCTTGGCGGAGAGGTAGCGTGTAGAGGCCTTGCTGTCTTGGTCGGCAGGAGGATCCTCCACCAACTCCTCCCAACCCCCTCGGTGTCTTCCCTTTTTGCGCTGGGCATCGAAGTGGCACTCGGCACCCACCGCACCCGCATATTCGCGTGCTACAAGCCCCCGGGGTCACATTTAGATATCTCCGCCATCCACAGGCTCATATCAGATGAGCCGACTGTGATTGCCGGAGATCTAAATTGTAAGCACCCCGAGTGGGGCTCCCGCGCGCCAAACGCGGACGGCAGACGATTGCTTGCCGACTCCGAACGAGTTGGGTACACGGTGGTGGGTACTTACACCCCCACCCATTACCCTGAGAGCCCCTCGTATTCCCCTGACGTCCTGGACGTGGCAATCG
This sequence comes from Phengaris alcon alcon, assembly GCA_037179445.1. Classification (NCBI taxonomy): domain Eukaryota; kingdom Metazoa; phylum Arthropoda; class Insecta; order Lepidoptera; family Lycaenidae; genus Phengaris; species Phengaris alcon. The sequence continues at coordinate 1,200,728 of JAYRCH010000031.1, forward strand.
TCCATCGCATCGCAGGCGACCTTCACCAGGAGGTACTCGACGTGGCTCATGGCTCTGACCATCTCCCGGTCCTGGCCACCATCCGAGCCTCCCCGGTTAGTGTCCCTCCCCTCCCCTCTTACCCAGTCCGTGACTGGGACGCCTTTTCCTTGCAGCTGCACGAGAACACTCCAAATTTCCCGGTGAACTCTGCTGAAACCGTCGAAGCCATGACGGAGCAGCTCACCGGGGCGATTGCAGCTGCAATCCCACCCACCGCCAATACAAGCGGCCCCCGTTACCTCGCCACTTAGCGAACCTGATCGCTGACAAGAGGCGCCTGCGACGACGATGGCAGCTCACCCGATGCCCAGCGTTAAAGACGCAACTCAACCGCCTCACCGCTGAGGTAAGATCTAAGTTAGAGCTCCTCAGTGCGGAAAACTGGACCCGACGCATCCAGGAGGCGGGTGAGGACTGGCCCTCCCTTCATCGTTTTTGCCGTAGTCTTACCAGAGCCACTGCCCCTGTTTACCCCCTGCTCCACCCGGATGGTAATTTAAGGTACCGTGCAGAGGATAGAGCAGAGATTCATGCTGAACACCTCGAGCGCCAATTTTCACCACTGCCAACGACCGCAACGGACCACGCCCGAACGGTCTCCGAGGAGGTAAAGGTATTCCTACTCTCTCCCTCCTCCCCCCCCTCCTTCTCCTTCTCTCCGAGGGAAGTGCAGAAGGTGATCGCACGCCTTAAACCTAAGAAGGCCCCCGGAGCAGATGGTATTCCCAACTCTGCCCTTCGTCATCTCCCCTTCAGGACGGTGGCCGCCCTGACCCGTCTGTTCAACGGAATCGTCAGGACCGGACACTTTCCCACCACCTGGAAATTGGGGATAATTACCACTATCCACAAACCCCATAAGAATCTGAGAAGGGCAGAGGGCTACCGCCCCATTACCCTCCTCTCAACCATTTCAAAAACCTTTGAAGTCCTTCTCCTCAAGCACCTTGCTCCCCACCTCCCTCCTCGCAAGGACCAATTCGGCTTCCGGTCGGAGCTGAGCACCACTCTCCAGCTGGTAAGGGTCATCCACCACTTGTCCGTTGCGGCCAACAAGAAAGAATCCTCGGTCGCAGTCTTCCTCGACATGGAAAAGGCGTTCGACTGTGTTTGGCATGAAGGTCTGCTCTTCAAGCTCATCCGAGCCAACGTCCCACCCCCTCTGGTAAGACTTATGGCATCTTTTCTCTCCGGCCGCACCTTCAGGGTGCGTGTCGACGGCGTTCTCTCCAGCGAGCGTCCCATCACCGCCGGCGTACCTCAAGGCAGCGTGCTCTCGCCAAGCATGTACAACTTCTACGCCAGCGACGTGCCAAAGGACCCGGGTACAACCGCAGCGCTATACGCCGATGACACGGCGTTCATCTCCACCTCGCTAACGTCCGATCATGCCGCCCTGAAACTTCAGAGGACGCTGGACCTTCTCCCTGACTGGCTGAGCAACTGGCGACTGTCTGTGAATGCAGGTAAGTCCCAGGCGCTCGCCGTCACCACGAGAACGGGATTCCCAGCTCCTCTGAAGATCGGAGACGCCGAGATACCATGGGGAAGAACGGCGAAATATCTAGGTGTCATCATAGATCGCCGTCTCTCCATGGTCGCCCAGCGCCAGCATGCAGTGGCGATGGCCAAATCGGCCACCGCGCAATTGCACTCCGCCTTCTCCTCTCCTCAGATCCCCCTCAACATGCGGACGGCCTTGTATAACACTTACATCAGGTCCCGCCTCACCTACGCAGCACCTGCGTGGCACCATCTGCTCTCTGCACCCCAGAAGAGGACGCTGCAGAGAGCCCAGAACCGGGTGCTGCGCTACATTGCGGGCGCCCCCTGGTACGTCCGCAATTCCACCATCGAGAGGGATCTTAGGATGGAGAGCGTGGAGGCCTTCGTGGCCCGACTCGCCAGCAACATGTTCGCGCGAGCGGATGCCTCGCGCCTTGTCGAGCTGACCGACTTGGCGCCGTGGCACGCCCGCCCGCCCGACCGCCACATCCTGCCGAGGGACGCTGTCCCGCCGGCAGCCCCATCGGACCCCCGCCACCCCCGAAGAGGAGGAGCCCGGGCGCAATGATGTGCCCCCCCCACCCCAGAAGAGGAGGAGTCCAGGCGCAATGGCGCGCCCGAACACCGCCCTCGAAGAGGAGGAGTCCCGGCGCAATGACATGCGCCACACCGAGGCGCCTGTACAGGCGCTCCACCTTCGCGGGATCAAAATCCCCCCCCGCTCCTTTCCCTACACCGGTAGAAACCTAAACCTGCCGGTGCAAACTTCAACAAATCGTCTGGGGCCTGTCGGAGTGGCAGCCCTCTTGCCACCCCGTCGCCTCCTTGACGCACCTTCCCCCTGACAAATAAAGTCGGGGCCCGGAAGTCTTTCCCTTTCGACTTCCCCCCTTTCCCCAGGTCGTTCGCGTCCGCGGTCCGGTAAACGCGGCGCGTGAGGGAGTGGAACCACACACGTTTCCCGGCCCCCGGGTCGGGACCCCCACGCGCCGCTTGGAGCCGACCGCCGGTTTCGGTTGGGCCTGGATTGGCATGACGACACTCCCTTGTTCTGTTGGCTGCCCCCCCACGGGTTTCCCCCGCGTTCTGCCGCGGGGGGTCTTCCCAAAAACTTGACTCTTTGCGCCCAGTACTCGTACTGGGCGCGTCATCCCAATTAGAGGGGCTATGCCCCTGACGTTGGTAATCCGCCAAGGCCCTTTTCAGGGGCCCGGCGTCGAGCTGAGAAGAGTCTCCTTCTCTCGAGGATTTCATTCTGCTCTCGGACACCGTCCGATGAACAGCTCCGCTCGCTACGATCGTTGCCGTCGTCCCGCGCTCTCTATTTGCGCTCTCGCTCTATCCGTGTGTCATTGCTCACAATAGTGCACCACTGGAAGAAAGAAGACAGAAGACTCAAGAGTCAAGCTTCAAGAGGCAAGACTCAAGAGTGAAGAGACAAGGCGCCACCCAACCGCCTTTGCCGCCCGACCCGTGCCGTACCGTGTCTCGCGCCGCGCCGCGATCGCCGCCTACCGGACGATTCGTGCGACCGCTCGCATCGTCCGTCTCGCTCTTTAGTGCGAGCCTTCTGCTCGCACACCCGCCGCGAAGTTACCGCCGCGTTAGGACGAGCGTGCGACCGGTCGCATCGTCCGTCTCGTTCTTAGCGCGAGCGTTCTGCTCGCGCTCCGCCGCGTCTCGTTCGCGAACACTAGCGCCCTAGTGTTTAGCGCAACGTTAGTGAGTGAGTGAGTTCCAGCCGCCCTAGGAACAATTGTAAGTACCGTGACACGGTTAGGCACACTACACGAGGAGTTTTCCTCCCTACACACCTCCCCTCCCGGTCGCCGGGAGGGGCTGTATCCCCCAATATTAATTAGAGAGCAGAATTTCTTTTCACAACCAGGATAAAACTTCCTAATTATGGCCGACGCCTTAATTAGGAAGTTCCTAGAGTTCTTGAAACTAGAAGTCCCAGATGTCGCGTCCAAGTGGGAACGCTTCGTGCGCTTGCACGAAGCTGACTCACCGGCGTCGCCCGATTGCGACGCCCCGCTAATTCCGGCCGAAACAGAGCCCTTATCATCTCCTTCAGAGATGTCTTGCTCAGAGCAAGAAACCGACCGTAGTGAACAAGGCGAGTTCACTACCGTCAGATACAAGAAGACGAAGAAGAGGAAGCGCCCAGAAGGCACCTCCTCGCCAGTCTTATCTTCCCCGACCAAATCGGTCCGCAAAAATAGGAAAACCGTGCAGGCTCATGGCTCCGCGACCCCCGTTACCTCAACGGCCCCTCTGGCCTCCCAGGCCCCTCTGGCCACCCAGGCTCCGCTGGCCTCCCAGGCCCTTCCGGCATCTCAGGCCTCCCTGGCCCCTCAGGCCTCCCAGGCCCCTCAGGCCGTCCGTACGCCAAAAATGCCTCCTCCTGTAATCATACAGGAGAAGGCCAAATGGAATATAATTTCTGCGGCAATAAACGAGCAAAAGCTTCGATACTCTTCTGCGCACACGACCCCCATAGGGATCAAAGTGCAGGTTAAATCGTCGGAGGACCACCGCCTCCTCACCGCGTTCTTACGCGCAAAGAACATAGGCTACCATACGTATGCCCTTGAAGACGAGCGCCTTCTGCGCGTCGTCATTACAGGAGTCGATAAGTGCCTCTCCACAAAAGAGGTACTCATGGACATCCAGTCCCAAGGTTTTCCCGCCTTAGAGGTACATCGCATGTACCACCCTATCAAAAAACACGAGTACAATATGGTACTAGTAACCCTCCCTCTTACACCAGAGGGCAAGGATATCTTCAATATCCGAGCCGTCTGTCATATTACGGGCATCCGCGTCGAGCCCCCCCGTAAAAGGGGCATCCCTGGCCAGTACCACCGATGCCAACTTTACGGGCACTCAGCACGGAATTGCCAAGCTAGGCCGCGTTGCGTTAAGTGCCTCGGTGACCACGGCACCTCTGACTGTCTCCGTAAGAGCCCAGCTGAGGAGTCCGAACCCCCCAGCTGTGTTCTCTGTAAGTCTAAAGGACACCCCGCCAATTATAGAGGGTGCAAAAAAGCACCCAAAGTAAAAAAGCGTAGTGCACCGCAGACTAAAAGTGCCCGCCCCAAACAGAGATTCGTCGCTGCCCCCCTACCCTCCCAATCTGCATGGTTCAAGCCCGCGCAGAAACGTAGTTCGGAGCTAGCGGTTTTCCCCGCTCTCCCCAGTAAGGCCATGCCCTCCGCGCCCGTAGCGCCTAAGGCCACGCCCCCTCCGACTCCCAGCTTCACTGCAGACCTCTCTTTCGTCCAGCAGTTTTTAAGCAACATCGGGCCTATTGACCCGATGGAGCTTTCTATTTTAGCGACAAAGCTAAAAGGTTCGGCCACAGACCGCATCCAAGCTCTGTCAGACCATCAGGTCTTGATCCGTCAGATCAAGGCCCTCTCCACAAACGGTAATTAATGGAGCCCTCGGGAAGGACAAAGCCGCACTCGTTACGCGTAGTGTCGTTCAATACGAACGGCATTAGGAATAACATTAGCGAAATTCGCGATTTTGTAAGCAGCCAAAATGTCGATATTCTTCTAGTGCAGGAGACTTTCTTAAAACCTAGCATGAGGAGCCCTAAAATAGCTAACTACAAAATAGTCAGAAACGATAGAACTCGATCCCGACTCGGAGGTACTCTTATCTACTATAAAAAATCACTACATTGTATTCCACTAGAGGCACCGTCATTGTTAACTTTAGAAACATCTGTTTGCCATATTAGTATGTCCGGTCACGGACCCATTGTTATAGTAAGCGCGTACTTAGCGTGCAACAAAGAACTCCATTCAAGCGACCTACAGGCGCTATTCAATTTAGGTAACGCTGTCATCATTGCCGGCGACTTTAATTGCAAACACACCGAGTGGGCAATGTTCATAACAATAGGAACGGTACCATCCTTTGTAATTTAACCGACACTTTAAATTTTGCACTATTAGCCCCCACCGACCCCACTCGCTATGACACCAATGAAAACATCAACGGTGTCATACGCGATCCTAGTACGATAGACATAGCCTTAGTTAAAAATGTTTCTCTCAATATCAATATTGAGACTCTCCACGAGCTTAACTCAGACCACAGACCGGTTATGATTACACTTGGTAGTCTTAACCCCAATAATTCTAGTACTAGGAAGATAATAGATTATAAATCACTAGCGGAGAACATTAAAGTCCTTCATTCTAGCCACTTAGACAAAATCCCCGATATTATAGATAGTAAAGAGACAGCCATAGAGGCCGCCTCCCACTTGACCGATCACCTGGTAGCGACCATAGAGAACTCATCTAGGGAGGTGCCAACGACCCCCAAGGGCCGTTGGCCCCTCCCTGAGGACATAAGGGAGTCCATCAGACTCCGAAATGCGGCTAAGCGCACATATGATCGCTACCCGTCGGAAGAGTGGAGGAAAGCCCTCCGTCACTACGAGAGGGAAGTTAAGTTTAAAATCAAACAGCACAAAGCCGAGAGTTGGGATCGACTTCTCAGTGATTTAGAACCGTCTCACGTGGCGTACTGGCCACTCGCGAAGGCCCTCAAAAACAACACGGAGAGCGACATGCCTCCGTTAGATAGACCTAACCGTCCTCCTGCATTCGAAGACATTGACAAGGCCGAGTGCCTAGCTGATAATTTCGAACAACAGTGCCGGCCGAGTACTCTCCCGATTGATCCCGTGCACCTTAGCTTAGTTAATAGCGAGGTCAACAGCCGACTCTCGAGGCCACCTGACGTAGACAGGGTGAGGATGGTGGACTCGGAGGAGGTCAGTGACATTATTAAGTGTATGAATGCCAAAAAGGCCCCAGGCCTCGACGGTATTTCAAACAAAACACTTAAAATGTTACCGTCCGAGCTAATTCAACTCCTAGTGAACATCTTTAACGCCCTCTTAGTAGGATGTTCATTTCCAGACATTTGGAAAGTAGCTATTGTCATAGGTATGGTGCCTGGTAGCTACCGTCCAATAAGTCTCATTAGCTCCCTAGGTTAAGTCTACGAAAGAGTTATTAAAAGGCGCCTTAATGACGTCATAACCGACAAAAAACTCCTTCCAGACGAGCAGTTCGCCTTCCGCGAAATGCACAGCTGTCCCGCTCAAGTACACCGCTTAACGGAGTACATATTATCTAGCAAAAACGACAGGAAGACGACATGCGCCGTATTCTTTGACATTGCAAAAGCTTTTGATAAAATTTGGCATAACGGACTGTTATACAAACTCTATCAAATGGAAATACCCGATTATCTCGTCTTACTAATTAGTAACTTTTTAAAAAATCGTAAATTTCATTTCCGCGTAGAAGGCGCACTGTCGTCGCCAAGATATATGGAGGCGGGAGTACCGCAGGGCTCGGTCCTCTCGCCCTCCCTATATAACCTGTACACTAGTGACATCCCCAAACACGCTAAGGTGCAATTAGCTATGTTCGCGGACGACACAGCCCTTTATTATTCAAACACACGAGCCCGTACCGCGTCTAAAGTCCTCCAGGAGTCAGTTACCGCTCTCGGTAATTGGTTCTCCAAGTGGAGAATAGAAGTCAATCCCGATAAAAGTCACGCCATTCAATTCAATGGTAATAAATCAGCGGGGCGTAAGTGCCCCCGTAAAGTAATGAGCCCTATTAGCCTGCACGGCAACATTATCCCTGAGGTCTCTCAGGTCAAATATTTAGGCGTAGTACTAGGCAAGTCGATGACGTTTTCGAGTCACATCAGTAACACACTACGTAAAGCGAAATTTGTACTCTACAAATTATATCCGCTACTTAATTCGCGAAGCAAAATGTCCTTAAGACATAAGCTTACATTGTATAAGGTTTGCATCAGAACGATACTCACTTATGCGTGCGTCTCTTTCGCACAGATAAGCGAGTCTCAAATGGACCGCTTGCAAAGAGTCCAGAACCGGTTTCTACGCATGGCAACAGGCGCCCCCCTGGTACATGCATAACATCGACTTGCATAGGGACTGCGAACTAGTCACTATTAAAGCCTATATCAAGGAACTCGTAGAGAGATTCTTTGATAAAGGCAAAAACCACCCAAACCCCCTTATAAAAAAGGCACTGGACTACAACCACGACGCACTGACTTTCCGACACCCGCACAAACGGCCTAAGCATATCTTAGCCGATCCCGTTGACCCGATCACAAAATACGTAACGTACTGTGTACAGTTACGTAAACACAAATCACACGCACCCGCGACGCTAGCATCGCACCGGGGTCGACGCCGGCGCCTACCCCGAGGTCCCACATCCGACACGACAACACGTACAGACGTACAGACCGACCCTAACACGGGACCGGACCCGAACCCGAGTTCGAGTTCGCATCCCAGTAGTCTAGGTACACTCCTAAATAGTGTCCGCGACCGCGATATTGATATAGAGAGCTCTACCAATACCGCGAACCTCATCGACATTAGGACTTACGCGCGCGAGTCATCCCGACCGTACGCGGAAGGGGAGAGGGACGGCCCTCTCAGTACTGATATCGACCAAATCGAGAGCTCCTCTATCGCGATAACTCGCACGCCGCTAGTCTCTGCTACCGCGCGCGAGCAACCTCACTCATCAGCGAGTGAGGAAGGGGTCGGACCCCTCAGCAGGAGAGACCCGCGTCTCCCCTGTCATAATAATAGCTTCTAATCCGTAGCTGTCCCCAATATCCGGTTTGAACATCACCCGGGTGATGTTAGGGAGGGTCAAACCCTCCCATCGTCTACCACCAAACAAACTAGCCACCAGGCTAGTTATAGTCCGACTTAGCTACAGCGGTCTTAACCCGACCCTTAGCATAGACCCGTTAGAAAAAAAAAAAAAAAAAAAAAAAAAAAAACTCGAGGACAAGATGCCTCGTGCATTTCATAGTTACTTCTTTCCCCTATTTTTCGACCGGGTGTACAAATATTATGTGTGTATATTAGGTATGTATGTAAAGTCAGGCAAAATAAATATAGTTTCATGGTCCTCATAATTTTTTCGTGTTCGACGTCGCGTTTACCGTCGGAAAATAGTAACACATTACACAACCAATTATCAAGAAGTACTATCCTCGTATACACTACATAGTTATTAATTATATAAACTTATAAATTTATTTATGCAATAGGACATAGTCAAACGATATTTAAGCGTTAATTTTAGTTAAAATTATACTTAATATATTTAAAAACTTTTTGAGAAGATCTCAAAATTATGGTGTTACACGACTTGCATTAAATATATTATGACAGAGCATCAGCTGAACATCAAGCCCATTGAATTATTTATATCCACTCCGCTTTGATTTATTCCACACAGTACTTTTCCTACATATTATGTTATGTTTTCGAATTTAATACATTTTTAACATTTTCCCAGAAGTGAGAAACTAGGGCTAGTTTTTTTGACAGATTTATTTTATTTTATGGTTATTTATCTGGGAGACATGGAGACTAGTTCTAGTAGTAGGGATAACATTTACGGGTGTTAAAACTGAATGTCAAAAATATTAGTCTGATCGAGACTCGAACCCGAGACACGAACTAGCCGAAAACGCAAAAAGAGCGCACGCATAACCGATTCACGCGCTAAATACATAGAGCATAATAACTAACTCTGATAGATAATACCCAATGAAAGAAAATCTATAATATAAAAACTCACAAATTCACGACAAGACCAAGCTAGATTGTTATTTAAATCATTATGTTACGCATACACGTTAGAGGTTTAAAATTTATTGTTTTTGCAAATTATCGTGTTATTGCACCTAACTTACCTACAATTAAGCCGAAATAAGAGTTTTGATTTTTGGTATGAATAAAGCTTTTACATACATTATCTTTGACTAAAGACAATTTAATGTAATTTAACATAATTATAAGGGGATAAAAATAAAATTATATAAACAATATAATTTTATTTTAATCCCCTTTCGCAATAATGATTTCTGAGATTATGAGTTTATTGAGATTTTTTTATTTTATTTTAGTGACATTTCTTATTTTTAGTGAAAATTATGATATAATTAATGTAAGGTAATGTAAGGTAATGTAGGTATTTTATCTTTTTTTTGGCAAATTTTAATTATTATTATAGGCAATAACATTTTTTTTTGACGAATGAAATTAGCTTATTATAATTGAAATTAGAATATAACTATTTCTTCTTATATTATGACATTAGTATTGTTATTATTTACAAGTTTATTTATAAGTAAATATTAGTATTTTCTCTAATTTAATCAAATTTAATAATTTGGAATGGCACAGTAATTATTTTCCTTCTCTTTTAATATTGATTTATTATGACTAAGCATGATTAATATTGTACCTACTTATAAAAATTATAGAATGATCATTAAATTTGCATACTATGAATGTACTAGCGAATTACTTAATTACCTATAACTGTGATTGGTTATCTCTACACCCACATTTTTTTGTAAATAAAGATTATAATGATTATGATGACGGTCAATTATAGTATACATGATTCTCTCACGAATAACTCATTAAATGAAACTAGGCTAAGGAAGTGTCGCTATTTTTAGGTTATTTTGCTGCTTATCAAATGCAACACTCAGTTAAACCCAAATTTTGTACCATCTTTGATTGTTACCTTTCAAAACAATCTGAAATAGGTATAATATAAAAAATGCACTATATCTAATCCAATAAGCCGTAAAGTTTGTATTTGATAAAACAATAGTAATATTTCGTGATAATAATCCAATTATCAGATCTGATAGATCTGTCTGTATACGTAAAATCAATTTTGCGCTCGCTGTTATTGAATCATAAAATTGCGATACCTTGTGCAAACTGCACCCGTATGATAAAATAAAAGTTTGTTTGATTGTGAAACACGTGAAATGGAACGTAAACGGAGAAAAAGTCGAATTGGCTTCGTACGTTGGCTGACGATGTGGGGAATTTGGAAATATCAACTTTTCTGTTCTCAAAAACTGAGAATTTTTCCCAACCAGACACAATATATAAGCTAAGGCTTGTAAAGCCTTAGCTAAGGATCTTTGTTAGGATATTGTATCGATGCGCGTAATATGTTACCTTTCACATGACGCCTCCGTGGTAAAGAGCTTGGCTCTCGACTCTGAATCTAGAGCTAAATGAGAATTCGCCCCTGTGGTGGAAAAAAAATGTTTTTTTTTTTAAGTCTGGTTAGGACAATTAGGGCTTATCACCTTATCGTCTGACAAAAAAGATCATCCATCCGTTGGTCATCCGTCCCACTGGGTTACAAGAGTAAGGGAAGAGAAAGTGATCTTGTGTATTTCGCACACACTTTGGCACTATAAAAAATACCTCCTGCGTATCTGCGTAGTCTAGTTTCCCAAAATCGGAAAGCTATTATTATTATTGCTTGTCACGTAAAAAGAGCTCAAACTGATTTTAATAGATTCTGGAATCGTACTTTTATCTTGGAAAAAGGAATGAATTCCGCATGATAGGCTTCCTTTTAGATTCAATCCTCACTCTCGGGACTCAGGGTCTAATTTTCTATAAAAATAGAGCAGGTTTTCAAAGGTTTAATTGACCTTTTAACATCCAACAAATTGAATGAACCAAATACGTGAACTGTCAGGCACCCTTGTCATTCACTCAGGTGTGAAATTAAATATCCATTCTAATTTATTTACTAAAAGTGTGGCCACACCCGTGGCCAGTGTTGCCAGCTTTTCCAGGTCAGTCTATAAATAACGAGACAATACCACAATACCTTTATTTTTAGCAATCTCGCATTGTAGACGTGTTGTTTTAAAAAGTCCTTCATTTTCTTCATAATTGAAGAAAAATGTTGATTCTAGAAATACAACGGAACTAAAGGAACTATTTTTATTGTGGGTACCAGATGACGGAAAATAGATTTAAGTTAATCTTAATTAAGTTTAGCCAAAAAGTATTTTCGACCGAGACAAGTTTAAGATGCTTACATGAAACACATTGCTTGAATGTGTTATAGCAGGGAATACTACACTAGGATACTTAAAACAAATCGATATTGCCTTACGAAGCTCGTATTCGACACGATCGGATCGTATACAAGAACCTCCCTTGTCAGATTATCGGGGTGCTTATCGTTTTGAAGATTGCTTCGAAAATATGAGGTTCCTTTTATAGGCGTTGAAGATTAGATCGCTCATTCAATTATACTTTCCTTTAACCTTATCTTAACTACATATAAAAAAATATTTCTATGAAGCTTTTAAACCACTTCAATCTAGTCCAATGCTTAGTATTCGGGGAACTTGTTTCAAATCTATCTTTCTCTGCATTCCCTATAGGAACAGTAAAAGTTAGGACCAGCTAACATCAGGGTCATTCGCAATCGTTTGTAGCCCACAATTTACAATGTATTATTTTGTACACTGTGTAACTCGTATCATTTTATGAATAACTAGAAATACCAAGAGCCCTTCAACAGCACTCGTTCGAAAAAATAATGTTTTTTCGCATTCTTTTACTTACGAAAATAATATTTTTCTTGAAAAAGATACGATCAGAAATACGGGGGCTTGCTCTCTTATCACAGCATCAGAGAATTTAATGGCGATACTTTATAAGACGGGACAAAATATATGTGATACAGTTAAGGAATAAAGAATATGGTACAAGACCGCAAGAGGATAATTTATGGTAAAGATACTAGATACCGTATCGGAGTGAGTCAAGTTTTACCAGAACAAACAAGTTAGTCTTAAAAAATATTATAGAAAAAACAATATTTTTAAGATGCTTAAATGTCTTACTAGACATTGGTAATTTTTTTCCTCCTAAAGTACCTAAATAGGCAGGGACATGTGGGTAAAATTTTGCATCACCAAATAGAAATCTAGACTCGAGTTTCCTATGCTATATCTGCATACGGATGATTGCGTATTCGTTTATTCTTTGCGCAATTATATTTTATTCAAGCCAAGTCGTCGAGCCTATCTTGAGCATAGCTCTATACTATTTTCTAGTGACAGATGAATATCTTACTACTTATAATTGTGAATACCTATTCAAGCGCAATATTAATAAAATGAAGCTACCTCTCGACATAGATATGAAGAAATTATGAACATAGGTATGTTCATGTCTTATATAATACGAAAGAATATGGCCCCAATGACTCAATTACTTAAAGACGATTTGGACAGTAGTTTTATTTTACATTGTAGACGCACACTATGAAGAAATTTTTAAGAATTTCTTCATAGTGTGCGTTAACTCTTAAAGGGAACTCGGCACTCTTCAATCTCAAAAAAAAAAACTCTGAAATAGGGGAAAATCTTAAAATTTGCACTGATTTTGATGAAAATTGAGATTCATGTTCTTAAATATGTTTCATTACATACATCTTCCAAGTTTTATTAATATTTACACCCTGAGGGTACAAAATATGGGTTGAAAGTTAGTATGGTATAAAATTTGAATACTTCACGAATGTCCATGAAAATAATTAATATCCGGGCGAATAAATGCAAATGATTGAACATATTATATTTTACCCTTTTTTGAAATTCGCCCCCGAAAGTGGCAAAAAAAGTTTGTATGGTGAAAAAATTTGCAAAGCAGTGTTAGTATAGTAGTAAGTAGGTAGACATCTATTAGAAAAGAATTTTTCGAAATTCATCCCTCCCCATTTTGCTCATACTTTAACTGTGCTCTAGCAGGCTAAACCTCTCAAGCCTCTAGGCTAAACCCTGCAAGACGCCTCAAAGCTATTTGAATGAGAATTGTAGCAAAATGCGTTTCAACATGTTAAAGAAAACTTTGTTACCATGGTCCCGGGTAAAACTTAATATTTTCATTTCATTTAATGTATTTTATTAGGTACTAAAAAATTAAATGGTTGTCTTACTACTTGTTGCCAAGTAACAACACATAGAACTTTTATAATATGACGAGGCACTTACTAGGAAGTATAAATTACAATGGGTATTATTTTAAATGCGGTTACTTCTGTGTTTATAATAGGAAAAATTGATATAACAACTCACTTACTATACTTAACGGATTGTTCTAAAATTTGGTACGCAGATAATTATTATGATATTTATTGACATCCAGGTTCAGCTAACACCGCGACGATATGCGACGAGAAGCAGCGCTGCAATTTTTAAACAGCTATTCAATATTGAACTTTGTTTACAACACACAAATATACACGTTTCATATAACATCTGTCATACACTGAACATGCATTGTGCAACGCGGTGCAACTTGATATTCGAACTCTCACAATGAAATGTGTATCTTCTTGTGTAATTAATAAAGATCTATTTTGAATAGCTTTCTTAAAAATGCAGCACCGCGTCACGTATCGTTTCATTTCGGTGTGAATTTATACTAAAGTATTTTTTTAAATACATCCTCAAGACGGTGAAAGAGATTTTTTCTTGTCTTGGGAAAACGATGTCACCAAAAACTATAAATATAAACTGTAGGATTGACAAACATTAGCTTCGCAGTAATCTGTGAAGTTAGTTTTTGGTACTAACCGAAGCTTCGTAGCTTGTTAGCTCATATGCGAAAATAATGTAGCAACGGAGCAAGTTTCAGGTTAACATGAGGTAGGGAAATTACAGGCCAATTCAGCCAGCGAATTAACACTCCTGTTCCATATAGATTGTGCAGATAAATGGATATGTGTATGCGACGAATTTTCAAAAAAATGTAAACTAACATTAGCCTTATATTGCTCCAAAATTAAAAAAAAAGATTGATTTCGTTCCAAGTAATTTTCCTTAAGAGTTTTTAGCATGACCTATCAGCATAGAAATCTACGAGTTTCTATCTCTTATAGTTTAGAAGAACATTGCCGTTGGGTAACTTGTGGTTTACAAGTTACCCATGTCAATCGACTACGGAGGTCGATACCTCAAAAATTTCATGTTTGAAACCTCAATTTAATTTAAAAATACCTATTTCACGATAACCCACACGATGGCATGAAAAAAAAATCCCATTTGACATATTGTATAGAGAGCACCCCTTAAATATAAAACTATTATTGTTTTATAATGTCAAAACGAAATCCATACACAATCTATAATTACTATACCTTTCATCCATATAGTATTATATAGATAATTACAGAAATTAGAAAGGTGGACAGACAGACAGACAGACGGATTGACACATTTTAATGACGCGTACATTTTTCATGGATTCATAAGACCGTCATTTGAGCAGACAAATAGACCGGAGATAATCTAGTACCGCCGCTCGTAGGTTCCGCAACACCAGAGGAATCAAGAGTGCGTTGGCGTACTTCTCAGTGGCTGGGAGTTCCACGCACGCACACGCACACATACACACACACGCGCGTGCGTAAGTGTAATTGGTATGGCAAACTATCATAATATTATACCCGACTGCAAAGCCAAAAGCCAGGGTAATGATTTTGGCAGTCTATGTATGTAAGAATATATTATTTTTTCCTTCCTTATAATTTTAGTTTTCTCCACGCCCTAGAGTATACTTCCCATCTTAATGAATGCGGTGTCAAATATTGTATTTATGTTATTGTAGTTATTTAATTAAAAGCATTTAAGTCCCTACGTAACAGACTGAGTGGAACGCTTACAAACTGCTCGATCAGTTTGGCGTATTACAGTATTTTGTAAAGAGCGAACAATAAATGAAAGTCCCAAAAGATCTTTTAAAAAAAGTCCCCAACCCCGTTGGACCTTCGGCGAAACATCGAAAGTATCATTTCACACCGGTATTTTTTGCAACGCCTATATACGACCCATTAAAGCCTTACGATCCATAAAAATAGTGCATATTTAGTATCTTTTATCATTGCCTGTATCATTTGATTTTATTTATAAACTACTCTAGTTAAAAATAGTGTTGCGATGGTTTTAGAGTGCTCGCGACTGTACATTGAAAGTGGCTTAGTGCGAGAGACTCTTTAGCAAACGTGCTTTTACGTAAGAAGCGCATTTCTTTATTCGCATTCAGCCGATCGGGTGTTAAGCACGTTTTTGATATCGGCGCGGTTACGTCATTTTCTGAATACGGCATTAAAAAGACTCGGTGCATACAAGCGGCGACCGCGACCGGTGGCTAAAATTTTATTTTAACCCCGAACCTAATAAAATTCTGGTTTGGTTTGTTTTATTATAAATTTGACCTGTCTGTCTATCTATCTGTGTATGTTTGTGGCATCCAATAACGGCCGATTTCAATAACCTATCTAGGTACCAATAACTATTTGTTAAAAACGTCATTCAATAATTTGCCTGTTTTTTGCGATACAAATTTGAAGGTCTTATCAAATAGTTTTTGGCAGATAGGTTATTGAAACGGACCGTCATTAATTGCTCAGGTATACTAGCGGATACGGCGACGGGTGACCTACATTTTTTTTTTACCATCGCCCCTGAGGTATTCGTCGGGCCTTAAATAAAATTCTGGTTCGGTTTGTTTTGTTATAAGTATACGTGTCTTGTCTATCTGTCTTTTTTTCTATCGGTATGTTCGCGTAGAGTAAAAGCCGGATAGTTGCCTCACTTTTAAAAAACCCTGTACTTAGTAAAATTATACAAATCGAGAAAAATTCAACATGTTCATCCAAATGTAGGTTTTGTAAGCCTAATTAATACGAGATTTGAGTCAATCTATTTTCACTGGACCTCTAAACAAGTGGATAGTTGCCTCTTATAGCGGATAGTTATTAACGTTACAAATGCATCGGGAGTTGCATTTGTAACGTTAATAAACATGCATAACGTAGGTCATGTATTCCATTCGTTTGTTGTTTACCCCGTAATTAGAAAATTATATAATCGAATATTTATTTTAGTTAGAACTATATTTCTATAGTTATCATCACTGCAAAAGTTTGAAAAACAAACGATTAAATAAATTTGTCCTTACTTGTTCAGAATGTATAGGTTTATTTAGGTGCGGAAAGTTGCTCCTAGAGAAGCTCTAGGGGCGACTATTCTTTTTGATACGGATACTCGCCTTTACTGTTTAGAAACTAAAAAAAATCTTTTTTACAGTAGAAAGTTAGAACCATATCAACTTTACCTCTAATGCAAACGGTACGGAGGTACTACGTATCCCGCCAAGGAACAAAAAAATATTTCTGTGTTCCTGGGTCATGGATGTGTATTAAATATGTGTATAATGTAATAAAAATCTTAAATGTATGTATAGTATAATAGTATTAAATATATTTCCGTAGTCTGGTACCTGTAACACAAGTTCTTAGAGGACTCTCAGAACTTGTAAGTACCGTAAGGACTTACGGCACCAGATTGACGTGGTTTGAAAGCGTCCATATATATTATTATTATCATTACTATGCAAGTGAAGTAAATCTCATAAAACATATTAGTAACAGCTCCTACCATTTTACTACAAACCACTGTAACTAAAATTGGTCTAAATTTAAACACATTTAAGATTAATTCCGTTAGCAGGGACACAAGCAAAGATAATATAGAGGTAAGGCTTGGAGAGCTTCATAAATACTCTTCATTTTGTACTTAAAACTCCCCTACAAAGACGAAGTTTCCACCCTTGTAAGCTATCGTGGACAATGCGACGTTACAATTTGCTTCAAACTTGCATATACTGGTTTTATACAAAACAACTATTTTGTGTTTAAGAGTTCACGTGCTTTGTTACTGAAACTAAGACCTACCTAGATCGATTTTTCTCCCCCGAAACTCATAGTATTTAAAGTATAAGATATTGAGACTTCGTTCACCCAAAAATCAACTAAACATCCCGTCATGTTATAAATAGTCACGTGTCATTGAATTTTCAGGGACATTTACCTTATTTTCATTCATTTAAATTTTCAATAAATAAATAAGTTATATTAGAAGGAAGAAGTATGTGTTAGTAACAACGTAATTCACAAGTAGACGTCCAATGAAAAGTTTCTTCAAAAATTATAGTTTAAAAAAACTAAAAAAAACACGCTTTTATAGAAAATCTAACTAAAAAATTTAATATAAAATTTAATAAAGTTGGATTAAGAATAGTGTAAATGAAAAATAAATGTTTATTATTTTAAAAAGGCGTGGGGTGCAGTGTCTTCACCTGTACGTTTGTTTGTATGTAACCGACTCCAGTGGATTTGATTTTGATCCACTTCAAACGGTCAGATTTCGTTTAAAGTGATTTTTAAGATATTATCAAAGTGAAGATCCTTCTCATATCTGCCAATAAAATGTTTATAACTATTGACACTATGCACCCCACGCTTTTTACAATAATAAACATTTATTTTTCATTTACACTATTCTTAATCTAAATTTATTAAATTTTATTTTTTATTTTTTAGTTTTCTATAAAAGCGTGTTTTATTTAGTTTTTTTAAACTATAATTTATTTTTTGCTTTTTAGTACGATTTGCCAAAGAGTAAGCCTGGAACTGCACGCATGCGTAGTTCGTGCACTAGTTCTATCTCTCTTACTCTAATGCAAAGGATGCGGAAAGAAATTGATGAATCCTGGCGAATTTAATCAGGATAATCGGATATTTTAATCGAATTATTGCATTCTCATCTGTCTTTGACAGGTGTCCAAAGTTTGAATTAAATCTGATCGTTCAAAGTAGGACAAAATCGAGCCCAAAGGAGTCGGTTACAAGCAAGCAAGCAAGCAAACATACAGGTGAAACTAATAAAAGCGTCATAAAAAGACAGATACGAGGGCGGCACTGAAAATTTCGGGAATCAAGGAAGTGACACAACATTACTATTTAAAAATGTATTTATTGCTTTTCGAAGTATTCTCCGCGAAATTTAACGCATTTTTCCATACGATGGAACCAATAATTGAAGCAACCATTCCATTCCGAAGTTGGGGTCTCCAAAATGGCCGTTTTGTAGGCGTCCACAGCTTCTTCAGGTGATGAAAATCTCTGACCACGCAATTTATTCTTTATTTTAGGGAAAGTATAGAAATCATTAGGGCTTAGGTCGGGGCTGTACGGCGGATGGTCTAATAATTCTATGATTTCTTGCTCTAAAAACTCTTTTGTTCTGTGCGCGGTGTGAGAACTCGCATTGTCGTGATGGAGGATGATGCGGCGGTTGCAGTTCTATTTACGGAGTTCAGAAACGACCTGTGGCAAACAAATGTTAGCATATCATTCTGCATTAACCGTTCTTTGGCCCTCAAGAGGAACAGTCGCAACATGGCCGGTTTTGGAGACAAACGTGGCCACCATTTTTTTTGCAACACTCCGTGAACGAACAATTTTTGTTGGCTCCACCACCAGTCACGAGTTTGGGTGTTCGAAAATGAGTTATCATTTTCGAACACCCAAACTCGTGACTGGTTTTTTGTTTCGTATATCCAGGATTCGTCACCTGATACGATGTTGTATACAGCATTTGAGGATCCTGCGTGGAATCTTTCGAGAGTTCTGACGCACCAAGTAACGCGAGCCGCTTTTTGCTCTTCACAGAGCAAATGCGGTATCCATCGGGAAAACAACTTTATTACACCTAATTGTACATGCAAGATTATCTGTATTTGACTCATGCCAATGTCTAAAGTTGCCTGAATTTCGCGTTATGTCACATGTCAATCTTCCTCAATCAGCTTACGCACAGCATCACGTTTTCTTGGGTGACTGCAGTTTTTGGACGACCTTGACGGGGATCATCACTGAGCTTGACACGTCCACGTTGAAATTCAGCAAACCAGCGATAAATTGTGGTTTTGGATGGGGCTTCATCACCAAATGCAGAAATCATCCGGTCAACACACTGATTTTGTGTTAAACCACTTCAAAAGTCATAATAAATCATCGCTCTAGAATTTTCTCGAGTCAATTCCATTTTCTCAACGACTAAACAAGTTTGACAAGACCTTGTGTCAAGACCGAGAATCTTTTTTTAAATCAATAAACGGTATTCGATTTTTAAAACCAAGGAGTTTTAAATTAAAAAGATTTTAATATGACAGGAACAGTGGAAATATTCCATTCCCGATACTTTTAGTGCAGCCCTCGTAGTGTACCTTTATTAATTACAAGTTTCCCGCGACTTACGAAGTCTACGTGCAAAATAAAATCCAGCGGCAACCGTACATTTTCTCGCGATACAAAGTAGCTTGTGTCCTTGTCCGTGGTCTACTCTATATGTGTGTATCTGTGCTAAATCACATCAAAATCGGTCCTGTAGTTTCGGAAAATATTCAATGCAAACAAACAAATATTTCCTCCTATAGGTTAGTGTAGACAGTGTAGTTTATTATAAATACCATACTATCTTAATTTTATAAATTACCGTAATCCGTAACGCCCAAAATTATAATCTCCTTTTAGCTATCTGAGATCAAGGTTTCAATACATTTCAACGATCCTAGGATTAGCTTCACGCCAATTTACGTCAATTTTTATTTGAGAATCTAAGATTGAAGTCAATCTAATATTTTAAATACGTTATTAATTTCGGGCGTTATAAGTCGACACAATCCGTGTTTAAAACAATGAATAATGTTCGCGTAAACATAAGCCACGTAGTAGGAGAGCCACGCTTCGGCACGAATGGGCCGGCTCGACCTGATAATTACCATGACCTCATAGAAAACCGGCGTGAAATAACGCTTGCGTTGTGTTTCGCCGAGTGAGTAAGGTTACCGGAGGCCCAAGGGGATTTTAAGGACCAGGAACGCAAGTCGCAACACCAGATGAGTTACAAGTATAACTCCTCTGGTTTTGCAAGTGTCCATGGGCGGCGGTAATCGCTTACCATCAGGCGATCCGTCTACTTATTTCCTGGTTTATTTCATAAAAAAATTAAAACAAGTATTATAATAAATAATTTTACAACAATTAATTCGCTACGCTGTTCATTTATTTATTAATTTATTTAGCATCAGAAATTATCTTCTGTGGGCACATATCGGCTATTCCACAATTATTGTGAATCGTTTGACCGAGTCTTTTCATTCGGTAATGTTAATTAACATACATAATTAATTATTGACAAGTTTGATTATGTTCCGGCGGTCGTCATTCATTCATAACACTTGTAATTATTCAGTGTTTGTGTACACATTCGTTACTGTAATTAACGATAAATTAAAAGTAGCGCGTCGAAAACAGCAGCTGCGTGAACATAAAAAGCATAGTGCTTTTTAAATTGTATGAAGTAAGATTTAAAAACGTGGGCTCGGCGCGGTTGTGCCAACTTGTTTTTTTATACTAAACCTTCTACGAATAAAAATATTTACACAACTGATTAGCTATTCAATGTTTTTGTCTTTGTCTGTCAAGTAACTTTCCAATGTACCAGACAAACAAACGTACAGTAAAATCTTTCTTCTTTATAATATTAGTACAGGTTATGTATGGTCCATTTAATTTACTTACTAAATGTTTCGTACGTGTTTTCCAAGTAAGGGCATTTTACAAGGTATATATAACTCCTGAACTAACAAAGTTATATATTATGTAGATATAGTTTTCCTTCAAAAATCATCACACGAACTACCATCATGATTTTTTTAGATGTTTCGAGCCAGCCGTTTAGCTTTTAGAGGGGATACCCTATTTTAACAAAATACATGCACTTTAAAGTTGAGTATCTAAACGGATACCTAAATTAAAAAAAACGTCTTTGTAACCTCTCAATGTTTTTAAAAGACCTATCTTACGATACTCCATAATATGAGGCAGACTAGGAGGTAGGAAAAAAAATCGTTCCCACTTTACGTGTAAGAAAATAATTGTTGTGATTTTATTTATATACAGCTGATATTACCCATGAAAATTTTCCACTTTCTAGCACTAACCATTTGAACGGTAATTCGCAGTGTGACGGACGGACGGACACGAGGAAACCGTAAGGATTCCGAGACGTGAACGCTAAAAAGAGCATAGAACTTTTACATACTAACTCTTCACTGTTTTCAATTTGTCACTTGACTGCCAAATATTTAAAGGTGTTCAGTTTACCAGTTTGGTTTCTTCAAAAAAAATAGGCCGGCCCCAGCTGTAGGTTGTTAGATAGCCTGCGTATCTCGGAGGGCTGTTGAACGCGTAACTCTCCGATAGAGATGTCGTGTACGAGGACCGATCAGGGTTCGTAGAGAGGCGGAGAGTAGAGTGTTGCGCCCCCCAGGGTTCGGTTCTGGGCCCGAACCTTTGGGACGTCGGCTACGACTAGGTCCTACGGAGCGACCTTCTCCCCGGGATGAGTGTCATCTGCTATGCGGATACACCTATGTCATATCCCGGGGACGAACATATCAGGAGGCAGCGCGGCTGGCCGAGCTGGGAGTATCCCTCGTAGTCAGCAGCATATAGCGGTTACGTTTAAACAAGAACGAAGCTCTGCTCTTCCGCGGACCCGGGAAGAAAGGGCCCCTGCCCGGAGCTCGACTCCTTATCGGAGAGACGGAGGTCAGGGTGAGTCCAACCCTTAAGTGTCTCGGACTCCCCCGGGGGGAGGTGGACCTTCGAACCCCATTTTCAACACCTAGGGCTGAAGGTCGTGAGGTCCGGGCCGACTCCTGCCTAATATAGGAGGGCCCAGCGAAGCCTGCAGGCGGCTATACTCCGGAGTGTGTTGGAGTATAGCATTGTGCGGAGCCCCCATTTGGGCGGATTCCCTCACCGCTCGCAACAAGGCCCAGCTGCGGAAGGCGCAGTGGGTCATAGCGGTGAGGGTTATCAGGGGCTACCGTACAGTCTCCTGGGTGGCAGCCACTGCCCTTACTGGAGATCTGCCGTGGGAGCTCCAGGCGTCGGTACTCGCCGAGATGCACCTCTTCGCATCAGAGAGGAAGGCGCATAACAGCGAGTCTCCTAACTGGCAGGAGCTCTTGCGAGTACGGAGGTGCTACGAGGGTGGGTTGTGGTCCTGGAGCAGTCACCGTACGGCCAACATACATCTGCGGAACTGCGTCCGGTCCATGCAGCCTGGATGCGCCGCAAGCGAAAACCCCTCACCTTCCGCCTTGCGCAGGTGCTCACCGGGCATGGATGCTTCGGTGCGTACCTGTGTAAGGTCGCCAGGAGGCCTACGCTAGCCTACCACGAATGTGACGCTGCGGAGGACACGGCCTAGCACACCCTAGAGGTGTGCGACCGATGGGCCGTGCAGCGCCACGATCTCGTGGCAGTGATTGGGCGGAATCTCTCGCTATTGAGCGATACTTGATATTGAGCTATTTAATATAACACAACATCATACTATGTCGGGAAAACTAGTTTATAATAATGTTAGAGTCGGAAGTTGAGTAATTAGTCAGTTTTCTCATTAAATTTAACAGTATGAATTCTATAGATATTAAAGTTTTTTCGCTTGACCTATTTCTACACTGTATATTAATTAAGCAGACGCATGGAGGTAAGTTTTAATATTCACCTTTTTATACCAATGATTTTATAATTTGTACGTGGACCATAGCAAAAACATTATTTATAATTTTAAAATTAAAAGTTTATATTTATTAAAAGGAAATAAACGTGGGCGAGCCACGATTCAGCACGTATGCGGCGGCTCGACTGAATAAATAGCACGGCCTCACAGAAAACGCTTGCGTTATGTTTCGCCGAGTGAGTGAAGTTACTGGAGGCCCAAGGGCTTGGGGATTTTGAGGACATAGAAAGGTCTGCTCGTTTCCTGCTTCATTTCGTAAAAAATAGTGCCATTCTTGTACAGCCAGTACAGGAGATTAGAGATATAGACGTATTTTGTACGGAAAGGAGATTTTTGATAAAAGAGTATTGGGATACTTTTTAACCATTTATGGTAAACCTCAAATAGTAGCAGCGGAATAGTAACGCAAAGGAGTACCGCGTCGCGTAGTTCCGCTGCCGCGTAGTGCGTTATATCTCACACAATTTCATACAAAGAATATTTGGCCGCGTCGCGTCGCGTCGCGTTTGCGCTAAATTATATGAGATATAACGCACTACGAAGCAGCAGAACTACGCGACGCGGTACTCCATTGCGGCATTATTAGTAGGGACTCGTCGCATCGCTCCGCTGCCGCCTAGTGCGGTCTTACGTATAATTACCCTAAAATAATATCCACACCAACGACACAGCCATATCCACGACTACTGTTAGACACTAAACTCCCAGTAAACTGTTTCGTACTCAAACTATCTGCAATCTAACTTAGTGTTCTCTAGAGACATATTTATGTTTCCAGAATAATCTATGTTGCGGCGTCATGCATAAGTTGTGCAGTCATCAATGTAATTTGCCTAATGAAGTTATGTTATCATTTCATATATACATTTCCCGCCACTTCGTACATGCAAAAAGAAATCGCGAGTGAAGCGTACATTTTGACGCGATAAAAAGTAGTATTTATCCTTCTCCGTGGTCTAATCTATATCTGTGTAAAATTTCATCAAAATCGGATCAATTGTTTGGTAACCTATTCAATGCAATCAAACAAGATGTATATTATATGTACAAACAAACAAATATTAGTATAGATATCGTACCTATATACCTACACTCTCGCTATAAAATTCTGTCATTCATCAAGTACTGTATAGTACCTACTTGATGAATGTCACACAGCTACATAGCTTTCTATGGAAAAGTAGATTCAGAGATTACCCTTTATAACTTCACACAGCTACAAACTTAATAATATTATTTTAGTTAATTATTGGTTGAAACTTATAATGAACCTTTTCTTCTTTATTTTCCGGTCTTTGTGGTGCTATTTGTAATCTTACGATATTGTCTTCTGTCAAATCTTGTTAACGTGTTATCTTAGCACTTCGAAAACTCTTATTTTACTAAAATCCTCCATAACAAGCTTTATCGAAATGGTACTGGCACAGAGTAAAAATGTATACTTACGTACAGAATAGCTTTCATAGAAAGATCCAAATTTTATCAGGGTTGACACAGAAAATGAGATTGGCGGTGTAGCGTCAGTATACAGTATTGAGAAAGTCTTTTTGGCACACAGAACAATCCGGCATCGAACCTGCACTATCTCGTGTGTGATTCAAGGAGTCTATTCACTACTTCGTTATGCTCTTATAACGAAGCAAGACACCTTCTAGAAAATTGAAAATTTACTTACATATTATTATCCTTAGGATAGGTAAACAAAGATAATATATTTATATTTATTATATTATACAAACAATACCCACTATTAACTGTACTCAAGACATAGCATATTTTTTTGTATAATATTATTTGTATCTATATAATATTCTAAAGTTTTAAGATTCATAAGATACAAAATATAATATCAAAAATGTGTTATTTGTCGTCTTGACAACCAATATCAGTAGCACAGATCACGATTCTCAATCTCACATGACTTAATAACTCAAAAACGAAATTTGAAAATTTTGGCGTCCCTTTGACGAGGCATAAACTTTACCGAACTTTTCCAGTTTTGAGTAGGCGACAAGTATCGCGTAGTGCAATCAAATCGAAAGCTTACCTACTTTATTGTAGCTGTTTATCTGTTCCTCTTTGATTTGTGGTACTGGTACGATTACGTAGGCTAAACCACATTATTTGTGTCAATACCAGGTAGAAAAAGAAGGAGGAAAAAGAAGCCGAGAACCAGGAGGAAAGATGCCGCATCCCCTGTGGCCACCCCCTGTGCTGCCGCCTCTTCCACAGCCAGCACCCAACTGGAGCTGGAGCAACCCACGCTCGCTCCACCGCAGCCGGACCACACGCGGGCCACTCGGCGCCCACAGTGCCCCCCGCGCTCCTCGCGCACACCCAGTGCCACTTCCTCGGCCATCACAGCCGTGGACAAGGCTACTGCCTGAATGTCGACCCGCTATCGTGGCACACCCGCTCGCCAAACGTCACCCGCCGCAGACACCAGTCGCTGGGAGCATCGCGGAGCCACGCTGCCGAGACGCCCCCATGCGCGGTGCGCCCCCGACAAGCACCGTTGGATCGATACCCGGAAAAAAAGAAAAAGAAGCCGAAACCAGGAGGAAAGATGTCGCATCCCCTGTGGCCACCCCGCGTACCCCGCGTCGGTTATCAAAACCGGCGCAAATACTCTTCTTGTGCGCCCGGAGTATGACGAGGGGCAGCCCTATTGCCCCATACGTCAACTCAGTGGTAGCCTCTCCCCCCCCCCGACATTAAAAGTCTTGGGCTCGGGAACACCTTTCCCCCCCTTCCCTTTTCAAGGTCGGTCGTGTCCGTGGTCGGCAAAAGCGGTGCGTGCACGCTTCCTGGTCCCCGGACCAGAACCCCACGCGTCGCCGGAGTCGACCGCAGGTCTTGGCCGCCCGCGGCCCTCGCCACCATCACTCCCTTGACACCTCGGGTTTCCCCTGCGTTCTGCCGCGGGGGGTCTTCCCCTAAAAACGACAAAATGCGTCCAGTATTTGTACTGCGCGCGTCATCCCACCCCATGTAGAGGGGCTCTAGCCCCTGATCTTGGTTCCCCGCCCAAAGCCCCCTTCAAGGGCCCGGCGTGAGAAGACGTAAGTAAGTAAGTATACCAGGTAGAGCCTTGAGATGTACCGAGGTCCTTTGTGTGTTCAAATCAATGTGTCTTCCTATCTTCCTATCTCTGTCTATCCTCTATATCTATACTATATCTCAAGGTAGGCCTTCGCTTAGGTATCTTAGAGTGTTATTTATGGTTACAAACTAAATGTGTTTAAAGTTTGTTGATTTCTTAATTTAAATATCATAGATTGACACAAACAATTCATACTACGCTAACTCAAATTTTAAGTCAATCCGATTTTTATGTTTTTAAAATGTGGCATTTTATGTGTAGTAAAAAATCGTGAAGATATATAAAAAATATAAATTACAAATTTTATAAAACGCTAACCATTATTTAGTTCTAAGTTTGTAGGTCTCAAGATAAATCACATTTTGGTTAAAAATGTATATTTTCACTAAAAATATGATAATAATCGTGGGATTATAGCAACTAAAATTGATCTGCAAAAATTTTCCATATTATATTACGATTTAATATATAAGAGCGCAACTTTAATTTAGAATTATAATAATAATATTGTGTTACATGTCTGCTTTTCAGTATAATATTTATATTTGAACGACAATACAAAGTTAATATTACATAGATTTTTTTAATAATAAATTCATAAATAGGTAACAAACATAACCTACCTAGGTTTTTGTGAAAGATTCTTTGTTCTTATTAAAATATTTTATCAAACGAAATCTTTGAAAGACTTCAAATATTATTAAATACAAAACAAAAGCAACTCAGGTACTTAGGCCACTAATGAATTTCTCTTGAACGATCCTCTAGAATTTGAATTGTAATTATTGTTGTAATATTTACTGTTTTATGCCAGGTACAAACAGTATTTGCGTAGTTATAGACTATATCTACCTACTTATTTTTAAAAATTTTAGTGTTTAAATTTTAGCCAATATTTGTTTTCTTATCTTAGCCTTGGACTTCAGAGAGAGCTTACTCTAGGCTACACAATAGGCTAACTGATTTTTATAGTATATTATATGAATTGTTATTAGTGCTTTAAAATATAAGTCTCGTAAAAAGATCTACAGGTCGCAAGAACATAATATTTACTAATATCTCCGAAATTATTGTGTTGATAAAAATTTTAGTTAATAATGACAAAAATTAATGTTTTTGTATTTTATGTAAGTGAACTAATTATGTCGGGATTTACTCTGAATATATAAATTAAAACTTTTTTGTAATTTTCAAATGCACCTAATTACAAAACTACACAATATCATATAATATTTATCAAGTAATAATACCTGAATATTTCTGAATAAATAAATTAAACTAAACATTTTGAATGTAGTCAACTACCTAACAGTACGCTGAATATTAAATGTTTTTACGCCTGTTTTAGATTTGATTTATTCGAGTCTAGTGAGTTGAGAGAGTGAGAGAAAAGTAAAAGAGTATGGCGAATGAGTATGGCTGACAGTCTCTGTGGCTCAGTGGTTAGCCTCTGGCACTCAAGCCGGAGGTCGCGGGTTCAAATCCCACCGAGGCCGAGGGAACAAACATTTTTCAGTGTCATGGAGGTTCACTAAATACGAGTATTATACAATAAAATATTAAATATATGTATTCGTTTTTTATAGGTTAGTTTATTATATAGTTTAGTTAGGTAATTACCTAAATTAAAAACTTTGACATTTATAGAAAGGACCTTTTGTTATCCTAAATTGTGAGAACATGTGACTGCCAAACTGTCAACCAAAACTTTGTGGACGAAATGACCCAGTCAAGATATATGGTGATAGAAGATTGGAAATCACTCATCCAATCTGCTATCACCGCGCTGCAGGTTGCGTCTGTGTCAGTGTGACGCTGATCTATCACTGAGGCTTTTCGCCGAACTTTGAATATCATCGGGCTATACACTACACAGAATGTCTCCAAAACAAAAATAGATATTCAAATAGCTTAATCAGTATTCGATTCTTGTTCCTTGTTTAGCTCCAATCGGTTTATATAATATAAGCCGATTGCAACTAAAACGCCGTTTAGGCTCTAGAGCGTGCCAAAGAAATTTACATCCATACACTTGAAAAACATAACCCTCCTTCTGGCGCAATCGTATAATAACTATTGTTATATGTTGATAAATTTTGACCAGATTATCCTATAACATACTTAAATTCTATTCATAACTGATCCTCCGCGGGCGCGTGATCTTCAAAGCTGGCGTGTGGCGTTCAAGCTGGCGTTCATGCGTAATGTGAGTTGTCAGGAAATGTTAATCATGTTATTTTTCTGTAAATTA
The DNA here is from genome assembly GCA_037179445.1 of Phengaris alcon alcon. Taxonomy (NCBI): domain Eukaryota; kingdom Metazoa; phylum Arthropoda; class Insecta; order Lepidoptera; family Lycaenidae; genus Phengaris; species Phengaris alcon. Next base: position 1,229,029 of record JAYRCH010000031.1, read on the forward strand.
CGATAACTTTTAGTAATGCATGCCGTTATTACATGGTAGAAGGGTTAGATTAAAGTCTAATTGCAAGTTACTATAATATGATGTTTTTTTTATCACTGTGCGTTAAAAACCCCGTACAGTTGTCAAAAAACCAGTATACTACTCTGGACTTTATGCCATGTAACAAAATCCGAATCGATCGTACAGTCTCGAGCAAAGCTGTTTACAATTACTGTGAGAAGCATCGTGTATCTATGTTGGTGATCGTGACTTTACTTGAGAAATTTCATAGTCGTTTTCGTACACACTCGTAGCTGTAGGTCCTGACATTATAACAAAATAAAATTATTATAAACTATTAAAAGGGTGATGTTTACGAGCAATTCAGGTCATACATCCTCCATTGTGCGCGTAATTTTCAAGGGTAATTGGTCCTTATGTATAGCTATACATAAGGGCCAATTACCCTTTCATCTTCACGTGCGTAGAACGTATCCATATATATAACGTATGAGTTGAGCTGCGTTTATAATTTAAATATTATTTTAAGGGTATGTTACGCAATTCACAATCTATTTTTTTTTGTGTAAAAGTTACTCTTTTAGAGATAGGTTGTTATTTTTGATAGTTGCAATGGTTATATTATTGATGTCACAGGGCTAAGGCCACAAGCCACAGCCACAACATCAGACGCGACTATATTAAGTGGCATGCTGAACGCTGAAAATAGTGCTTTTAACTGGTTTTTCAGACCAGGTGACGTTCTAATATTAGACCGAGGTTTTAGAGATGCTTTACCTGATGTTGAAGCTTGCGGCTATGAAATGCTATCTGTAGCAAGAGGTGGTTATGGTGTATGTTACCATACAGCCATCCATCCATAACAATAAGAGCGCTACAAATAGAAAATCGGATGCCGGGTGGTAAAATTCAGTTAAGTCCAGAAACGCCCTTGGTATTCGTTTTTTTCGCAACTTTATGTGTTTTGACAAAATTAAACTCACCGTAACTAAATAACTACATATTACAACTTCAAAATGTCTAATTGTCAAATTTTTCAATCATACTTATCCATAGACAACATTACGTTTAGCTGTCAGTTGCGTTTTGTTATACCAAGTTTAATGTCACGTTACACGTCCCACGGGAACAGGGTAAAAAGTATCCTATGTCCATCTCCTAGTTCTAAGCTATCTCTTCATACTTCATACCATCAATTTTCAGCCAAATCGGTTCTGTCGTTCTTGAGTTATAAATAATGTAACTAACACAAATTTCTTTATATATATATATATAAAGATTATGCATACACATATTAAACACACATATATGTCACAGAACCAGAGAAAATTTGATTATTCCTTTGGCTGGATTTAAACCCGTGACCTTTTGACTTGAACTTCAACACGCTCAACCACTGAGCTACAGAGGTCGGCCAAGTACCAAAATAATAAGTGATACCGAAGAAGAGCCATCGCTGAGCTTACTCAGTTGGAGAATACCAGCGTAGAGGACATTGAAACCATTTCATACATACGTGCGTGAAAAGTCATAATAATAGGTTATTATTATGATGACTTAAAAACAATAACGATATAAAAGGAAAAGATAATTAAGAAACAGAAAACAGAACAATTTCAATGTAGTTTAATATAGTTTATTCGTCTTCTATAAAGATTAAAATGTCGTCAAGAAATTATCCAGGTGGAGTAATATGATCTGATACCTTCTCCTATCATAATAATATGATACACGTAACATGAGCATTGAGTAGACAGCAGGCTCCAACAGTTCGTCTGCTTATTAATCATCATATACAATTACAATAGAAGCATACATAAGAATAGGTGTATTTATAGTATTAAATAAATGGACGATATCACAAAACTTAAACATCGTTCTTATTTTTCTGGGCTCCCAGATTCAGAATTGAGCTGATTTTTTTTATATTTCAGGGCAAAAAAATGTTTTTTCTTTTAAACCATATCTCAAACTATTAGATTTGGGCCCACGAAGTTCAATCTCCTTTATACTGATGTTATGTTTTGCCTAGTGGTTTTTTTTTCGAGCTGTTCTTGCTCGATTTTATGAACATTTTCCTTTACACTAGAACGCCTCAAAATATTTAAACATAAAGGAAGTGACCGCAATGACTGCATACTTGTTAAAATATATATTTACACGTGTATTCACGTATTTAAACGTGAGTATGTGTGCGTGCGCACGATTCAACGGCCCTGTTTAGTGATTCTTATATTATACATGGTTGAGTGACGACTTGTTCGATAGTACACTCGATACTTATCACCCTTCTGGCGTAGGCTCTGTGTCCGTGGGCATCGCAATTGTTTCGCAATAAATCTGTCCGTTATTCAGTTCTATTGAAACATTCCAAAACCAATGTTAGATCTTTATTCGAAGTTAGACGGTTTTAATTTTTCAATATCTCTATCCGTTTTTGCAAAAGCCATCAATTTATTTCGTTGTCCGACTTTAATACCAGAGCTTATAATCTCGCGTTCTGCCATTCCCATCACGTAAATCTCGGATCTATTAATCTTCGAGTATTGGGTAGGTAATGTTCGTGTTCATAAATTGATAAATGTGTATGGTTTTAAATGTACTCTATAAGTTTCTGATTCCTAATTCAGAAAGATACTGATTTGGAATAAATAAATTAAAATATTATCGTAATTTCAATGAATTAGCTAGCTATAGAACATGAATTAATGTATGTGCATAAATAATCTGTTAAAAACCAGGGTGTCGCATCTGGTGACCGTAAGGATTGGCGTTCGAAATTCAAAATTATACCTAAATATCGTCTATCCAAACCATATAACTGGCTCGCTCTTATAACGTGTGTACTCTTTCACACATCGCCTGTGATTGGTCATGGAGAAATAGGAGAAGAAGATTATTTTTAAAGTTCTTTAAGTTTTAAAATTTATTTTCAACTATTACAAAATTCTATTCTTTACAAAATTCAGTAATTTTTAGTGATTTGAACTCGAAATCATATAATGCTTTAATATGCTTTGTCTCCAAGAATATCGATGATTATTTTTATAAAATTTTACCTTATTTTGACTTATCGATTGAATGAAAAGACATATAAGATTATAATTGTTTTAATATAATATGAAACATATTGTGCAGTAATTTTGTTTTGTAAAATGTGCATGCTAAGTTTTGAGATTGTAAAGTTTCGAATTATTCGAATTATGTTTAAAACAAAGTCATATTATTGCTTATCTAATATTAGTCATACTATATATTTTATTTATAAAATACAGACATATTAAGTTTTCTTCTGCCCGTCAGTGAAAACTTTATAGTTTAGAATAGGTACATATTAATAATTATGTACTATATTTTTAATACTATTGTACAGTTTTACCACACACATAATAATCTAATTTTACATTCAGTCGAACCTTTGTTATGCGAATGAGACGTAAAATGTAATCATTTAATTCCATAATTTGCAGGTATTGGATTCCAATTTCAACGGCCCGCAATAATATTGACAACATGAAAATATTTCAAGAATTCTCATTAGACAACGTTCCGTTACGCTGCAGTCAAATGTTCCTGCTAGGCCAGAAGTGTACATATTTCGCACCAACGGATAACCGTATGAAGTTAATCAGGCTATGCCGTATGTGATAACCTGAAATATTTTGGTTCGCAACCTTTAGCCCTCCTATCCATGGGAGGTCTTTTGTAGTCGCGACTCGCGACAGAAAAAACTGCACTGTAAATAGAAGTCTGCACTGCACTGCACCTACAATAGAGTTGAAAATCGAAGTGTCAGTGTAAAATGTCAGATTTGACAGCTGTACACGATTTTCAGCTGTGTTGCATTAGCGCAAAGTTCTATTTATAGTTCAGTTTTTTCTGTCGCGACCACAGAAAAATGTTCGTGGGAACGTAGCCTTGTATTTTTTTAAATGAAATAAGAGCGATCGAATTATAGTTTTTTTGCTTTCTTATTTACCTTTTTAAAATTGTAAATTGGGTCTTAAAATAAAAATAAACAAATGGGTATACTTATATATTTAAAAATATAATAAACAATTAACGATATCCATGCCTAGGGAACCGTTAATTTTCCAGGTTAAGAAATAGCCGGAAAAACATCAGGTTTAACTATTTGTGTTTCATATTTTATTTAATTCTGTCCAGCAGTATAAGGCAAAAAAATACTTATCAAAATCGGACTACTCTGTAAAAAGTTATGCGTGATCATAAAAAAAATGATGGGTAAGATAGGTGCTCTACTTTTTAACCGACGTGAAAAAAAGGAGTTGGTGGTGGTGGTTGGAGAGTTATACATTCGACTGTTTATATGTTGTTTTTTTATATTTTTTTTGTATGTTCAGCGCCGCCTGTAGACCGATTTTTAAAATTGTTTTTTTTTTGCTGTAAAGGGTAATCCGAGGCTTTTAATCCCAAATTGGTCTTTTTAACGCCAAAGTGGTGACCTGATGATGGCATCCATGAGGAATCGAGAGAACTCCTAAAAATTTATAAGGACATTTATAGCGATTTCGACTTTTATTGAAGTAACTCAAGCACATGCTACCAAAAAGTAAAATTTTGTGCCATGATATACCTACCATAGATCCAAAAGCACGAAACAGAACTCCTCAGTCTATAAAGATACACGTTTACAAATTTCGGCATCGTTTAAATCACCACCATCTTCTCACGATACCAACCACCAACATATTATTATGGTAACAAAAGTACTCCTCATAGTTTTGTACACCAATACGAATGTCTTTGAAATTTTGATATTGCCAAAATTATATTTATTATCATCATCATCAAACACTATAATATTATATTTAATGCCTACTGCTACATTTTTCCGCCGACTACTACAATATATATTAATCTTTATTTATTGAAAGCTTTTTTTACCCGCGGCTTCGCGAGTGTTCGTCGCAAATATACACACACCGGCATATTTAGCGGAACATAAAATAAAGGTTTGATATCAGTATCACATAAGGTTGCTGGCTGGTTTATACGTCATTTAATTTAAAAAGAAATATTTTCAAATTAAGAAAACAACTGAACATCACATTTTATGCAATTGTTTTAATTTTATTCAAATACACCTTATCTGGAGCGAACTTCGAGTATTTCTTCCTTCTGAGTTTAATTTAAAATTTCATTGAAATACTGTTTTTAGTAAGTTTTTTTTTAATCACGTATCTTTTTGGAGTTGAGGACTGAATTATGCCTGACTTAGCCCCAACGGAGATTGCCAGGGCACTCGAAATGCGAAGAAATGGTCAAACCTACAGAGTGATATCCAGAGATCTTCGTCGACCAGTTTCAACGATCCATCGCAGTATCCTGCGGTTCAGGGAGACCGGTACTTATGTGAGAAGAGCAGGACAAGGCAGAAAAAGACGCACTTCGAGTAGGGATGATCGTTTCATTCGGCTTCGTGTACGTAGGCACCCCCGTTTGACGGCCGTCCAAGCCCGACATGAGTTAGAAGCAGTGCGGGGTGTAACCGTCATTCATTCTGCTCTCGAATTCCGATTCGGGTGGCAGCCTGAAGTGGTAACGCTCGACTGCTAAAAGTTAATGCTCAGATATTTAATTGAAGTGATTATTATAATACAACACACAGTGCCAGTGCCTTCACCTCGGGGCTTCAAGCAACGACGTGACGCCGAGATTGATTTTCGCGCGTTCCATCACGACCGTTGGGTTTCCCGCCGCGACCGTTATTTTTCGCGGCGACCGTTATTTTTAGGCGCGACCGTTTTCTAACACTTTTCCACCTTCGCGATCGCTTCGCATAGCGATAGTGTAGTGTCGGTGTGTTCCTGCGTCCGAGGAACAAAGGAAAGTAAGTAGAGTGAAATTGTCGATTAGGATACACACCTGTGGACTCCTCCACGCACACACCTCCCCCCCCGGATGCCGGGAGGGGTTAAATCCCCAAATTAAAAATTTCAAATAGAGAGCAGACCAAAGAGGGTCAGGGTAAACTGCGCTACCATGGAAAACACCACGGTAAAGCTGTTCCTGTCCTTTTTGGAACAAACATTCCCAGGAGCGTCAAAGGCCTGGGATGAGTTCATTAAATTGCATCCTATCCCCGCTAGCTCGCCGGCTTCCCCGGCAGCTACGTCCGAAGAGTCGCCGTCGTCGCCGGCGACGACAGCGACTACAAAGTCATCGCATGAGAGCGATGACGATTATACAGATGTATCCCAGTCGGAGATGTCCTGCTCCGAGCTGGAGGCCTCCGAGGGGGATGACGGTTTTCAAACCGTAAAGGGAAAAAAGACCAAGAAGAGGAAACGCGCGGACGGCGCTTCCTCTGCGGTCTGCTCCTCGCCGACGCCACCAGCAAAAACCGCGAAAAGCAGAAATGGTAGAGTTTTCAGGGGTTTTAAACCCGGAACCCCACCTCGTACTGAACCCATGCAGACTGACTACGTAACAGTCGCGGCCCCAAACAGCCCAAAGGCCCCCAAATTGCCGCCTCCTGTTATAGTACAGGAGAAGGCAAAGTGGAACCTTGTAAACGCAGCAATTAATGAGCAGAGTATAAACTACTCGTCAGCCCGAAACACCCCAAACGGGATCATGATGCAGGTCCCAACCCCAAACGATCATAGGAAACTGACTGCTTTTCTCAGAGAAAAGCAGATCGGATATCATACATATGCCCTGGAGAACGAACGCACTCTGCGAGTCGTCATCAAGGGCGTAGATAAAGAGCTCCCTACGGACTCCGTCCTCGAGGACCTCCGCAGATAGGGGATCCCCGCCAAAGAGGTACACAGGATGTACCACCCAGCTAAGAAATACCTGTACAACATGGTACTGGTCGTGCTTCCCCCCACTCCGGAGGGGAAAGCCATTTTCAATATTAAAAATGTATGCCACATTACAGGCTTATCAATAGAACCCCCCTACAAAAGGGAAATGCCGGGGCAGTGTCACCGCTGCCAACTGTACGGCCACTCAGCGCGGAACTGCTTCGCCAGACCGCGCTGTGTCAAATGCCTGGGCGACCACGGCACGTCCGAATGTCCGCGTAGAAACCCAGCTGAGGAGACTACTCCCCCCAGCTGCGTACTATGCAATTCTTCTGGCCATCCGGCCAATTACAAAGGATGCAAACGCGCACCCCAAGTAAAGAGGCGCAAAATTCCTCCAATGAGAGGTGTCCCTCCCAAGCAGAGGTACGTCCCTGCCCCTCCTCCCTCCAAACCTGTTTGGGGGTTACCAAAAAAGAGTCCACAAGGACCTCCACCTCCTCAAAAGTCGACGGCCCTCCCAGCCAGTCCGACAAAGGTCCTCCCTATCCCGGCCAATAGGGCCACAGAAACGGAACCTGCACAACCGTCCTCGACCTCCAATTTCGGCGCCAACATAGCGTTCGCAGCCAAATTTCTGAGCGAAATCGTTCGATGGAGCTAGACGTCTTCGTCACAAAATTGCAAGGTTCCTTCGAGGACCGCATGTCAGCATTAGCAAGTCACACGGACTTGATAAACAAAATAAAGGAGTTCTCCTAAACACAAAACATGCACCCGCGTGATTAGAAAAGCACCGGGGTAGACGCCGGCGCCTACCCCGAAGTCTTACACCAGACACGATCACACGTAAAGACTTACGGACCGACTCAAACACGGGACCACCGGACTCGCACCCGGATCCGAGTTCGACTCCCTTTAGTGTAGCCAAAAATTATTATGACCGTGACCGCGAAATTGTTATAGAGAGCTCTATAAATACTGCGGAAGCACTCGACATCAGGACATTCGCGCGCGAGTCCACCCGACCGCACGCGGAAGGGGGGAGGGACGGCCCTCCCAGATCCTTAAAATTGATCTTCTCTATCCGTACAAATACGCCGTTAGTTTGTGCTACCGCGCGTGAGCAACCACACTCGTCAGAGAGTGTGGAAGGGGTCGGACCCCTCAGCAGGAGGGGTCTCTCTCTCTCTCTCTCTCTGGGTATCTCTCCAGTCCTAAAAATAGCTTAACCGAGGTTATTCCCAAAAATCAGTTAGTACATCACCAACTAGAGGGTGATGTAAGAGGGGGGTCAAACCCCCCTCTTTGTTTTTTCCCACCAAAATGACTGCTAAATGGCAGTCACTAGACCGACTAAGCTAAGAGGGCTTAAAGCCATTAGCGTAGACCCATTCGAAAAAAAAAAAAAGGTGTAACCGTAAGTGAGCGTCCGGTACGAAGAAGGTTCGAAGAAGCTGGTTTGGGTTCATTTGTTCCCGCCAAGGCTCCAAGGCTCGAGGTAAATCATCGTAGAAACAGGTTAACTTTTGCTCAGGAACATCGAATTTGGAACGCGGACCAATGGAGTAAGGTATTGTTTAGTGATGAGTGCAGAATTCTCTTAAATCAAATTGACGGCAGGCAAAGAATATACAGACGCAAAGGAGAACGATACATTCAGACAAATTTTGAAACTACAGTTGCATACGGTGGTGGATCAATAATGGTTTGGGCGGGCATTTGTTTGGGAGCTCGCACAGACTTGGTAGTGATTGACAGAGGGAGTCTGACTGCAGACCGCTATATCAGAGAAGTTTTAGAAGAAAATGTTGTACCTTTTGCCTCATATATCGGTGATGATTTTGTTTTTATGCAGGATAATGCTCGGCCGCATACCGCTCGGGTAACTCAAGCTTATCTTAATGATATGAATATCACTGTTATGGAGTGGCCGGTGAGATCACCGGATATGAACCCAATAGAGCACGTTTGGGACTTGCTGAAAAGAAAAGTTAAGTCCAGAATTCCAGCTCCTGCCAACGTGGGTGAACTGCGAATCGCCGTAGTTGAGGAATGGCGGAGACTATCCCAGGAGACCATCGATAACATCATTCTCAGTATGCCTAGACGGGTAGAAACTTTAATAAGAGCACGTGAAGGAAATACGCGATATTAATCACCACTTTTCTAATTTAATTAATTGTTATTTTAATATTAATTTTCACTTTTCCCGGTTACATGAAAAGTTCAAAAATTTACCATTTTTCATATAGCCTTTACTCGCAAAATCTGTTCTTAATGTGATCGCATTTTAAGTAAAACAAATGAAACTTTAAATAACAAAAGAAGTGTAGTAAGTAGATTTTAAAAATAAAACCATATTTTTTTAATTATGGACCTTTTTTTGTGTTCCGCTAAATATGCCGGTGTGTTTACTTATAATAAATTTTCACACGTACTTTTTAATTTTAATATATCTCCTAGATAAGGATTATTATATATTGTTTCCGTCTAAATGGCTTCTGAAAATACCACAATATTTGTAATCATTTTTTAAAACTTAGAATAGGTAACCTAACCTTAAAAGGTAGACATATCTATGCTATCGCAGACTTTTTTTTAGACACCCATAGTACCGACTGTAAAAAATATGAAGATTGAGTAGAGAAGTAGTTAAAATTTTATGCGAATTTAAAAGGGGAATTATTTGGTAAATAAGTTTCATTTTATACCTTTTTGTGCATTTTTACTTTGGAAGTCGGTTTTCATTTTTGTTTAAAAATATTTGAAAAAGGTCTGTAACTTAAAAAATAATATTTTTTTGTTATCCCTTGTATTTAAAGACTTTGATCTTGAATCTGTCATGGTGTAAAAAGTTATGCGTGATCATAAAATAAATACGCGTGTTTACTTAAGTAGCCACTAAATAAGTCCGTTGGCTTCAATCTAACAAATGAAAGTAGCAATGATATAATAACAGCGAGAAAACGAGCCAAAATGAGTTAAAAATTTGTACAACAGAGATTCAACATATTATTTTCATAAAGTTATTATAGACATACTAAAGAGCCAAGTTATTAAAAGTGCTGCTGTGTTTTGAGGCGAAATTAGGATTCGTCCGTTATGTAAAGATGAATAGACCTTAAGGAAATTGCGAGACTCGAGTAGCCGACCCCTGGAGACTTAGCCTCTCGACTTTGTTCTAATTAAATTACCGTCTTCAGCATCAGATCGAGTAATCAAAACAAATTAATTTCAGACGTTGTTACATTTATGATAAGAATTACTTTATGCTTTATGCATTAAGCTATAAATCCTAGTATTAATACTAGTCTGATTAATATAAATATAATTATAATAAATCACACTGCAGAAAATGTATACATTCATATTGTACAGTTCGTACAGCTTGATTAATTCTCTCTTCTACCAGTAAATAGCGAACATCAGCAGCCTTAGTAAATCAACTCACGCGACTCAAAGCAATCCTTTTAATGGTACAAGAATATGTGACGATAAACGCATATTCTTTAATAAAGTTTATTAAAAATATCTGATCAAGATATATTTAATAAACTTTATTAAATATAGATTTTATAGAAATCAGATTGAAATTAATCGCCTACTACAATATGAAACCCTATTGGAAAGGTTCAAAAACGCTCGATAATTACATCGATCACTTAGAAAATATGCGGGCCTATAATAAACAATTATATAGTCTCTGTAATATCGTAATACTGCAATTATATCACGGCTGCGAGGAGCTAAAGTTTTATGACCGTATGTTGCTGAATCAATATTTTGACACGCCGAGGCGCACGCGACGAGGATTCATCAATGGAATTGGTAACGTAGCGAATTCATTGTTTGGCGTCTTAGACGAGCGATTTGCACAACAGTATGATCGAGATATTGCTTTAGTTAGGAACAATATATAAATTATAGTTTAAAAAAAAAAAAACAAAAAAACACGCTTTTATAGAAAATCTAACTAAAAAATTAAATATAAAATTTAATAAATTTGGATTAAGAATAGTGTAAATGAAAAATAAATGTTTATTATTTTAAAAAAGCGTGGGGTGCAGTGTCTTCACCTGTACGTTTGTTTGTATGTAACCGACTCCAGTGGATTTGATTTTGATGCACTTCAAACGGTCAGATTTCGTTTAAAGTGATTTTTAAGATATTATCAAAGTGAAGATCCTTCTCATATCTGCCAATAAAATGTTTATAACTATTGACACTATGCACCCCACGCTTTTTTACAATAATAAACATTTATTTTTCATTTACACTATTCTTAATCCAAATTTATTAAATTTTATTTTTTATTTTTTAGTTAGATTTTCTATAAAAGCGTGTTTTTTTAGTTTGTTTAAACTATAATTTATTTTTTGCTTTTTAGTACGATTTGCCAAAGAGTACTGCACTGGAACTGCACGCATGCGTAGTTCGCGCACTAGTTCTATCTCTCTTACTCTCATGCAAAGGATGCGGAAAGAAATAGATGAATCCTGGTGAATTTAATCAGGATAATCGGATATTTTAATCGAATTATTGCATTGTCATCGGTCTTTGACAGGTGTACAAAGTTTGAATGAAATCTGATCGTTCAATGTAGGACAAAATCGAGCCCAAAGGAGTCGGTTACAAACAAACGAACAAGCAAGCAAGCAAGCAAACATACAGGTAAAACTAATAAAAGCGTTAAAAAAACATTTATTACGACTTTGGAAAAATCAAACATCAGTTAAAGAAGCAGAAAATAGTCTACTGCAGAGAATAGAAAGAACAATGGAGAATCAGCAGAAAATGTTTAATCAACATCTAAGCAATTTAGATATAGCAACATCTATTTTTTATAGTAGACGAGCGAGAAATGCAATATGTCGACGAGTATATCTACTTTAGGGCCAGTTAGTTTCTTTCGAAAATAGACAAGGGAAGGAAGTCGATCGCCGAATCGAAAACGCCTGGAAGAGCTACTGGTCCATGAAGACGCTGATGAAGGGAAATTTACCGATCTCCCTGAAGCGCAGACTCGTCGACATGTGCATTCTGCCTGTCCTAACCTACGGTGCACAAACTTGGTCATTGACCGATTCACAAAAGTCCCAACTCGGGGTTTGCCAAAGAGCAATGGAGCGCAGTATGTTAGGAGTAAAACTTCTGGACAAAATAAGGAACAGCACACTGCGCTCCAAAACAGGTATCAAGGATGTAGGTGTCAAGGCTGCCAAGCTGAAGTGGGATTGGGCGGGTCACGTTGGCCGTATACATTCCGACCGCTGGGCAAAGATCTCAACAGAGTGGGTACCTGAAGACGGACGCCGCCGCCGAGGCCGGCCTAGAAAAAGATGGCGTGATGAGCTGGAGGCATATCAGCCAGGCTGGCGCAGGAGAGAGACAGATGGAAGTCTTTGGGGGAGGCCTTTGCCCAGCAGTGGGACAGTTTAGTTTAGTTTATTTTGTTATAATTGTAAAAAGTATGGCCACAGAGTAAATCAATGTAATCAACCTATAATAAAATGCGAATCTTGTCAAAAATTTGGTCACAAAAAAGAAGATTGTTTTAAAAATAAACCCAAAACAAATTTAGAAAAACGTGTAATGAATATAGATTCATCTGATAATTGTAATTCAAAATTTTATAAACCAGTTTCAATTAATAATGATTCCAAATTAATCACCGCTTTCATTGATTTTGGAAGCCATTGTTCTTTAATTAGCAAAACGCTAGTGGATGAGTATGGGCTTATTGTTAAGTATGAAAACATGCCTATAATTAAAGGAATCGGTAATGGTACTATAGTTCCAATAGTTAAAACTGAATTTGGGCTGTCTATTGACAAGGTTGATTCTTTGATTAGCGCATATGTAGTTCCGCCCTTACAACTACATGTATAACTTTTAATAGGACAAAATTTTACGGAATTGCCACATATATTAGTAATTAAAACAAAAGATTCACTCGATTTTTTAAATAGGAGTTATACGTATCCCGACATTGAAAATGAACTATCTTTAATTAAACTACTAACTTGCGAATCCACAGAAATTAATAAAGTAGGGTTAGTGTGTTGTTTTACAGAAGACTTATTAAATTGAACAGTTTTTGTTCGAAACAGTTATCGAAATTTTTCTGGGATAGAGTATTGGGTACAAGAAGGTGTTTATTCAATAAAGGAAGGAAAAATTTCAATATTCCTGATCACCCCATCTGCTTCTCTTCGCTTTAAATCTAATATGATTTTAGTTAGGACCGAAAAAATTGAAAGTCGTAATTATAAGACTAAAATGTGTTTGCAAGCTCGAACTAATTTTGAAGAAATCGATTATCAAAAACTAAATATAAATGAAGAACTTTCCCCGCAAGAAAGAGACGCAATAATTCAGTTGATTCAAGTTCATCGTAGTACTTTTGCCCAAAATCTTTCTGAACTCGGGTGTACTAATTTAACTGAGATGGACTTAAAAATGTTGGATCATACGCCTGTTGCCTATAGGCTTTATAGATTGAGCTATAAAGATAGAGAAACCGTTCGAAATATGATAGGTGAACTTTTGCAAAACGAAATAATCGAAGAATCTTCCTCGTCTTATGCGAGCCCAATTTTGCTTGTCTCGAAGAAAACAGGTGGCCAACGTCTGTGTGTTGACTACAGAGCTTTAAATAGCCGCACAGTTAGGGATCATTTTCCACTACCCCGTATCGAAGACCAATTAGATTCATTAAGTGGTAGTAAATATTTTACCAATCTTGATCTAACTAGTGGCTACTATCAAATACCTATTACACCAAATTGTAGATATTTAACAGCATTTATTACCCCCGATGGACTGTATCAATTTAAGAGAATGCCTTTTGGTTTGGTCAACGCTCCAGCAGTATTTCAGAGGACGATTAATAAGGCTTTAAAACTTAACTCATTGGCTGTAAACGAAAAACCAGCACTAGCATATATGGATGATATTATTATAGTCTCTAAAAATTTTAATGAAGGTATTGAAAAATTGGAAAATACTTTTAAATTATTAAATGAAGCAAATCTTACTTTAAACATTACAAAATGTAACTTCTTTCAAACTAATATAGATTATTTAGGTTTCCAAATCTCACATGAAGGTATTAAGCCAGGTAAAACTAAAATAGAAGCAGTTAAGAATTTTCCCAGTCCTACAAATGTCCATGAAGTTAGGCAATTTGTGGGGCTGGCAAGTTATTTTCGTCGCTTTATAAAAGATTTTTCACTTATTGCACGTCCTTTGACAGATCTAACAAAAAAACACCGAATCTGGACCTGGAGCGATGACCAAATTCAGTCTTTCAATACTTTAAAAGACAAATTAGTTCAAAGGCCGGTTTTAGCTTTATATGACCCAAAAAGCATTACTGAATTGCATACAGATGCAAGCAAGATTGGTCTAGCTGGAATTCTTTTACAGAAAGAGTCTGAAAAATCTTCACTCAAGCCGATTGCTTTCTATAGTAGGAAAACTACTATTGACGAACAAAAATTCCATGCATATGATTTGGAAACTTTAGCGGTTATTACATCATTAAATAGATTTAGAGTGTATTTATTGGGTACCGAGTTTACCATTGTGACTGATTGCAATGCCTTACGTGCAACATTTTCGAAACGTGATATTTTACCCAGAATAGCTCGATGGTGGTTAGCTCTGCAAGAATACGATTGTAATATAATTTATCGACCTAATAGTAATATGATGCACGTGGATGCGCTCAGCCGCAATCCGGTGGGCTTGGTATCCCAGAATCTTGAACCTGAAATACTTCGCGCGTTAGCTATTACACAGAATGATTGGCTGTTAAGTTTACAACTAACAGACCCCAAGATTTGTCATATACGTCAAGTATTAGAAGATCCTAAATATAATGAATTAGTAGACATAAAGCAAAACTTTTTAATCAAAGATAATAAATTATTTAGAAAAGTAGGAGAGAACGAGTTAAAATGGGTTGTACCAAAAGGAGCCAGATTCCAAATTTTACGTTTAAACCACGACGACGTTGGACATTTTTCAGTAGAAAAGACCTTAGCTCGAATAAAAAGAGATTTCTGGTTTCCGAAAATGAAAAAATTTGTGGCAAAATATGTTAAATCTTGCATTAATTGTGCTTACGCTAAAGACCAAAATGGCAAAAAGGAAGGATTTTTACACCCTATACCGAAACCAGATATCCCTTTTCATACGGTACACGTTGACCATCTTGGGCCATTTGTGAAAAGTACTAGAGGTAATACGTATTTACTTTTAATTGTAGATGGTTATACAAAATTTTGCATCATAAAGCCTCTTAGAAATTTAAAAACCTCTGGTACTGTCAAAGCTTTAGCTGATGTTTTTTCTACATTTGGTTTTCCAACTAGGCTCGTATCTGATAGAGGAACTACGTTTACGTCTAAAGAATTTGAAAAATATTGTATCGATTCTAAAATAAAGCAGATTTTAAACGCAGTTTCCTCTCCTCGGTCAAATGGTCAGGTTGAGAGATATAACCAAACGGTCTTAGGTTCGTTAGCATCTTACACTGATAAGCTTGGTGAAACTAAATGGGATCAAGAACTAGGCAGAATCCAATGGGGATTGAATAACACCTTGAATAAAGGCATTGGCAAAACCCCTTCTGCGGCTTTGTTCGGTCGAACTTTAAATCACGCTTATGAAAATATATTTAGTGATCTCTTTGTAGAATCGCGTAACCTTAACCAAAATATTGATGAGATTAGATCAGAAATAACAGAACACATTGAAAAAGATCAAATCAATCAGAAAGAACGTTTTGATAAGAATAGGACAAGTCCTACTATTTATAAAATCGGCGATTTAGTTAAAATAAAAAAACAAATATCATCCAAGGAAGGCCAAAGTAAAAAACTTTTACCTAAGTTCTCTGGCCCTTATAAAATAACAAAGATTCTAGAAAATGACAGATATGAAGTATCTAGTATACCGGGTACAGCGAATATGGGGGGGCAGTCGTCAGTGCTAAGTTTTAATAGTTAAGTGCTTAGTGACTAGTGACAGTGACAAATAAAGAAATATATTTTGATGAAAAAGTGTTTTAAAATCCCGAAATCCTTCTGTTAGTTAATACTTATAATAATAATAATAATAAACATCTATTTTACGGACGGAAATAAGCGAAACACAAGCCGCTAACGATTTTATTTTAACAAGCATCATCGCTTATAATATACTTTCGAGTTTAAAAGGAATTATAGACGCATTACTCGATACCATCACAAAATATTAAACAATTTAACGGCCTCTCTGGCTCAGTGGTTAGCGCGTTGGCGCTCAAGCCGAAGGTCGCGGGTTCGAAGATCGACGTGGTGTTAAGCGTCCATGGATAAAAAAATAACTAACGTCAATCTTCTCAGCCCTTCTCAGCTACTTAGCGAGCTCAACACAATTAGGGGACAGCTGCCCCAGGGACTTAGCGTTATCAGTCACCAACTTACGAGCCGAGCTATCGTCGATTTTATAAAAAGATTGAAAGTTAAAGAATGACATAGCAATATTTTATTTTTAAAATTGAAATTCCACTCACCAATAAGGACAGCTATGACGAAGTTTACACGATGTTTCCCTTGCCTCAACTGATGGGTATTTCTATCGTCAGCGTAATACCTATAGCCAAGCACATCGCCATGAATTTCAGAAAAGATACTGTTATACCAATGTCTGACAGCGACTTTCATAAATGTTTTCTATACCAAGCAATGCTTATATTTGTGCATTACAAACGCCCGTCTACCAAAGACAGTTGCACGACAACCTTTGTATCAAAGATAAACATAGCCACGTGTGTAAGACGACACTTAGCGAGTGTGAGATGGCATGCACGCCTATTAAAACAAATACATTCTCAATCGATTGTTGCGGTCATTGTGTACTACGTTTCATATGCAAGGATGAGAGGGTCAATTCTGCTATATAAAACCTGCAATAATACAATTACAATCATCGGTCGATCGGTCAATCGATCGGACCGGATCGTCCTGTCTCTCGTGCGTGATAGTGTGTCCTCTTTCACTCCGCGTTCTCGTGCCGTCTCGCGTTATCCGCGTCGTAGTGATCCGCTCACTCCGCGGTAGTGCCGTCCCGCTCGGAACGTGTCGAGTGTCTCGCTCACTCCACGCTCGTGCCGACCCGCCCCTAGTGCAGATCCGTTTTACCCCAATAGCGATCGTCAATCTACTCGTTATTCGTAAGAATAACGAGCGGATTGCCGCCTTGCTGAGGGGTTGCTCTGCCTTTGGCCTCCCGTTGGAACTTGTTCTAACGTTGGGTCACGGGGAGCCAGCCTCCTCTAAGTTTTAAATCCGTGCAAGTAAGTACACTACCGTGACTACTTTGACACTAGATACGTGTTTCGTGTTTAGTTTTAACCGTGTTGTGTGATTACTTTTATTTACCTTACTATTTCTGTTGTGCGTGTACATGTTGTTAGTGTTTCTGTGACATTAAGAACATGTCTACTATGTTATACGGTGGACGCTAGTTAGTGCCCCGTTACCATGGCCGACCGCGGTTCGCGGCCACATAGCCGCGACCGCCCCAGCCACTCACGCGCCGGCTCTGGTGCGTCGCGCAGCACTACCTCATCAAGGTCGAGCTCGCGCACGTCCGAGCGCGCCTACCTATCCGCCACCGAGCCCAGCTTGAGCGGCACGGACACCGCTCGCCCCGGCCCGTCTTCGGCATTCTCGCGGGGCGGTACTATTACCCCCCCGCCCCAATGCCTTCCGACGGCGGCCCGCAGCGAGTCAGGGCTCCCGCACCGCCCAGCCGAACAGGGTTCGGTCTCTCCGCCGCGCTCCACGCGCCGCTCCAACGAGGCTACGCGGCCTCAATTACCGCAAGACCCCGCGCAGGCCCGCCAGCCGCGCGGACCGACAGCCGTGCCTCTTTCGCCGGCATAGCCGCCAAGTGAGGACCGCTGCCCGGTGCCGCAAGTTTTGCCGCCGGCCCACTTGCCGTGTGACATGCCCCCGCCTGCTGCTCCGCCTGCCGCACCCCCTGTGCAGGCCACCAAGCGCACCCGACAGGCAGTAGCCTCTACCGTTTCGCCTCCGGCCAAGCGAATTGACCGCCAGGTAACTTACGCGGAGGTAAGTGCCTCTTCTTCTACTCCTGCCTCCCAGTCCTCGGCCCCTACACCGATGGACATGACAAGCACCCCTACCGATGCTACTACAGCACCGGCGTGCGCCTCCCCGCCGCCGCCGCCCACCCCACGTTACCCGCCCCTGGTCGTAGAAAAACTCGACGACTGGGTAAGACATTTTTGCCGTCTTCGTGAAATCCTAGGGTACGCCCCGCATGCCAAGCCGCATGGAAATGGGGTCCGATTCCGACCTCACAGTGAGGGGGAATACAGGGCCATACAACGGTACCTAACCGAGCTGGAGAAGACCGAGCACATCAGCTGGTTCTCCTACTCGCTACCGCAGGAGAGAGCAATCAAAGTAGGTATCAGAGGCCTACCAAATAGCACCAGTCCAGACGACATCACGGCTGGACTCGCCGAGCTCGGGTACGTAGCGGAGTACGTATCGAAGGTGTCGGCGAGACCGGATAAACCGGGATGCATTTTCTTTGCCCTTATCACCAGGGCCCCGGATGTCGTACCCGGCATATATAAAATAAATGAGATCCTAAATATGCCGGGCATCAGGATAGAAGCCTGGAGGGGCAGGAAGAGCCCCGCCCAATGCCACCGCTGCCAGCAATTCAGGCACTCGAGCCAGAATTGCCACCGCAGGCTGGCATGCGTGCGATGTGCCGAAGAGCACCGCGCGCAGGACTGCCGCCGCCCCCTCTCTGAGGAGCCCACTTGCGCTAACTGCAAGGGGGATCACCCTGCGAATAGCCGACACTGCCTAGTGTATCGCAAAGAGGCTAAGAATAAATACGCAGGTACTGTAGCCCGCACTGGACCCCCCCGCACTAGTCGCGACCCGCCCATCCCGGAGCAAGAGCAAGAGCGAGACCCACTTGTCTCCCCAGGACCGCTTGTCCATCCCGGGCTTCCACACCTATCGACAGGACTACCTGGGAGGTGGAAGCGCGTGTCGAGGCCTCGCCGTACTCGTTGGCAGGCGATTACTCCACCAACTCCTCCCCGCTCCCTCGGTGACCTCGCTCTACGCCCTTGGTGTAGAGTTGATGTTAGGCTCGCACCGGACGCGCATTTATGCGTGTTACAAACACCCGGGTTCGCGTTTAGATATCTCCGACATCCACGGGCTCCTATCAGAGGATCCCACTGTGATTGCCGGAGATCTAAACTGCAAGCACCCGGGTTGGGGCTCACGCACACCAAACGCGGACGGAAATCGTCTGTTCGCGGACTCCGAGCGCGCTGGATACTCTGTGGTGGGCACTTATGCCCCCACGCATTACCCCGAGTGTCCCACTTATACTCCCGATGTTCTGGACATTGCCATAACCCACCGCCTCCCTGGAGACTTCCAACAAGAGGTTCTGGATGTGGCACCAGACTCGGACCACCTTCCAGTGCTGGCCACAATAAAATCTGCTGCCTTCAGCATCCCCCTGTTGCCCCCTCGCCCGGTCTATGACTGGGAGGTCTTTGCCCTGCAGCTGCACGGCTCCACGCCCAACTTTCCGGTGGTCTCTGTGGATGACGTGGAGCGCATGACACAGCAGATCACCGCTGCTATCACCTCTGCGATGGAGGCGGCCACCCAGCAGTCGCCCAGTCCCCACCCAAAAAGATCTCCATTGCCACGCCACATAGCCGAGCTGATCTCCAAAAAGAAGAAGCTACGGCGGCGTTGGCAGTTTAATAGATGCCCCCGACTGAAGAATGAGCTGAACCGCCTCACCGCAGAGGTGAAGCAGGCACTGCAGGACCACAACGCGGCCTTGTGGACGCGGCGCATCACGAATGCAGGTGAGGACTGGACCTCCCTGCACCGTACGTGTCGTAGTCTCACCGGCGCCACCGTCCCCACAAGACCTCTGATCCACCCAGACGGAAATCCTAGGTACGGAGCTGAGGACCGTGCCGAGATCCATGCTGACCACCTGGAGCGGCAGTTTTTGCCCCTACCGACGTCGGCGACCGAACATGTTGCGAGGGTATCCGAGGAGGTAAGAAAGTTCCTTGATTCCCCCCCCTCTCCTCTTGAACGACCAAGTTTTTCCATTTCACCCAGAGAGGTCAAAAAAACCCTCTCCTGTCTGAAGCCCCGCAAGGCCCCCGGTGCTGACGGGGTCACAAATTCAGCCTTGCGCCACCTACCATTCAGGACAGTGGCTGCCCTTGCTCGCCTCTTTAACGGCATAGTGAGGACTGGCCACTTCCCAAAGACCTGGAAAATGGGGCTCATCATTACAATCCCCAAGCCACATAAAAACCTCAGACGGGCGGAGGGTTTACCCTTTCTCTCTACCCTTTCCAAATCTTTCGAAATCCTGTTCCTTAAACATCTCTCCCCCTTTCTCCCTCCTCGGCGGGAACAGTTTGGGTTTCGCTCCCAACTTAGCACAACCCTCCAGCTGGTTCGCGTGGTGCACCTCCTCACGGATGCCACCAACAGGAAAGCCTCTGGAGTGGCAGTCTTCCTGGACATGGAGAAGGCCTTTGACAGCGTGTGGCACGAAGGCCTCCTCCACAAATTCCTGCAGGTAAATGTCCCCAGCTACATGGTAAGACTCCTCTCCTCGTATCTTTCGGGCCGGACCTTCAGGGTCAAGGTCGACGGGGTCCTCTCGGAGGAACGCCCCATCTCCGCAGGTGTCCCGCAAGGTGGAGTGTGGTCGCCCAGCCTCTACAACTTCTACGCCAGCGACGTGCCCACTGACGTTGGCACCACCGCGGCGTTGTATGCTGACGACACCGCTTTCATCTGCACCTCCCAAAACCTAGCACACGCAGCCGTAAAACTCCAGAGGACCCTCGACCTCCTCCCGGCATGGCTGAGCAAATGGCGACTCGCCGTCAACCCCGGTAAGCCGCAGGCGCTCGCCGTTACCCGCAAGAGGGGATACCCGCCCGCCCTGAAGATAGGAGAGAAGGAGATACCATGGGGTAAGACCGCTAAATACTTAGGCGTCATTATAGATCGGCGGCTGACCATGTACCCCCAGTGCAACTCCGCGGTTGCTAGCGCCAGAGCCGCAGCAGCCAAACTGTCGCCGATCTATGCAGCTCCCCAGGTCCCGCTCAATATGAGGCTGGCCCTGTATAAAACCTACATCCATTCGCGCCTCACGTACGCGGCTCCTGCGTGGCACCACCTGCTCGCTGCGTCCTACCAAAAGAAGATGCAGCATACGCAGAATCGCGTGCTGCGCCGCATCGTCGGAGCACCGAGGTACGTGAGCAACGCCACAATAAATAGGGACCTCCGCATAAAGAGCGTGGAAGCATTTGTTCGCAGGCTCGCCACCACCCTCTTCGAGCGAGCTGATGCCTCGGACCTGGTCGAGCTTGCCGACCTGGCGCCTTGGCACGCCCGCCCGCCTGACCGCAGACTGCTGCCCCGCGACGCCATCAGAGCTGGGGACCCCGCAGAGCCCCGCTTGCCGCCACGCCCCCGAAGAGGAGGAGCCTCGGCGCGTTAGCGCGCTCTGCCACCCCGTCCACCGCTGGATTGTCTCCCCCCTGCACCCTACCCCCGCGCCAGTAATTAAAATACTGGCGCATTCTTCTCGCACTCGCCCGGTGTCCGACGTGTGGCAGCCCTAATGCCACTCTGTCGGCATCGCAGCGTGTCTTTCCCCCCCGACATCAAAAGTCTGGGGTTCGGGACAAATCTTTCCCCCTACCTTTTTCCCAGGTCGGTTTGTGTCCGCAGTCCGACAAATGCGGGGCGTGTGGGAGCGGCACCACACGCGTTTCCTTGGTCCCCGGACCGGGACCCACACGCTCCGCCGGAGTCGACTGCTGGTCTTGGCCGTCCTCGGCCGTCGCTGTCTTTTCTTCCTAGCCTCCTCGGGTTTACCCCGCGTTCTGTCGCGGGAGGTCTTCCCACAAAACTGACGTCTTGCGCCCAGTATTCGTACTGGGCGTGTCATCTTGAAAAATAAAAAAATTAAAAAAAAAAGAATTCCACATGTAGAGGGGCATAGCCCCTGACCATGTTTACCCGCCCAAGGCCCCTTTCAAGGGCCCGGCGGCGGTTAGAAGACGCCTTCTTCTAACAAATTACAATCATTCTGCTCTCGGACACCGTCCGATGAACAGCTCCGCTCGTTACGATCGTTGCCGTCGTCCCGCGCTCTCATATTGCGCTCTCGCTCTGTCGCGTGTGACTTTGCTCACGATAGTGCACCACTGGAAGAAAGAAGACAGGAAGACCGAAGACTCAAGAGTCAAGCCTCAAGAGCAAGACTCAAGAGAGAAGAGACAAGGCGCCACCCAACCGCCTTTGCCGCCCGACCCGTGCCGTACCGTGTCTCGCGCCGCGCCGCGATCGCCGCCTACCGGACGATTCGTGCGACCGCTCGCATCGTCCGTCTCGCTCTTTAGTGCGAGCCTTCTGCTCGCACACCCGCCGCGTAGTTATCGCCGCGTTAGGACGAGCGTGCGACCGGTCGCATCGTCCGTCTCGTTTTCAGCGCGAACCTTCTGCTCGCGCTCCGCCGCGTCTCGTTCGCGAACACTAGCGCCCTAGTGTTTAGCGCAACGTTAGTGAGTGAGTTCCAGCCGCCCAAGGAACAATTGTAAGTACTGTGACACGTTTAGGCACACTACACGAGGAGTTTTCCTCCCTACACACCTCCCCTCCCGGTCGCCGGGAGGGGCTGTATCCCCAATATTAATTAGAGAGTAGAATCCCAATCCCGGGATAAACTTCCTAATTATGTCTGACGCCATAATTAGAAAGTTCCTGGAGTTTTTAAAGTTAGAAGTCCCAGATGTCGCGTCCAAGTGGGAACGCTTCGTGCGCATGCACGAAGCAGACTCACCGGCCCGATTGCGACGTCCCGCTAATTCCGGCCGAAATTGAGCCCTTATCATCTCCTTCAGAGATGTCTTGCTCAGAGCAAGAATCCGACCGTAGTGAACAAGGCGAGTTCACTACCGTCAAATATAAGAAGTCGAAGAAGAGGAAGCGCCCAGAGGGCACCGCCTCGCCAGTCCTATCTTCCCCGACCAAATTGGTCTCTAAGAGTAGGAAAACCGGGAAAACCGTGCAGGCTCATGGCTCCGCGACCCCCGTTACCCCATCGGCCCCTCTGGCCTCCCAGGCCCCTCTGGCCACCCAGGCCCCTCTGGCCTCCCAGGCCCTTCCGGCATCTCAGGCCCCTCAGGCCTCCCAGGCCCCTCAGGCCGCCCAGGCCCCTCAGGCCGCCCAGGCCCCTCAGGCCGTCCGTACGCCAAAAATGCCTCCTCCTGTAATCATACAGGAGAAGGCCAAATGGAATCTAATCTCTGCGGCAATTAACGAGCAAAAGCTTCGTTACTCTTCTGCACACACGACCCCCATAGGCATCAAAGTGCAGGTTAAGTCGTCGGAGGACCACCGCCTCCTCACCGCGTTCCTACGCGCAAAGAACATAGGTTATCATACGTATGCCCTTGAAGACGAGCGCCTTCTGCGCGTCGTCATTACCGGAGTCGATAAGTGCCTCTCCACAAAAGACGTACTCATGGACATCCAGTCCCAAGGTTTTCCCGCCTTAGAGGTACATCGCATGTACCACCCCATCAGAAAGCACGAGTACAATATGGTACTAGTAACCCTCCCTCTTACACCAGAGGGCAAGGATATCTTCAATATCCGAGCCATCTGTCATATTACGGGCATCCGCGTCGAGCCCCCCCGTAAAAGGGGCATCCCTGGCCAGTGCCACCGATGCCAACATTACGGGCACTCGGCACGGAATTGCCAAGCTAGGCCGCGTTGCGTTAAGTGCCTCGGTGACCACGGCACCTCTGACTGTCTCCGTAAGAGCCCAGCTGAGGAGTCCGAACCCCCCAGCTGTGTTCTCTGTAAGTCTCAAGGACACCCCGCCAATTATAGAGGGTGCAAAAAAGCACCCAAAGTAAAAAAGCGCATTGCACCGCAGACAAAAAGTGCCCCCCCCAAACAGAGATTCGTCGCTGCCAAGGGTAGGGGTACCCTCCCAATCTGCATGGTTCAAGCCCGCGCAGAAACGTAGTTCGGAGTTAGCGGTTTCCCCCGCTCTCCCCAGTAAGGCCATGCCCTCGGCGCCCGTAGCGCCTAAGGCCACGCCCCCTCCGACTCCCAGCTTCACTGCAGACCTCTCTTTCGTCCAGCAGTTCTTAAGCAACATCGGGCCTATTGACCCGATGCAGCTTTCTATTTTAGCGACAAAGCTAAAAGGATCGGCCACAGACCGCATCCAAGCTTTGTCAGACCATCAGGTCTTGATCCGTCAGATCAAGGCCCTCTCCACAAACGGTAATTAATGGAGCCCTCGGGAAGGACAAAGCCGCACTCGTTACGCGTAGTGTCGTTCAATACGAACGGCATTAGGAATAACATTAGCGAAATTCGCGATTTTGTAAGCAGCCAAAATGTCGATATTCTTCTAGTGCAGGAGACTTTTTTAAAACCTAGTATGAGGAGCCCTAATATAGCTAACTACAAAATAGTCAGAAACGATAGAACTCGATCCCGACTCGGAGGTACTCTTATCTACTATAAAAAATCACTACATTGTATTCCCCTAGAGCCACCGCCATTGTTAACATTAGAAACATCTGTTTGCCACATTAGTATGTCCGGTCACGGACCCATTGTTATAGTAAGCGAGTACTTAGCGTGCAACAAAGAACCCCATTCAAGCGACCTACAGGCGCTATTCAATTTAGGTAACGCTGTCATCATTGCCGGCGACTTTAATTGCAAACACACCGAGTGGGGCAATGTTCATAACAATAGAAACGGCACCATCCTTTGTAGTTTAACCGACACTTTAAATTTTGCACTATTAGCTCCCACCGACCCCACTCGCTATGACACCAATGAAAACATCAACGGTGTCATACGCGATCCTAGTACGATAGACATAGCCTTAGTTAAAAATGTTTCTCTCAATATCTATATTGAGACTCTCCACGAGCTTAACTCGGACCACAGACCGGTTACGATTACACTTGGTAGTCTTAACCCCAATAATTCTAGTACTAGGAAGATAGTAGATTATAAATCATTAGCGGAAAACATCAAAGTCCTTCAATCTATCCACTTAGATAAAATCCCCGATATTATAGATAGTAAAGAGACAGCCATAGAGGCCGCCTCCCACTTGACCGATCACCTGGTAGCGACCATAGAGAACTCATCTAGGGAGGTGCCAACGACCCCCAAGGGCCGTTGGCCCCTCCCTGAGGACATAAGGGAGTCCATCAGACTCCGAAATGCGGATAAGCGCACATATGATCGCTACCCGTCGGAAGAGTGGAGGAAAGCCCTCCGTCACTACGAGAGGGAAGTTAAGTTTAAAATCAAACAACACAAAGCCGAGAGTTGGGATCGACTTCTCAGTGATTTAGAACCGTCTCACGTGGCGTACTGGCCACTCGCGAAGGCCCTCAAAAACAACACGGAAAGCGATATGCCTCCGTTAGATAGACCTAACCGTCCTCCTGCATTCGAAGACATTGACAAGGCCAAGTGCCTAGCAGATAATTTCGAACAACAGTGCCGGCCGAGTACTCTCCCGATTGATCCCGTGCACCTTAGCTTAGTTAATAGCGAGGTCAACAGCCGACTCTCGAGGCCACCTGATGTAGATAGGGTGAGGATGGTGGACTCGGAGGAGGTCAGTGACATTATTAAGTGTATGAATGCCAAAAAAGGCCCCAGGCCTCGACGGTATTTCAAACAAAACACTTAAAATGTTACCGTCCGAGCTAATTCAACTCCTAGTGAACATCTTTAACGCCCTCTTAGTAGGATGTTCATTTCCAGACATTTGGAAAGTAGCTATTGTCATAGGTATCCACAAACCGGGGAAACCCCGGAAGGTGCCTGGTAGCTACCGTCCAATAAGTCTCATTAGCTCCCTAGGTAAAGTCTACGAAAGAGTTATTAAAAGACGCCTTAATGACGTCATAACCGACAAAAAACTCCTTCCAGACGAACAGTTTGCCTTCCGCGAAATGCACAGCTGTCCCGCTCAAGTACACCGCTTAACGGAGTACATATTATCTAGCAAAAACGACAGGAAGACGACATGCGCCGTATTCTTTGACATTGCAAAAGCTTTTGATAAAATTTGGCATAACGGACTGTTATACAAACTCTATCAAATGGAAATACCCGATTATCTCGTTTTACTAATTAGTAACTTTTAAAAAATCGTAAATTTCATTTCCGCGTAGAAGGCGCACTGTCGTCGCCAAGATATATGGAGGCGGGAGTACCGCAGGGCTCGGTCCTCTCGCCCTCCCTATATAACCTGTACACTAGTGACATCCCCAAACACGCTAAGGTGCAATTAGCTATGTTCGCGGACGACACAGCCCTTTATTATTCAAACACACGAGCCCGTACCGCGTCTAAAGCCCTCCAGGAGGCAGTTACCGCTCTCGGTAATTGGTTCTCCAAATGGAGAATAGAAGTCAATCCCGACAAAAGTCACGCCATTCAATTCAATAGTAATAGGGCAGCGAGGCGTAATTGCCCCCGTAAAGTAATGAGCCCTATTAGCCTGCACGGCAACATTATCCCTGAGGTCACTCAGGTCAAATATTTAGGCGTAGTACTAGGCAAGTCGATGACGTTTTCGAGTCACATCAGTAACACATTACGCAAAGCGAAATTTGTACTCTACAAATTATATCCGCTACTTAATTCGCGAAGCAAAATGTCCTTAAGACATAAGCTTACATTGTATAAGGTTTGCATCAGAACGATACTCACTTATGCGTGCGTCTCTTTCGCACAGATAAGCGAGTCTCAAATGGACCGCTTGCAAAGAGTCCAGAACCGGTTTCTACGCATGGCAACAGGCGCCCCCTGGTACATGCGTAACATCGACTTGCATAGGGACTGCGAACTCGTCACTATTAAAGCCTATATCAAGGAACTCGTAGAGAGATTCTTTGATAAAGGCAAAAATCACCCAAACCCCCTTATCAAAAAGGCACTGGACTATAACCACGACGCGCAGACTTTCCGACACCCGCATAAACGGCCTAAGCATATCTTAGCCGATCCCGTTGACCCGATCACAAAATACGTAACGTACTGTGTACAGTTACGTAAACACAAACCACACGCACCCGCGACGCTAGCATCGCACCGGGGCCGACGCCGGCGCCTACCCCGAGGTCCCACATCCGACACGACAACACGTACAGACGTACAGACCGACCCTAACACGGGACCGGACCCGAACCCGAGTTCGAGTTCGCATCCTAGTAGTATAGGTACACACCATAATAGTGTCCGCGACCGCGATATTGATATAAAGAGCTCTACCAATACCGCGAACCTCATCGACATTAGGACTTACGCGCGCGAGTCATCCCGACCGTACGCGGAAGGGGAGAGGGACGGCCCTCTCAGTACCGATATCGACAAAAACGAGAGCTCCTCTATCGCGATAACTCGCATGCCGCTAGTTTCTGCTACCGCGCGCGAGCAACCTCACTCATCAGCGAGTGAGGAAGGGGTCGGACCCCTTAGCAGGAGAGACCCGCGTCTCCCCTGTCATAATAATAGCTCTTAATCCGTAGCTGTCCCCAATATCCGGTTTGAATATCACCCGGGTGATGTTAGGGAGGGTCAAACCCTCCCATCGACTACTACCAAACAAACTAGCCACCAGGCTAGTTATAGTCCGACTTAGCTACAGCGGTCTTAACCCGACCCTTAGCATAGACCCGTTCGAAAAAAAAAAAAAACAATTACAATCAAGTACTGACATTCTAAAACTATCAAACCGGTTTTCTCGTAAACCTTACTAACGTGAAACGCGTTCTGATTGGACCAAACATTACAAAGTCAGCTTATGATAACATGTCGCTTCACTCTTAATACAATCAAAGTAGAATGAAAGTCTACTTAAATACTAGAATTGAGGTTCAGGTTTCCAGCGAAGTGACTGGCGCCAACGTCATAACTTTGTGGGACGCATGCACAATTAAGAGCACGACTATTACGAGTATTATTAGTTCACACAAATAGCTTACCAGTATAACTCATATAATTAATAACGAGTCGTTAGTCTATACACCAAAAATCACACTCTCGAACTCCCATTTTTCACACATACTTTCTAGATCTAAGCTACTGATTGTTCGGTGAAATGCTTTAAAGTTGCTTATTTGTTTTCTTAACATTTCCTCAAGCTTGCAAGATGTACCTTTTGTTTGTACCCTCGGATTAAATTATGTTTGTGACGTCCTTTCTCCTGCTTGCTGCTGCTGACTTACGGATGATGTTGACGGGAATCCTTATAATCCTGGCCTAATGGGACTGGGCTGGTCTTTTCTCGCCGTTGGTAAATACCTCGTAATAAAAGAATCATTGTAAAAATCGAAGGTTTTCTGGTACATATTCTTAATAAAATAATCATGCTACTGTTCATCATCCGATTCACACAATTTAATATGATTGCTTTGAAAATTATTCTCGATCGAATTGAATAAAATATGGAACACAAATGGTTACGCGTGACTATTTTCCGGCTAATTTTAAACCGGAAAATAATTGCCCCTTAGGGATAGGTATTGTTTTATTGTTTCGAACGTATTTTCTGGTACATATTCATATTAAAATAATTATGCGACTGTTCATCATCCGATTAATAATAAAAAAAAAATTGAATCAGTCCTAACTCACAGTCCCACATGTTACTATTTATATTATTTTTCTACTCGAATTCAACGATCCGGTGTTATATCAAATTCCAATTAAAAGATTAAATATTTTTGCTAAAAGTGCATACTGTATGGATATAATTATATACAATAATTTACCCGAAAATCTAAGACATTAGCTCATTTGAAAATCGAATGTTTAATTTTTTAATTGACAAATGCTATTATAGCTTAGATGAATTATTTAATGACGTGAAAATTTCTTCGATTTTTTGACTAAATGTTAATAAAATTTAAGTATTTTTAGATAAGTAATTAGGTAGGTAATAATATGTGTGTAATAGACATTGACAGTTAATTTTACATACACAATTTAATGTGACTTTTTAATTCAATTTTATTATATTTTAATGGTATTATGATTATTATTATTTTTATTTATTAAATCTAATGAAATTTTATTTAAAATAGGTTAGTAAAAATAAAGATCAATTAAGTGTAATGCAGCATAAAATCCTAGGAATTTAAATGTTTATGAGGAGGTATTTTGATTGTTTGATTAAATCTGAAGATTCAATATTATTTATCATATTATATAAGTATTTAGATTTTTTTACCTCAATGTAGTGTAATTGTTAAATTAAGTTTGATGTATTAAATAATGATTATGAGACTGACAAAATTGATTATGATGGATTTCAGTACCTATGCGATTAAATGGTTTAAAATTGTATGTTATTAGTATAATTATGGATTACTTATTTCAGTTTGTATTTCTTTTAAATTTGTTCGCGCCAACACTAGCGCGACGTTTAGAATAAACACAAAGGACATCACTACGTGATGTATGGCCGACCGAAAGGGGCGCTGTCAGAGAGTGACGAACACTTGCATTTAGATCCCCTTCCGCGCCGGATGCATTTTCAGCTCATCCCGAAACCTAGTGAACGCGAACGCGTGCGCATATTTATTTGTGCTCGTTAATATAATACCAAATTCGCCGGCGAACCGCGATAAATCTATCGATAATCCGCTCAACAGCTGTGTAGTGTAGTGAGAAGAAACCTCCGCCCAGATACAGAACCACCAGCTCAACAATAAGGTCAGTCCCAGATTTCTCCAGCCCTCACATTAACCTATATACCTACTTCCCTCAGCTCAAAGTCGCATGTGTAAGTTCCTAGCTTACACAAAATTATTATTAAAAGGACATTTGCTAGCTCTTTAAAGCAGAATGTTGTGACACTATATTTAAATATAAGAACTTTTGTAACCTACATTCTATGCAAATAAACGATTATTATTATTATTATTATTATTATCACAAATAGTCATACGATTACGTAGTCGTCGTTTGTCTCAGTCCTTGTCTTTTTTTAAACCACATTCGTTTACGCAGTAAAAAGTAAAAGGCTATGTCTACAAAATATTACTTATCTCGCTTTACTGAACAAAATCAATATTTCCGTTACAGTAACAAAGAATGAACTGGTTGGCCGTCTGCCAGAGCCGCACCTTAATTATTTATCGCGAACTTTATTAATTGTTGAGCCAAAGCGATAATTAATAAGGCTCATTACACACATATTTATATTCATACGCATTTATTAATTGTGGGCACGATTTTACTCCCGGTCGAATCTTCTTTAATCGGGTTTTAAATGTGCCTTCTTTCCATATTACAGACCCTTTAGGCAAGATGCCTTCGCTAATTACGATATAAATAAAATTAAATCAAAAATGTATGGTATTGACGGATCGCGCGCGCAAGATCAACTAGGTAGGTAGGTTTTTTAGTTGCTTATTTATAACTTTGAAATGCACGTAATTTACACATAAAATCTTATTTGCCTTTACTCTTATTAAATTTTCATCACAT
The DNA here is from genome assembly GCA_037179445.1 of Phengaris alcon alcon. Lineage (NCBI taxonomy): Eukaryota > Metazoa > Arthropoda > Insecta > Lepidoptera > Lycaenidae > Phengaris > Phengaris alcon. The sequence goes on from JAYRCH010000031.1 coordinate 1,259,477, forward strand.
TATTTTTAAATTAAAAAAAAAACTAAATATTTACATACACAGACACATGCTGGACGTTAAGAACATTTTTTACAAAGTTTCCCAGCGAATAGCCTTAAATTACACAAGTGTGAAGTCACTGTTATTCCTCCATTTACCTCGTCCTTTGTCGAAAGTTCCCGAACTATTTCTTCCACTTCAATAAACATTTGGTCGTGCTGATTGACTAAGTTTCGGACAGCGGCCAGTTTGATAGAATGCAGCCTCAAACTTTGATGCCTTCGAAAAGTCATTAAGCGTCCCCGTTTTATGGATGCCCATTTTCGTAATTTTTTATTTTTAAAATTTTCTTTTTCTTTAGAATAAATTTTGTCATTATTCAGAAATAAAAGCGTTAAAACAGAAAAGAAAATTAATTGGACAGAATATTTTTTCGCAAGTTTTCCATTTAGCTCGTCGTTGTACAAACTCGCTTTAATAAGCTTTTTTTTTTCTTATTTCTCAAATTGGATAACAATCATACTGATCTTCAAAATTGTTTCTGAGATCTCATATTATTCTGCTTAGCTAGGAATTCCATCACGAATACCACACAAAGTCAGGTATATGGGAGGCTGCACAGAGGAGAGAAGGAGAGACGTTCGTGTGTTTCATGACGAAACCTCATTAGTCGTTTGGTTACGTCTAACACCAAAATCTGGGAAAGTACCGCGGGGGAATCGCGCTCTGAGAATCTAAATTCTCATGACAGATAAAGCATTCCAAACACTGTCCCGATTACACTTAGGGTGAATTCACACGGAAACGAAACGTTACGCGACATGGCGCTGCATTTTTTAGGTATTTATTAAAAAAATACTTTATTAATTACACAAAAAGATTATTTGTAATTTGTAAAATTGTACATTTCATTGTAAGAATTTGAATGTAAGGTTGCACCACGCTGCACAGCGCATGTGCAGTGTATGACTGATGGCATATAATACGTATATCTTTTTGTGCAGTGAGTTCAATTTTGAACAGCTATCTTAAAGCTGCAGCGTTGCGTAGCGTTACGTATCTTCGCGGTGTGATCTGATCCTTACTATGCGTAAGTTACAGCGAAAGCGTACATACAATAGTCGCTTGGGGTCTCTTAAAAAAGGGGGACCAATCAGGACGAAGGCCAGTTGACGATAACTATTTTTCTGTATTAATTTTTTATTTGAATACGTTACCCTAAAATCTATAAGTCACCGTCGAGTCGTATCTATTTATTAAAACTAAAGACTAAAGTAAAACTTAACACAAACTTGTTAATAATTTCGCCTTCAAACTTGTCTTCAAAACCAGAGTTCATTGAAAATTTTCCAACAATAACTTTTAATCAAATTCTCGAAACACAAGAACCTACTATCAATTTGTAAAACATTTAAAGTTTTGTTTACAAATGTGAGGTAAATATTTGATTAATTTGTAAAATAGGTAACGACTAGGTAATATTTAATTCATGCCGAATCAAGAAGTAAGCACTTACAGCATTAGTTGGTTTAATGCTCTAAACATAAGCGCCGCCGCAGCTCCGGCAGCGCCGCCGGTGATGAAAATTACATACAAATGACTTACAAAACCTCGTACAGCGGCACCGTGGACTGATACTTCAGTGGCCAATCAGTCCTGGATTAGCCTATTGCATTAGCATTTGCTCAGAGACGATGACGGCAGTTACATTTTTTTTATAATTTTTTGTAGTTCATTTAAAGATAGAGGACCACAGGGAAATATTGTAAGGGCATCAGTTACCTTAATCCTGCACTGTGACCAATGAACAATATTTTTCGGGAAAAATTGTGACAGTCACACATTCCCAAATAATAACATAAATATGTCTAAATGGATCTTTTAATGGTCTACTACTGTTATTTATTAACAGCCGTCATGGATAAATACAAGCAGACAAGTCATTACTCACAGACCGTGATGCGTATCAAATTTAATTATTTCATAAATCAGCATTTTATCCAGCTTTAGTTCACAAAATGGCCGCCAAAATTTAACACGTGATTTTTAATTTACTTGATTGTTAACACGAATTAAATTTGGAACGTGAGGCACTCGAATTACATTGATAATTTAAATTTATTGTAATTAGTAAAATTATTTGAGTAGGTATTTTAATTTAGCAGAGGAACCAATTTTAGCCTTTTAGGAGGCTTTAACATAATTTTGCATGTATAGGTATGTGTATTGTACTGTAGTAGTACTTAATCGTACTACTTTACAAACTTTCACATTATAATTTTAGTAACTATTGTAAATATGAAAGTTTGTGAGGATGGATGTTTACGATACTTTCAAACAAAATCTACTGAACGGATTTTGATGAAATTCGAAATAGTAGTAGTTTAGGCTCTAGATTTTTACAAAATAGAGTACATACGAGCAGGCAGATCACCTGATGAAAATTGATTTCCGTCGCCCAGGGACACTTGCAACATCGCAAGCAAGAGGTGTCGCAAGTGAATTGCAGTCCTATTAAGAAAGAAACGCTCTTTCCTTGAAGGTTTAATGACCGTAGTGATCCGGAAATACCACTGACGATAGTTCGTTCTAGAGTTTTATTGCTACATATAGGCTTCTTTATCCCGAAAAAGTACAGTGTTCCCTAGGTGTACTAATTCACGCGGGCAGAGCCGTGGACAAAAGCTGGTGAATTATATTTTCCGGTCACCGAGTTTCGTTCGCTTAAAAAGTCGCGAAGTCGCAATTACGAGTACTACTAAGTACTAAACGTACAAAATCGCGACATTCTAAGATCTCTTCCTTTATAAGACAGATGGGGCTCTATTGTATCACTGGTGTATAAATATATTATTATATATATTTTACACGAATATCACAAAATAGTATACAAATTGCATTTTTAATTGCACTGGTGTTAAGGTTATTTTTAGATAAAACCCATAGAGCTATGAGGTCTCAAAACCTACTTTATCCACACTCATTTATTTATAGCGGTCACAGATAATAGACTACCCCTGACCCAATTGCCTGCGGGAAGTGATGATCTATAAATATCTTATGAATCATACACACCATGTGAATCGTATGCATATTGTGTGAGCAGTTGCTCACTCACATTTTGGTAACTACCAAAAAGGGTTATGCGAACTCTTTGATTTATTAACAGCTTAAAAGAGAAAGACAGATATTGAAAAACACTAACGTCTAGAAAATTTAATTTAATTCCAACGACTAAAATAATATTCCGACTTTGGTAAGTGATTATGCTGAATAATCTAATTAATTTTGAAAGACAGAAATGGATAACATCCTTAATTCTTTAAATTTATAAGTGATGATGCTGAATAATCTAGTTAATCTTTAAAGAGAGAAATAGATAAAAGACTTAATAATTATTTAAAATTTAACATGATTCCAACATTTACAATAATATTCAGACTTTCATAACTAGTGATGATGCTGATTAATCTAGTTAATCTTGAAAGAGATAAATGAATAAAATACTTAATTCTTTAAAATTTAGCTTGATTCTAACAATTGTGTACACTAATATTCAGAGTTTCACTGATGACATGATGTTGCTTATTCTAGTTAAAGAGTACAAAAGGATAATCTAACTTTAAACCCAAAACTTTTCCTTCCTTCTCCAGACTAATGGGTCTACTAACTAACTACTTAATGAAGTAGGTATATGGTTTTTGGGTGATAAAATAGAAACACAAAATAAAATTATTATATTTATTAATCATACAATCATAAAACTAACATTAATTTAATATCACAGTTCAAAAACGTTTAACAGATAACATAGTTTTACTGACACAGATATTACACATGAAATTAAATTTTGATTTAAACTGTACTATTGGACTTTTCTATCGACATTTCATTGCTTGTATACCAACACGGTCACAATTTCACGTTCACAGTTTTTAATAACAAAATTGTATGATGTGTCTATAAACATAAATTTTAATTTACCTAATGGGCATAAGGTTTTATAAACACAAACGTTGTTGCACCTGCATTTTTACGTACATTGCTGGCACATTTCCTTAGATAAATCACCACAAAAATGCATTTAGGTTTCAGTAAACAAGTTTGTTATTTTGTTTTTTTTAAGCATTTTTCAAACAAGAAGATACTTCAAAGCTGATTGATTCTAGTTCAAAGTATTATAATAATATAATTAAGAATGAAAAAGACATAAAAACTACAAATTGTTGAATAAAAATATTATACACTACAGCGCTACGGCGTAGAGGCTCTACACGACAGCGTCGTAGCATTATTTATTTTTTGTTTCTAACGGCCGCACTTAATGCTTACTTAAGGTGACATTTAATGCTTACTTAAGGTGTCACTTAATAGAGATTTTGACAAAAAATATGTGGACTTAATGTCAAAACCTCTACTAAGTAGCTCTTTGAGTAGGAATTAAATGTCTCTGAGTACGGCCATTAATGATTTTTATTAAATAATTATTATTGTTGACAACAAAAAAACTTATACATCTTTTTAAAAGAAAAGTCCAAAGTAGTCCATGAAGCCTTACAAAACCCACACAATTTCAAACTCAAGTATTATTTATAGACAAGAAGCTTTACCCAATTTATCATCTTTAAAACATTTTTTTTTTTAAACATAGCTTACAGTAAAATGGAAGGTTATAAGAGTATTAACTTTATACAAACAGAATACCTAAACATTGATACAGTAAAAAAGATTTAGTTTAAAAATGCTACACTATAACATAACAATTATAACTTACAGTATATTTTGTATGTTCTCTAGCTAGTTCAGTCCTGGGCCGAGCCACTTCGCTGCTACCTGCGAACACATTGTTGCATAAGTCTCACCAACAATGCTTTATAAGAGTTATTTTATAATTAGGTGCCTATACTTTATGCATGTTTTTACTACAACTACGAATTTAAAAAAAGTATGCGATAGTAATAATATTATTAGCGTTGTTTCATAATAACCATACTTTATGATTGTTCATAAAGGTAGTTGTTTCATATTCGCTAAGATTTACAAAAAAAATCAAATTTCAGTAATTGAAAATTAGTTTCTCCCGTTTTATAAACTAAATAAAGCTAAGAAATAGTTTCTTTTAGAGGTTGGTTTATCCATATTGTCACTTTTTGTCCTAGGAAACCAAAGATTCCTATGGAATAAATTTAACACCTACGATTTACGAGCGACCATTTAAGTATCATTATAATTACTATTTATTTATTATATATATATAATTATATTTATAATTCTTGAAGTAGATTAGAGCATTCAGGTTTTGCCGCATTGCAGCGCGCCTAGTCATCTCGTTCTGTTAAAAATGACACTTCAAAGATTCCTTATTCTTTATCGACAAGAATCTTTATCAAAAACATTATTTTTTTTCTGGCTTTTCTCTGCAACTTTCTTGCTTACAAACTCTATCTTTTCCCTTGAGATTATTTGACCGGTTAAGAATAATATTATATAATATGAGTGCCATTATGTAATACCTACTACAAAATATTAGGCAGCGTGATGTTACTTTGATCTCTAAAGATGAAGATAGATTTTTGGAATTCACGAAGTTCTCTACAAATTTTACATTAAGTTTTTTTTGGACCATTTTTGAAACAAAGGGCGTAGATTGCGAGGGTATGGCGCGCTCAGCCACTTATGCTCTGTGAACAAAATATTCTACAGTTACAATTTGTTTTGTGAACAAATTACCTATTAAGTTTGCTTCAAATATTATTTTACTCCCATCAAAATATGAGCATGAACGCTAGGATTACAAATACCAGAAACCTTTATGTTGGTTATATGATGATGATTGATGATGATGATGATAATGATGATGATGATGATCTAATAATAACATCAAGATGTTGGTTATATTGTTAGAATCAATATCTGGAAGGCTTTTTTGGAAGGACTTCTAGTTGCCCAAAAAGGCTTCCAAGGTAAAGTATTGGTTTTTTATCCATACAACATAATTCAGAAGGTTTCACATTAATTCATTCAAAGGCCAAACTCCGCAGACACTAATAGTATAGTACGAGTATTAAGTTATTTATTATTTTTGCTCCTCTGAACTCTGTTTTTCACATCTTTGCTAATATTAAAAGCAGCATTTTTTCAAACAAACGAGCCAGTTAGAGTAAAAGTTTGTTTATTTGTCGTGCCTGCTGAAGTTTTTTGGCACAGCACAATACATACGGAACAGCTTGTAAGTACAACGTTACATGGAAACTAATTTCAACATAAAACGCTTATCTTATATTTAAATGAGGCAATATTGTATATATATATATATAGAAAGAAAGTTAGAAAAATTTATTTTCATTTCACAAAAGACAAATAAAACATGACATAAAATAGGAAGGTATAAAAGAGAATAACAAATTGATAAATGCACCATAATTACTACTGTAAATAAAATAGGCCAAATTGTGCCTTCATGTGACTTAAAAAGGGGTCCAATTTGGCACAAGCCGTATGTCGTATACAGGGTGACCTGAAATTCGATACATTCCTTTGAAAGACAGAAAGTAGACCTCATTTACAGTAATATTTTTCATGGCATCCCCTATCCGAAAGTTGATATTTACAAAGTTATTGAAATTTCAAAAAAATTTTCTTTATTTTCGACTTTTTGACTTTGACATGACGTATTTTTTAAAATGTTTGTCTTTTTAGTGATTTTTTTATGTATTTTAACCGTCAATGAGTCAAATATTATTTTTAAGGAATAAATAGGGACAAACTAAGCGAGAATTTTTCATTATGAGACATGAAACAGAATTTTCTTTGGTGATTTTCTTAAAAAAATGTATGATACAATGCGTACAAATATTCTAAATAACATCCTTATCTCATTAGCTTTCTAAAAAGGTGCAAATGTCTACATAAAAATATGACGTTGTAGTAAACATATTAGAAGTAAAATGAAATAATGTCTAAATCGATTTATTTGCGATAAGGTTAAAATAAAAGGAAAACTTGAATTTAATTACGTTTATTGTGTTTAGAAAACATAAATGTTTAATTAAATTTAATAATAAATATTCTACTTTAGGTCTTGTTCAAAATGTGAACCTCTGTTTCTGATACAGGCCCATAGTCTTCTCCGTACCTCTGTTTTGATTATTCTGGTAGTAAGACTAGTTTTGATTTCTTCTGCTGCATTTCTTATGCGGCTTCTGAGCTCCTCTACAGTAGTTATGGGTGTAGTATACACCAAAGCCTTCATATGACCCCAAAGATAAAAATCACACGGGGTCAAATCGGGACACCGTGCTGGCCAAGGAATTGGCCCGCCTCGACCTATCCAGCGATGTGGGTAAGTTTAGTCTAGCCACTGGCGTACGCCGAGGCGGAAGTGGGCCGGGCAACCATCATGCTGGAAAATCATATTACGACGAGTTGCTATTGGCACATCTTCCATTAAACCAGTAATCTCCTCTCTTAGGAAATGTTCGTACATTTCACCATTTAAATTTTGAGGCAAAAAATGAGGTCCAACTAAATTATTATTAATTATACCCATGTATAATTAATAATAATTTAGTTGGACCTCATTTTTTGCCTCAAAATTTAAATGGTGAAATGTACGAACATTTATTATTAATTATACCCATCCAGACATTTAGACTGAATCTGGTTTGATGAGCCCTTTCTTTTTTCATCCTGGGGTTTTCTCCTTTTGGTGCCCAGTAATGTGTGTTGTGGAAATTGTTTATCCCGTCACGGTCAAATTTCGATTCATCCGTCCACAATATTCTTGAGAAGAAATTGCGATCCTCCATGTCTGCATTTATCATAAAACGGCAGAATTCCATTCTTCTAACCGGGTCTCCCTCTTCCAACGCTTGGACAGGTGTGTAGTGAAATGGATGTAGACGCGCTGTGTGTACTGTAAACCACACCTTCCATTGATCAATCCAAGTCTTCTAGCTGCCGCTCTTGTAGAAATAGAAGGATAATTTTGAAAAACTGTTAAAATTTCTTCTTCTTCTTCTGGAGCATACAAACGAGGTCTGCCTGAATCGCCACGTCTTCTATCAACACGGCCGCTTTCCCGAATTCGTCGAAATGTTGTTGAAAACACTCTAACGTTTGGCACTCGTCGATTCGGAAAACGTTCAACGTATGTTCTTCGTGCAGTAGCAGCATTACCATTACAAAGTCCGTAACAAAACAAGATGTCAGCGTATTCATCGTACTCAAAAGCAGCCATCGCGATACAAAAAAATCACAAGTAGAAGTAAGAGTGTAGTTTAAAGCAACAATACGTCCGTACACGGCAATAGTTGACTTAAAACTAATATTAGCTACTAAATTTGCTCTCTAAGCCAGTCGGTAACTCATTGACAAAGGGCCGCGACGACAGTAGCCGAAACATCCCGAAGTTTGAACAAGTTGAAGAGGAAACAATTGAAAAAAAAGGTCGCCTCAGGTAGAGTAATTCTTGAGATAACGTTACCTGATGATTGTTTTGTCTTTGTTTATTATATGTTCATATTTTTATGTACATATTTGTACCTTTTTTGGAAGCTTATGAGGTAAGAAAGTTATTTAAGGTATTTGTACGCATTGTATCATACAACTTTTTAAAGAAAATCACCTGTTTTTAAGAAAAATGTGCATTTTTCTTAAAAGAAAATGCTGTTTCATGTCTCATAATAAAAAATTCTCGCTTAGTTTGTCCCTATTTATTCCTTAAAAATAATATTTGACTCATTGACGGTTAAAATACATAAAAAATCACTAAAAAAAACAAACATTTTTAATAATACGTCATGTCAAAGTCAAAAAGTCGAAAATAAAGAAAAATTTTTTGAAATTTCAATAACTTTGTAAATATCAACTTTCGGATAGGGGCCATGCCATGAAAAATATTACTGTAAATGAGGTCTGCTTTCCGTCTTTCAAAGGAATGTATCGAATTTCAGGTCACCCTGTATAGACACGCGTATACATGACACCGGTTTAAACCGGCGGCAAGTATTACCATGAAGTTTAGTTTGGGGAAGAAAAATCGATTTAGCTCGGTCTTATCTGTGGGTCGCTGCGCATTTTTAAGCTGCATATAATTTTTCTTTCCTCTTGCAACAATAATTTTGACTCTATTATGTCAGCCCGATTAGCAGTTTGGTATGCGTACGTATAATATTTGCTTTGTTCATAAATTCGGAATGTGGTGCGTTCTACTCCCGATCAGATAAATATTTTTGTGATTCTTTTTTATTTTTTTTAATTTATCAGAACTCCGAGCAAAGCTCAGTTATCCTGGTACTAAATAATTTATATTGGAACACATACAAGTATAGTAAATATATATAGTAAATATAGTTTAGATAAAAAACAGTCTCTTCAATAATTACTAGAGAGAATCATCGACTAATATTCATGACTACAATGAAGGCGCCGAGCTGACCAGACTCATTACCATCCTAATTATTATTTGATATTTCATGTAAATGTTCTTGTTTTAATGTGCCCATTAGAAGGCGCGCTATGAGCATTTGACTCACAGAAAAATATTCAAAAGTTTTGCTCTTTTCCTTGACCTACCGTTCCTACCGTTTCACCTTTCAAGCAGGTGCTAGCAGGTAAGTAGCTTCCTAACTTTATATCCTGTTTCACCTGACATCGTGCTGGTCAGACATAACTGTACAATAAAATATATTTATTCTTACTCATAAAGCCTTATTTTATTTACATAAATACAAATTTAATTCATAATTATAGAAAATTTCAAAATAATAGGTCTTTACCTATGAAATTGCCGTTCTGCAGTACTAGCCATTTCAAATCAAAATAATTTTTGTTTTACTACGAATTCTAATTTCAAATTAATTTTATTTTCAAAACATGGAATTCTTTTTCCAAAAGTAGTCATTTGTTTATTGATTAGTGTTACATTTTCATCGCATTTCAATCTTTTTCGTCATCATGGATACGTTAAAAATTCGAGTAATCATGGAATATGAGTACCGTCGTGGCATCAACGCGGCACAAGCGAGACGAAACATCAACGACGTTTACGGAGCTAACACTACAAACCAACGCACCACCTGTTATTGGTTTGCTCGCTTCCGTTCTGGAAATTTCGACCTGAAAAATGAACCTCGCGGTCGTCCGAAGACTTTGGTCGACAATGACGAATTAAATGCGATTGTGGAACCTGTTGAGACACAATCTACGGCTGAATTAGCAGCAGCTTTCGACGTTAGCGTCAAAACAATAATGGTCCATTTGCGTCAAATTGGCAAGGTAAAAAAGCTTGACAAATGGGTGCCCCACGAACTCAATGATCGTCAGCGCGAAGTACGCGTCGAGACGTGCCTTGCACTGCCCAACAGACACACAAATGAAGGAATTTTGAACCGCATTGTTACCTGCGATGAAAAATGGGTTCTGTTTGATAACCGCAAGTGCTCAGTAAGTTGGTTGGATCCTGGTTCAGCACCTAAACAATGCCCTAAACGAAAACTTACCCCTAGAAAAGTGATGGTCACTGTTTGGTGGTCTAGTGCCGGTGTGATTCATCACAGCTTCTTACCAAACGGGGTGAGGATTACTGCAGATATATACTGTGTAGAACTGAACACAATGATAGAGAAGCAGGCACATCTCCAACCAGCATTGGTCAATCGCTCGTCTCCGCTGCTCCTGCACGACAACGCGCGACATCATACTGCACAGCAGACGGTCTCCAAGTTGCAAGAACTGGGGTTGGAAGCTCTCCGTCATCCGCCTACTCACCAGACCTTGCGCCTACAGACTACTACTTTTTCCAGAATTTGGATAACTTCTTGGCGGGAAAAAAATTCAATACCCGAGAGGCAGTACAAAATTCCTTTGAAGAATTTGTTGCCTCCCGTCCAGCTGATTGCTTTAAGAAGGGCATCAATAAACTGCCACTGCATTGGCAAAGATGCATTGATTGCATGGGTGATTACTTCTATTAATACAAACAAAAAATACATGTAAAAAAATCGTTAAATTTTTTTCATACAAAACGGAAATTTAATAGGTAAAGACTAATAATAAGATATATATAATATAAGAAATTTAATAGGTAAGTAGAATAATATAATGTATTAACATTTAAATTAGCGTAAGCAAAATGCTTTTATTTGAATTCGTTTAACGATTTTGTATTAAATAACAACAATTAAATCCTCAAAAACTTTCCAAATTTTTTTAAGGTGCTTTTTGCATTCTATGTAGTATCGGATTTTTTGATAGGATACTAGTATTAAATGATGTTGATATTAAGGAATCACGGGGCGGTTAAAATATTAAGTGAAGTGTTTATTGAAAAGGTTAAATTACATCGACAAATGGACAGAGGTCTGTATTACAGCAAAGTTCGTCAGGGACTGCCTCCTTCAGTCCCATACAATTCGTTCCTTACTTGCTACCTGGGTTTCTCAACCCCGCATCAGTCATACCCCGTTCCTACAGTTCCCACACATACTAATATTTAGACATATTTAAACAAACGGATCTGTTCGTTGGTTTTTTTTTCTTAATCCCTAAATTTATAACTTTTTCCCAAGAATGTTTACGACTAAAAATATACAAAGCCAATAAAACAATAGAATTAGAAAAAACTTCAACTTAAGAATGATCCTTCTACATCTATTAAATAAATAATAAAGTTTGTGTCAATTACCGTGATTTGAAAAACTTTTTACTACGCATGCATTATTTATTTTAAACGCATTTTCCTCAAACCTCTTTGTTTATTTATTGCAATTCAGTTATCAGTACGTTAACTATGAAATAAAATATGATTTGTATGGAAAACAATACTCCCCTATAACCCTCAAATACTGTCATTTTAACAGTCGATTCCACATTTTTACGCACTATAAAAAGCTGTATATCTTCGAAAACGCTACTAGTTGTGCAAAATAAAATATACGCAATATAAATACATATTGCCTTTGAATACATATCGTATAAGTTCCTGTATACTATTTATGAGCATTTCGTATTCGCTAACACTCGTGTTGGGGTATTATAACAGTCACGTGGGGTTTATTAAGCCCGCTACACATCTAACGTTTTATCGTAACGATTTAATGGCGTAAGCCAAACTGTGTCCTTTTATCGATGGTGTGTACGATTAATTGTAGCAAATTATTATTTCGATTTGCCATACACACATTCCATAAATCTTTACATTTCAGCTTACGCCGTTAAATTGTTACGATAAAATGTAGGTCTGTAGCGGGAATTAGACCAGTACAGTTTGGGTGTGATAGAATTAACTTTATTTGTACAAATCACTTGAAAAAGCTAGGACCAATTGAGCTATTTTGCAACGTTTGTATAAAATGTTTTTGAAAATGAAAAAGATTGTGATGATTGACGGATGTGTGTCCGCTTCTCTTGACTATGCAGACTATTTGGTAAAGTGTGTATATTTTCAATTAAATATGTTAACAGCATTTGCGGGTAAAGGACCGAGACCGAGTCGCGCGACCGGTAGGCGTGGCCAGAGAACTGATTTGCTGGTAGCGGTCGTGGTCTCGCGTCGCGGTCGCGTAGATCAGGCTACCTTTACGCGCAAATGCTGCTGAACAGATTTAAGTGAAAATATACACACTTTACCAAATAGTCTGCATTCATAAGATATATTTTCGTTGTATACAAATGAAGCCACGCTAGAACTGTTATAAAACAAGAAACAGTTATTAATTATAATTGTATTGTTAAACAAATATACTATTCAAGATAGTGTTTGTATAAATTATATTCGGGTAATTAAGTTTATTATTGCAATTAAACCTAGAAGCGATACAAATTATAATAAATATTTATCCTCTAGTCTTGTGTATTTAGAGTACATTTAGGTTCGGTGCAGACGGGCTACCGCTAAACTCGACGGGTAGCCCTCGCTACACGGCTAATCATACAGTAACTACACCGTACCACAGCACGCTACTGATAGTCGCAGACTCGTCTATTAATTAGTGTAGCCATTAGCGGGACTTTTGGTTGCCCATTTGCACCCACCCATATTTATAATCCAGTCTCTTGTATTTGGGAACATTAAGGATAAGCGCAGACGGGCTACCGCCGATCGAGCCCGATCGCCCTCGCTACACAGTTATCATATACTTTTAGTACTACACCGTACATATACACCGTACCACAGCACGCTACTCGTCAAAATGTTATTAAATTTATGTAGCGACTAGCGGGGTCGTTGGTGGCCCGTTTGTACCGACCGTTGATTATAATCCAGTCTCGTGTATTCGAGGCACATTTAATGTTCCGCTAATAAATTGTTTTCAGCGTTTCCATATCTATTCATGGCGCGTCTGTATGTGACAATGTCGCTTATTGCAGTGTAAAAAATTGGTTTCAATATGTTGTCTATGTTGACGATATAATGAATTATTCCGAAATTTTAATTTAGTATGAACGGCAACTTTTTTCGTTTTTTGAGTTTATTTTAAATTATATATCATAATATATTTACTATGAAACTAATTTTCGTATTCCTTTTGAGGTACGGCTCAAAATGAAAAACTTAACCCTTATAAGATCACCTTGCTGTCCGTCTGTCGGTCTGTCTGTCTGTCAAGACTCTTTATTTCGAGAACGCGTGGAGGTATGTAGTTGAAATTGAAACCGTATACATAACCGTAATACTAAAACAAGTCTTGAATCTGTGAAAAAATAAGATACAGCCGTTTTTGCCACAAAAACGCATAATATTTCGCTACTTTCAACGAATTCGAAATTCATAGGGCACTTCCCGTTGACCTACGAGAGCCAAGGAACATCAGTATATACTACATGTAGAAGAAAAATTCAAGAAACAACACGTTTGTAAACAAATCATAAAAGGATTCAATCGCATTCCAAAACATATCACATTTATTTTTACGGCGGATCAAATGCTTAAAACAAGTGTCTCCATACAATCTTTCATATCCATTTTCAAGCTCCACAAAAACTCGATTCCACTTCGGGTGAGTTGGACTCGCTCTTGTCCGGTTTTTTCATTACAGTTTGTCTCAAAATAAGAGACATTGCGAATTCTTTAACATTTTGGTTGAAAATGCCTTTTCTATACTTCTATACTAATATTATAAAGAGGAAAAGTTTGTTTACTTGTATGTTTGTTTGTTTGCATTGAATAGGCTCCGAAACTACTTTGCCGATTTTATTAAAATTAGGTTCAGATATAGATTAGACGACGGGTAAGGACAAATGCTAATTATTGTCGTGGCAAAATGTGAGATTCCCGTGGTATTTATTTTCCTTTTACGCGCACGAAGTCGTGGACAACATCTATAATAAATAAAGATGGTGAAGTGAAGCTCAGTGAAGTTTTCGTCTATGGTGCAATGACTTCATTCGAGATAAATAATATGTAAATAGTCTAAAAAAACTAAAAAGACACGCTTTTATAGAAAATCTAACTAAAAAATAAAAAATAAAATTTAATAAATTTGGATTAAGAATAGTGTATGTTTATTATTGTAAAAAAGCGTGTGGTGCAGTGTCTTCACCTGTACGTTTGTTTGTATGTACGTTTGTTTGAAGTGGATCAAAATCAAATCGACTGGAGTAGTGGATTTGATTTTGATCCACTTCAAACGGTCAGATTTCGTTTAGTGATTTTTAATATATTATCAAAGTGAAGATCCTTCTCATATTTGCCAATAAAATGTTTACAACTATTGACACTATGCACTCCACGCTTTTTTACTATAATAAACATTTAGTTTTCATTTACACTATTCTTAATCCAAATTTATTAAATTTTATTTTTTAGTTAGATTTACTATAAAAGCGTGTTTTTTTAGTTTTTTTAAACTATAATTTATTTTTTGCTTTTTAGTACGATTTGCCAAAGAGTAAGCCTGGAACTGCACGCATGCGTAGTTCGCGCACTAGTTCTATCTCTCTTACTCTCATGCAAAGGATGCGGAAAGAAATTGACGAATCCTGGCGAATTTAATCAGGATAATCGGATATTTTAATCGAATTATTGCATTGTCATCGGTCTTTGACAGGTATGCAAAGTTTGAATTAAATCTGATCGTTGAAAGCAGGACAAAATAGAGCCCAAAGGAGTCGGTTACAAACAAACAAATAAGCAAGCAAGCAAGCAAGCAAACATACAGGTGAAACTAATAAAAGCGTTATAAAATAGAGCGGTGTTTTTGAATGCATTGTTGTATGCAGTACTTAAATTTTAAAATATAGTCTAGACACGTTCTGTATTACCAGAAATGACAATTTATGCCGCTTCTACGTGGATCGTATTTTTCGTATTTTCGGTGAGAATTTTACCTGCATACGTAAAATATTGTATCTTGTGTGTCTAAGAAAGCTTTGCTAAAAGTTTGGCACCGAGTTTGTTAGTTGCTCGACAACAAAGTTAAATTAAAATGCTATCCTTTTTCAAAATTTTAGACGCGGCTTACTATTCATCTAAAAGTAGTTCCAATTTCTTAAGTACTTTAGTTTTTCTATTTAAAATTACTATTTATGGAGATGATTTTAAAATGATAAGAGGTAAGATTGTCTTGGCTAAAAGAGTCCAATGTCTAAAATAAAGTACGTTTCACCCTTACTGAGCACTACAAGCTCCACAAACACTTCAACAAAATAGGAGTTGATGATATTAACGACTTGCAGAATCTGCGACGAAAAAGATGAGACGCGCAGATAGAGATATCTTGGGCAGCACGAATACTCTACCACAGAGGAAATTCGCAGCACCAACCCCAGTCTTATCGTTCAGTTCATGAGCAGCATACAAACATACATATATAACACAAATGAGTCACGATAGATCCACTTGGGCTGCAGTGACGTCAAGGCGTGATATGACCTTCAAGCTTCAATTTAACAAGAAAACATAAAAAAAGTTCCACTCTCCTCATCTGACCTTATTTATTTACCTTGGATAAACCTCGTGCACATCGTGGTGTAGCGGCATATGCGTGCGGTGCACGTGCGGCGACATGGCGGCGGCCGCGTTGATCGCCCGGATGCGCGCGCGCAGGCGCTCGTACTGCTCGGGCTGGTACTGCGCCGAGATTGTCACTGCGGTGCCGGAGTATTGCTGTGGGAAAAGATAATGAGTGAACGAACCAGAATTCCAACTCTCGTAACTAAGTTACACTTTTATTGAATTGTAAATGAATCGTCTTGATATTGATTGAAGTTCGGACCAATCAAAACGCGTTTGACGTCGCTTTGACGCTTATGAAAATACGATTTTGCAGCTTTAGCATATCGAAACTGGATTATAACTGTATAATTGCCGGATTTAAGTAGCAAAATCGACCTTCAGGTGGCAGTGGTTTAGCGAGAAAGAAAGGTGGAGTATTTTTTGAGAAAAAGTATTTAAATAGTAAGGAGATAAGCTTTAAATAAGAATTATAATTAAATTAAATTGATAAATCAGTTAAAATCCTGTTAAAATAAGATTCTAGTGATCGGAGTTCTAAGGCTCAGAAGGCGGTGGCTCACTATGAACCTTACTTGTTCAAGTAATGTCTTTTAGGGCTGTACTTGAATAAGTTAGAGCTTAAAAGAACCCCGAAAGGACTCGCAAAAATGAAGTATAAAATTGCTATAGCCGCTCGGTTACTCTATGGTACTTTGAAAACAAATATTTCCTACTATAAAATATGCGTTAAAATAAAAAAGGTTAAAAAATATTGCACAGAAAAATATTCCTTTGATAGAGAGTAAAATTCCTCGTTGAAAAAGGAATGAAAAGTTATAAAAATACAGTAAAATATATATTTCATAGTGATTAGTTTGTACGTATTTTATTCTGTTTGATGTTACTTATAATTGCAAATATACTTAATAGGTTTTACTATATTATAGATTTCTGCTTGTTTTAGAATAAAATATCAATTCATAGAGTTCATAGTTAGAAATTAAATATCAAAAGGAAAATCATATAAAAATGAATGTTTTAAAATCGATACTTTTTCATTCAAACATTAAATGTGAATAAAATTTTATAAAAAACTATAGCTATAGCAAAAAACTTACTTCACTTTTAATCATGTTGCTGAATTAGTATTTATAAAGTTTTTAATGTCGACCAAATAAGTTTATTTGTTTTGGAAGAAAAAGTTCATATCTTCTGTTATTTCACCAACATGCACAAAAATAAAATCATTAGTATTTTATATCGGTAATATGAATTTGGTCTTCGAGATATTATGTATTCACCTATTCACAAAACAAGACATATTTATTAGACAATTCCAATATGATTATTTCTAATATAGGCACTGTGGTCTAACCGCCCATTTGCATTAAATTTGTTCAGCACATCTCAGCTGAACCCATTTGAGTAATGAGTTCTGATTTAATTAGGAAGACGAGTCAATTGTATGAGTATAAAGGGTGGGTGGAGTGGATAATTAATTACTTTTAGGGTTCCATACCGAAAGGGTAAAAAGGGACCTTATTACTGAGGCTTAACTGTCTGTCCGTCCATCTGTCCATGGCATCCACCAGGATGTATGTTGGAGCGTGGTGACGATCCATGAATAAATACGACGGAACACTTTACAAGAGATGTTTATTCCACTAGAGTTCGAACACGAATGCAATCCAACTGCATGCAGCTATAGTTTTTATAAGGCGATCAAAACAAGTTACCGGAAGGGATAGGGCAGGGTATGGTAGATAGGTAAGGAGGTAGGGGCGCGTAGTATTTTGATCGACTTATATTACAATCGAATAAACTAATCTACCTAAATAATTATGATTAATTATTTATAAAATTGATTTAAATAAATTACACATTTTACTTTAATTACAATAATTATTTGTTAAAACAAATTATTTAATCAAATATTCAAATTTATAAACCTATCCTATGCTAATTTTTAACTTTATTTAATAAGACGCTATCATGTATCTCATGAACCCTGACAGCTAGAGAGATGAAATTTTCACACGGCCGTTCTGATTAAAAGCTCGTGCTCTGAGCGGAGACATATTCAATCTGGGAACAAGAGTGCAGAATAATTCTTATTGTTTTAAAACCAAATTATAAGTAAATTCATAATATATCGTCACTCAATCAATGAAATTTTTCGATCGCCCAGTTATCAGACTAAATCACCTAAGTGATCCGTACGGATAAGTGGCGCACAAAATATACAATTATTCTGTCCAGTTGCCAGACTAAATCACTCACGTGATCCGTACAGGCAAGTGACAAATTTAATATTATTTGGCCCAGTTGTCAGACTAAATCACTTATTGACGTGATCCGTTCAGACAAGTGGCACTCATTATACTGCCCAGTTGTCAGACTAAACCACAATCGTGATCCGTACAGACAAGTAGCACTCATTATACTGCCCAGTTGTCAGACTAAACCACAATCGTGATCCGTACAGACAAGTGGCTTATTAATTTTCATCGTCTGATTCGGTAACGCTATCACGGTTATCTAAATTAGGGGTTGGAACTGGTCTGACATGTTCGTGTGATATAACAGTTACATTATTATTTCATAAATTTTTCACTTCATACCGATCATTTTCTAGTAATTTAATAATTTGGTAGGGCCCTAAATATTTGGGACCTAGTTTATTTTTTGACCATTGGGTATCTTTGCACAGAACATAGTCGTTTAATTTGAAAGAAATAACTGTCGCACATTTTTTGTTAAAACGATTTCTATTTTTGTGGGACGGTTCGGTCATTCTGATTTCAGCTTCTTTGCGGATTTCATCACGGTTAGTATGTTTAAACAAATTGTGTAATTTGTGCGATAGAAGGTGGAGCGCAAATTTTACCTATTAATAATTCTAAAGGGGAATGTCCAGTTGCCTTAGATTTTGTGCAATTAATCGAGAGTTGAAGCTCGCCTAACTTTGTAACTCAAGACCTTTTTTGAGATTGAGCTAAGGTGATCTTTAATAGTGCGCATTAAACGTTCAACTTGACCATTTGCTCGTGGTACCCCTTTGGCGATAGCATGATGTTCAATGCCCCCAGATGTAAAAAGTTCCTGAATTTCCTTACCCATTATAGCTGGTTCCCTATCTGAAATAATGCGTTTGGGGGTACCAAAGAGATTGATCACCTCTTGGATAGATTTAAGAATGAGACTTGAGGTCTTATCTTTAAGTGGGTGGATGATAACAAATTTAGTATAAGCATCGATCGCAACAAATGCGTAAGCTTTTTGCGTGCCTCCTGTTAAATTTCCAATCAAATCAACGTGAATTGTGTGAAAAGGGCCATTAATTTAAGTCGATCGGGTGAAGATTTATTTGCTTTTTACCTGATGCTTCTTTACCGACTTTACAGTTTAAACAATTATCGCAAAATTGTCGGACTCTTTTAGACATATTCTTGAACCAAAAGTGTTCTCTGATTTTATGTAAAGATCGTTCCCAACCAGCGTGTAAAAGGGTGTGGTGGTATTCATTTATAAGATTACGTACTAGAGCGTTTGGTATAATTATTCTACTGCATGAGTTTCCTTTATCATTTTGAATTTTTATGTATAAGATATCATTTTTCGTTGAGTATTTTTTGTCTTGTGGTCTTCTTTGTTAATTATTGACTCTCTTATTTTATTTAAATCAAAGTCTCTTTTCTGTTCTACGACAATCCAAGATGAATCTTTAGAAAGCATATTAACAAAAGGATTTCTACTCAAAAAATCTACATGTGACATTTCTTCACCTTTTCTGTATTTAATGTCGAATTCAAAACTTTGTAAGAAGGACCACCATCTATGCACTCGTGGTGCCAGTTCCTTTTTTGTTCGGCTTGCCTTAAGGGCGTTACAGTCAGTGACCACCGTGAATTATCTACCAAACAGAAAATTCCTAAAAAGTTTTAAAGCTTTTACAACTGCGAGAGTTTCTAGTTCGTAAGAGTGATATTTGGATTCTGGTTCGGTTGTACGCACACTGTAATAAGAAATAACTTTGCGGCGGGAATTTTCAATTTGAATTAGCATTGCTCCGAAACCGAGGGAACTGGCATCATTGTGAACTTCATTAGGTAGTTCGTCATTAAATAT
Organism: Phengaris alcon alcon; assembly: GCA_037179445.1. Classification (NCBI taxonomy): domain Eukaryota; kingdom Metazoa; phylum Arthropoda; class Insecta; order Lepidoptera; family Lycaenidae; genus Phengaris; species Phengaris alcon. Next base: position 1,279,521 of record JAYRCH010000031.1, read on the forward strand.
GGACAGTATTGGGTCTGATGTTAAGTAGGTGATTATCTCTTGTCTAATATTTTCGTGTGCTTTGGTCCAATTCCAGGTGCTATCTTTTTTTTGTTAATTGATAGAGGGGTGCCATTTTCTGAGCGAAATTGGGGATGAAACGACGGAAATAACTAGCGAGTCCATTAAATTGTCGCAACTGTTTAACGCATGTTGGTAGGTAGGTTGTAGGTTGAGAGTTAACAAGAACGTTAATTTTATTAGGGCCAGGCATAACCTCACCATTAGAAATAATGTTTCCTAAATATTCAACGGAGTTTTTCAAAAATTTGCATTTGGAAATGTTTAAGGAGAAACCTGCGGCAGACAATCGTTCGAGAACTAACTCTAAATGATTCAGGCCTTCTACAGTTTCTGAAGGGATAAGGACATCATCCATATAAACAAGAGCGATTGAGTCTTTATAGTCTCCAAGAGCTTTATTGATAGCTCGCTGGTACACGGAAGGGGCATTGCATAATCCAAAAGGCATTGTTAAATATTAAAATTGACCATCGGGTAACACGAAAGCTGTTTTTTCTATTGATTGTTCTTCAATGGGAATTTGGTGAAAGCCGGATTCCATATCTAGGCTTGTAAAATATTTATCTTTTCCTAACTTATCAATTTGATATTGGATCAAAGTCGTCGAAGAAGGTACGATCTGCACCATTTTTTTTTTTACTAGAAGAATGGGGCTAGAATATGGAGAACAGCTATCTCTAACGATACCTTTATTTTTTAGGTCTTCAATAATTTCTTTGACCTTTTTTCGTTCGACGGGAGCTAATCTATAAGGTCGTCTTTGAACTATGCGATTGGGGTCTTTCAATCGGATTGACAGAATTCCAGTTGTTATTTTGCGAATAGAGGTATTCATGCCAAAACTGTCTTTGTGCTTAACAATTATCTCATTGAGTTGAGTCCGGTAATTGTCAGTTAGGTCAGAGTCAATAGAATCAAAAGTCTTATGAGAGGAAAAATAACATATGTTTAGTTCCCTGTCAACGGCTATTCCTTTTGTCATAATTGTAATTTTAAGACCGGGTGTTTTTGAGGTGTCTATACCGAGGATCACAGAATACGGTAATTTTTCTACAACGTGTAAGCTGACGTCAAATGATACTCCGTTTAAGCTAGCTACAGTATAAATAACCTCGTTAGATAACAATGGTTGATTTGTGATAGTATCACAAGTAGTAAGTTGCGTAGTAACGCAACTTAAGCACTTTAGTAGTACGTTTACCAGGGACAGATCCAGCTGCCTTTTGTGAAATAAGAGAACATTCAGCACCAGTATCAATTAAACAAGAAAGAGTTACATTACCAATGTTGATCTCCGTACTGCCAGGTGTGTTGCGCTGATCGAGGTTAGCTTGGGATTCTCCTTTACTTCCCACCTTCGGGCCTGCTGGTTTGGAGCGACAGTCCTTCGTTAGATGACCCGCGCGCTTGCAGAACTCACAAAATATTGATTTGCAGTCTCGTGCTCGATGACCTGGTTTTCCACACTTCATACACGTAAAGTCGGTTCTTGGATGTTTCGAATAAGGTTCATTAATTGATGAAAACTCGGCAGGCCGTTTTTTATAGTTGCGTAGATTAGCAATCAGTTCGGCTTGTGACTTTGGAGCTGATCGCAGCAGTTCTGATTGAATAAATTTCGGACGGATTCCTGATATGACGGCTTCAACCATTAAATTCTTGAAAAGAGACGCCAAGCTTCGCTCACGTACTCGGTATATTTTTTTGCGTCATTAGATGTATATTCACGAAATTTACTGACGAAATGGATATAACGAGATTCCGCCATAAACTGGGTATGTAATTCGTTCTTTATTTCAGCCCACGTAGCGTATTTGTGAGCGTTAGTATCAGCCCAAAGATTCGCTCGCCCTCTAGGGCATGACAATCCTTTCATCATTGCAGTTGTAGTTGAAAATCCACCATTCCTCTACTGTCAGCTGACAATTATCGGGGTCGAAATCAGGTAAGTAGATTTCGCTCAATTTCTGGCTTGCGGTGAATGACGGCATTGTCCTATTTTGGCCAAGAAGTTGCTGTAATAATTGAACTTGAAGTCGCAGAAGTGAAAGCTCGTTAGATTCTTCATTGTTGACGTTGCGGATATTACTCGAGGAGTATGATGGTATTTGGGCACCATCACGTGGTAAAATCGGAGAGCTGCTGCCTGGATCCGGGTTAGGGGCGTGTCCATCCGCTTCTTCTGATGTTGGAGCGTGGTGACGATCCATGAATAAATACGACGGAACACTTTACAAGAGATGTTTATTCCACTAGAGTTCGAACACGAATGCAATCCAACTGCAGGAAGCCATAGTTTTTATAAGGCGATCAAAACAAGTTACCGGAAGGGATAGGGCAGGGTATGGTAGATAGGTAGGGAGGTAGGGGCGCGTAGTATTTTGATCGACTTATATTACAATCGAATAAACTAATCTAGCTAAATAATTATGATTAAGTATTTATAAAATTGATTTAAATAAATTACACATTTTACTTTAATTACAATAATTATTTGTTAAAACAAATTATTTAATCAAATATTCAAATTTATAAACCTATCCTATGCTAATTTTTAACTTTATTTAATAAGACGCTATCATGTATCTCATGAACCCTGACAGCTAGAGAGATGAAATTTTCACAGAAGTTGTATCTCTGTTGCCAATATGGCAACAAATACTAAAACAGAATAAATATTTATGTGGTCTCCATACAACAAAGGTTTTAGCCGTTTTGTACGGATACTTTCACGCTGGAGTCCGAGTCGTACTTAGCCGGTTTTTTCAAGAATCAAGTTGCTATGTAGGTAAGTAAGGTTGTACGAAGATTATATTCAAAATTACAAGAAAATCGTAACAGTTAATGATGAGCAGAAATATAATTAATTAATTATCTTCAAACCCTCAGCCTTATCTAGTTGCACTCACCGTCAACACATCCGAAGCCTACAACACAATATATGTCGTAAATCTATATTTAGAATCATGTAATCCCGTTCAAAATGTGGTGCTGAAGAAGGGATGCAGCGGATAAGTTGGGAGGAAAAGAAAACTAACAAAGAAGTGTTGAAGATGATAGGAAAAAAAAGATACTAAATACTTTATAAAATAAAAGAGGATAGCTGATGATCCTTATAAGACATGTCGCATATATGACGACAAAATCAGAAGGAAAGATAGAAGGAAAAAGGGGTAGGGGAAGACCAAGGAATAGTAGATTGTTAGCCTAGGGTTGAAAAAAATCAATTCCCCGGGTAGTTAGAGGTAGGTTACCTAGGTTTGGTTCCTAGGTTAGGTAGTTAGAGTTAGTAGTACGGCTACAGTCAGGAATTGATTCTTTTACCCGTGGCAAACACTCTATTTTTCATTTAGAATATGAGGAAAATAAAACTAGTTGTTTATCTAAACTATTTATTGATAATAATATATTAGTAGTGCCTATTTAAAATTAATAGTCAAATTAGGACAATTCGTGAAATTAAAAGTTACATTTTTGTTTTGAATATTTATGTTGTTTGATATATTTTGAGAAATTTGGCTGTTCTGGATCTCTGTAAAAGTAGGAGACTCCGGTATTTTATCAGACGATGGATTCCATCGCGGACACTCCCTGGAAGTTGTCGGCAGAGGTGAATTGGGGCGTATTTTTATAGTTTTGGTTAATTTGGTTGAAATTTTAGTTTTATTTTGGACTGAATCCTCTATGTAGCCTTCGGCGACTGTACTGGATTTCCAGCCTCTATGTCTTTTTAACGTAGTCATATTTGCCCCAGAATCGGCTAAAAGTATCGCTGAAGTTCGTCTGAAACAGTGTCCGGTATACTGCTCACAGTTTGGTAAATTCAAATAATATGTTGCTATCTGCTTCGGCATACCTGAGATTTTATTTTTACCGATCACTTGTTTATAGCATTTTCCCTTCTGATAGTTGAGAAAAAAGCGGTCCGTTTTTACATCACTAGGTCTAATTTTTTGATATTTCTTTACTATTTCTGTAAACTCTTCTTTTACTATAAACGAGCGCTCAATATGTGTCTTTGTTTTAGTCAGTTTTACTAATAATAAATCGCCTTGACTTTCAATGTCGTTAATTGTCAAATTTGTTAGTTCACTGCTTCTGCAAGCGCCGCTTATACCGAGTATTAAAACGGCCTGTGAAAAACATGTAATTATTTTTGTATTTGTGTAATAAATACGTTCATATTTAGAATAAATCCATAAATATTTAGGTAAACTTATCTTCACTGCCAAATATATCTCGTCAGGAGCATCATTTAAAATAAATCCACCTCATGAGATGTGAAAACTTTAGATTTCTTACTCTTGAACCCCTGCGACTGTCTTTTCAAAAATGCTGTTATATTATGATTTTTTTTCAAATCTACATTGTGTTTTACATTAAGTGTACTCTTGAGCATTGAATATCGGCTCCATACCGTTTAAGGCTGTAATTTGCTACACAGTCCATGAAAATATGTAAGAAATACACTTTCGGAAAACGATTTTATATTCTTGTCTTCTCGCCACTTCATAAAATCATTGTATGTGTTTATATATCTTTGTTTTGATATTTTTGGCAAAAGATTTTCTATGACACAATTTGCCTCGTCTGTAATGGAACCTGGTGTCAATATTTCGCTTGAACTCATTTTTAATATTCAATTCAAATCTTAGCACAAAAGTCCGTCACAGATACATACATAACAGATTTTAGTATCCCGCCAATTTGTGTTGACTTTTTAAATTTAAAAAATGGAACTTGCCGCTCGCCGCGTAATTGTCGCGGCACTCGCGGCTTATTCCGCTCAAAGAAGTTTGCGCTAAATTCACACTGGCTGTTTAGAAAATCATGTCATTTTTTAATAGTTTTTTTTTACATAAAACTTTTCACAGCTGACAGCAGTTCTATTTTCGAAGTTTTGAAGACCCTCGGGCCGGAATGAATTTGTATGAGTTTTTCCCTCCCTATGAAAGGAAAGCAGCATCTTCCACCCAATAATCAGATCAAAACAACACTACTTTCCGAGTATGAGAAATGAAAAATCTATATAAGTCAACTTGTAGAAAATGTCAATCATGTCCTATAGAGAGCTGAAGGTACCAGTGGAGGATAGAGAAAAGTGGCGTAAGCTCCACCGACCCTTAAATAAAAAAAGAATCCTGTTGCATCAGCCCTGACCTAGCATTTCGTAACCTGACATTCGCATAAAATCTCACAGATGGATCAAGCCTTACCTTCAAAGCAGCTGCAGCCTGTTCATGTGTCGCATGCGTCAGATCTCTTCCATCCACACTCAGGATCCTGTCGCCCCGGTGCAGCATCCCATATGCGGATCCTCCCACTGCGACTCCTGACACGAATACCCCATAGGCCTCGTCTTCTCCGCTCAGCTCAGAATCCGCGCCCAGGCCACCGACTATGTCCATGCCGAGACGAGACCCGGAACGTATTAGCCGCACTCGACGAACGCATCTGTGGACAATAGACGGGTTGAATTATTTGTAGGTAAATGTGATAAATTGAATCCAATAAAAATAGTTTTTTTTATTGGATTCAATCTACGTACATAGTTACAATTTATATAAAAATCTATAACTTGACTACGTAAATTATATATATAACCTATGTTACCAGCGGCATAATTACTAATCTATTGACACCTCATTTATTAAAAGCGAACCAGTAGTTTAGGCGCTACGGTGGAACAAACATACATACATACATACACTGTCAAAATCATTACCCTTTCTTTTGGCTTCGCCGTGCTCGGGTAAAAATAAATTAAACGATTCTATAGTCTTAAAATTGTATCCTCTTATTGGGAAAAAAAACCTCACTCCGTTTTATTTCACCATTCGATAACGACATTTCACGATTCGCTTATAATATTACGTAGTACCTCTAGTAGATAAAAAATAAATAAAAAGAATCACAAAAATATTTTACTGGGGTTCGAACCCACCATATTTCCGAGTAACGCAAAAATTATACATACGCAATAAATCTTACACTTTAAACGAGACAATGTTTTATTTCAATAATTGTAATCTCGGAACCGCTACGAGTATTTCCATGAAATTTATTATGCAGGTAGTTTCGTCGTATAAAAATTTATGTAGCTAGTCTTATCGGAGATAGGTATTATCGGACTGACAAGTTAGAGTTGATATTATTGTTCAATAATATCAACTTTAACATGTCAGTCCGATTGGCAGTTTGGTAACAATATTGTTGCAAGACGAAAGAAAAAACATACAATTTAAAAATGCACTGTTTTCAAGGGATAAGACAAATTTCATGGAAATACTCGTAGCGGTTTCCGAGATTACAATTACTTAAATACAACATTGTCTCGTTTAAAGTATAAGATTTATTTAGATGTTGTGCGCGAAAGGAAATCCCGTGGGAATCGTAAATTTTCATGGTCTAGTCTAAAACTGTACTAAATTTCATCAAATTCAGTCAGTCTGTAGTTTCGGAGTCTATTCAATGGTAACTTAATAAAACAAATATTTCCTATTTATATTTTATGTAATGTATTCTGGGAAGTAAAATTGACTTAATTTTAAGAACATTTTTACATTTTACTTATTGCGTATCAAACTAAAGTGATTTCTATTTAATTTACAATATTTTCGACCCGATAAGCTAAAAAGGTAGACCTTTTAATAATATTATATTGTATCGTTCGTATTTTTACACATAATTTCGGAGGACCATAGAATTTTCTCGATAAATTACATCCTCACGAACGACACCAAAATTGTATGAAAGGGACGCCCTTGATAATCCGGTTTGATTGACATATCTAGTTAAGGGCTATTCAAATAATGTTATATTAAATACATTCAATCTCGATGTACAATTTCATAAGGCTAGAACTTTACAGAAAATCATTACATAACTATTAGATATCGTAGAAAATTACCACTTATAATAGATCAATATATGCACATTAAACCTTACCTTTTGAATTACTCTGTCTATTGATGTAAATGGCATTGAAATCCATTGCATTTTTAAAAGATCTAAGGGTCAGTTTACAATGCGATGAATCGCATGCTACGCAACGCTGCATTTTTAAGATAGCTATTCAAAGTTGAATTTTATTCGCTACACAAAAAGATACACGTTTCATAATATGACATCAGTCATACATTGCACGCTGCAACCTGACATTCGAACTCTTACAAAGAATTAATGTGTCTAATCTTCTTGTCTAATGAATAAAATATTATCCCTATCACCACGTAATAGGGTTTTTCATATTAAATCAAAAGTTACTGTCCGATTTCGTGCAAAATAATTTTCCTAAAGAGTTTTTAGCATGATCTATCAGAATAGAAACTTACAAGTTTCAATCTCCTACAGTTTAGAAGTGCACGGGGGGGACGTGTTAAGTACTTTTCTGTGCTACGAGTTGAATATTATTAATATGCTACGTAGAAACTAGGATGATAAGATTGCGTAAATAGTGTCAGTTACCTGGGTATTTTGTTAGGTTCCTCTTCTGCTAGTTCGTGAAGTGTAGAACACGACGTCGCTTGGGTTTTTGCTGTAACAAAACACTTCATTTCAACATTAACTCAAAAATGTACAATGTTTGCAAATTTATAATATTTAACACAAATTATTTCAATGTGCATATTGTGTACATGCATCAATACAGTGATTGAACAACTTCAAAACTATATTTTATGAAGGTTCAGTTTATTTTCTGAACTATAGGTAGTAGAAATGCATAAAAAAACTTTTTACAACAATTTTTATCAGAATTCGGAAAGTTGTAGAAAGCTAACAAAATTTATAACCCTATAATATCCTCACTTCCTTACTTAATTTTTTTATTACGTCACGTCACGTCAAAACGTCAAAAAGTGTAGGTACCGATTTCTTATGTGTACAAGAGCTTTTTGAGACTATGCAGTTTTAACTTAAAACTCTAGTTTAATTTTATAAGATCAACTTCTTATTAACACGCTGTAAATCTGAAGTTGGAAATTTTGTTTGAATATTTTAATAATGTTGAAGCTAAAAGTGAATTTGTTAGTCTTTGTATACAAGTAAGTGACTGATTCATAATTAACTTTATCTAGTTAAGGCGATTAGATAAACTTTACACAATCATAGGTTAAATGCTAGTAATAGTAGGTATAGATCTCTTGTAGAGAAGGGAAAAACCGTTTTCTTTATAATCTGTTATTATATCTCCCTCAAATATGCTGTTTTGTCCAACATATTGCGAATATTGTGTAGTTTGCCTAACTCGAAATTCGACATCTATCTACCTTCTATATATTAGGTCATTACATATGAAATTGGCGTTTGGTAAAGGAGGAAAATAAAGTAGATTTTTTTAAAACATAATATATTTATTTAATCAAAGTATATACCATTGCTATCTATGCACTTTTCCCGTCTCATAGGTAGTTCATTGATTCCTTTACTAAAAAAACCGTTCGGACAGGAATCAATAAAATCTTTGAAGGCGCTTTATACAGCCCCATCGGAGTTGATTTTTTTCCCTTGCAAGAAGTTATCCAAATTTAGAAAAAAATGGTAATCTGTTGAAGCAAGGTCCGGGAAGTACGGTAGATGTCTTAGACATTCCAATTGAAGTTCCTCTAATTTGGTAGCCGTCTGTTGTGCAGTGTATGATCAAGCGTTGTCCTGAAGCAGCAGTGGCCTTGAGCGAATGACCAACCTCGGTTGTTTAGCAGCTAGCTTTTCCATCATGATTTTATACTGGCAATAGACATCTGCCGTAATCGTCTGACCAGATTTAAGAAAGCTGTAGTGAATGACACCGGCACGAGTCCACCAAACGCTCACAATTAACCTTTTGGAGTCAATTTTCGCTTGGGGCAGGCTTTGGCTGGTTAGCCAGGATTCATACAGGATCCATTTTTCATCACAGGTAATGATTTGATTTAAAATCCCTTCATTATTGTGCCGGTTGAGCAAAGTAACGCAGCAGTCGACGCGCGTTTGTCGGTTTGCTGCACTCAATTCATGAGGTACCTTTCAAGCTTTTTCACCTTCCCGATTTGCTTCAAGTGGATTAAAACAGCTCATCACTAACACCGCAGCTTGCGGTGTTAGTGATGAGCTGAACTCCGACGTGGTTTGCAGTGGATCCGCTTCCACAATAGCTTTCAATTCTTCGTTATCAACTTTGGTCTCCGGCCGTCCACGAGGCTTGTTCTGCAGGTCGAAATTTCCAGACCGAAAACGTTGGAACCAAAAACACGCTGTGTGTTTTCTTTTGCGACACCGCCGCCATACACATTATTAATCCTTCGAGCCGTTTCTGCAGCACTGGTGCCACGGTGGAACTCGTACTCGAAAATAATACGATATTTCAAGTTTTCCATTTTGTAAACAGAGTGACGCAAACAAAAAAGAGGAAAAAACAAATGAATTGCGGTTTTCGAAACACAAATGCATGAGTAAATAGCGGTATAAATTTGTAATTGGAATTCCTAACCAAAGAAGATTGAGATCAAAGTGGCCAGTACGACTAAACGCCAATTTCATATGTAAGGACCTAATATTATTATAATTTATATATAAAAGGCAAAGGCGATTGACTTATGTATCAACGCACAGGCCAAACCCTTAGGGCTAGAAATATAAAATTATGCACACGTATTTCTCATATGACGTAGGGATCCATTAAGCAAGGATTTTTCAAAATTCGACCCCTAAATAAATAGGGGATAAAAGTTTGTATGAAACTTTTTATTCCTTGGACATATTTGCATGCGTTAGAATTGAGTACGGAAAAATAATGAGTTACGTATTTAAGCGTTTTCTAATATTCAACCCCTAAGAGAGAAAAATAGGGGGATGAAAGTGTTAAATTATAGTAAAGATGTCGTTTAAAAATCAATTTTACGCGGGCGAAGCCTCGGGCAAATGCTAGTAATTCATATTTTAAATTTTGACTTTATAAGAGTTCTTTTGTCTCTTAGACACGCAATAAAAATATGTAAACGTTGCGTATGGAATGTGAAAGAATGTTTGTCAGTTGTGTCAAACTCAAACCTATAACTGTCATTATAAAATGGAATGGAAGTTTGAGTGATTAATTAATTTATATAGTTTAAAGTGGCAGGACCACTAAAATTGGTTCTTAGGGAGTATAAAACTTGCTGTAATCAACAGACGTTGTTCTGCCTTAACTATGACCCTAAATACATCTACGGTTTCTACACCAACCTCTACACTTACTATATTAATAACTCACACTACCATGCGCTTGATACAATTTTGTCACACGTTGACGTTTGTCAATCTGTCTTTCAGATTATAGTGTAAAGTAATAACAGAATTAAAACATGTAATATTTATTTGCTAGATATTTAGAAAACTCACATAACAAAATTGGCAACGGCCATCGGTGTAACAGATAATAGTATATATCAGCTCTCCGCCGCTATTCCAGTGATTGAACGTGTGCTGAAAAAGTGAGCTCCAGGTGCCGGCGCAGACTGTACCAGCATCAGTTCGGACTTCATAGTGTAGCCGGCCCAAACGACGTACAATAGTCCCGAATCCCCATCCCTGGTTTGCGTAGGCTCTAACTTGAACCCAGTCGCCCGGCTTAAACACCTTAACAGCAGGTATGTCGGAGTTGTTCCTTGTCGTAGACGACGGTTGTTTGCGAAGCATCGCGTGAAACGATGTTCTTACGTCGCGACCAAACATTAATTTGTACAGGCTTTGTCTATCGGCTTTGAGGGAGCGTCTCAGTCGAGTTTTAACTGTAATTAATTTATTAATTATGTCGCCTTTCTCCCCTCCATCGCGCGTAAGCCTTTTTTATAGTCTGTACATAGCGTTCTACTTGCCCGTTGGTTGCAGGGTGGTAGGGAGCCGACGTCTTATGTACTACTCTTATGTACTTTAGAAAACTCGTGAATTGTTCTGAGACAAATTCATTGTCTGATACAACTGTGTATGGGATGCCAAATGGTGGAGAATAATTATTTCAGCTTATTGATACACCAGGAACTTGTCGTAATTTTGGGAGTATTGCAACCCATTTTGTTAACGCGGTTCCACGATTATAAAGAGCTGTTGTCCCTGGAGTGGTCCGGCAAAATCAACGTGCAGTCTTTGCCGTCGGTTGTTCCCAATGATGTATCGGAGTTTTCGGAGGTTCGTTTTGTTGTTTAATTGGCATGCTCTATAAGCCTACATGATTTTAATTTCTATTCGATATATCTATCGATAATCCTGCAGTACGCATGTAGCTCGTCAAGGACATGCTCACGTAAGTTCCGGGGTATAACAACTCGAGTTCGTTTTAGAATGAAATCTTGAAGCGTAAATTCGTTGTCGTTGAAACCTTATAAAATACGTTTAAATATACCATACGTAATGATCTGCTACTTTTTAGGGCTTCTCGCAACTTATTTAATTCCTCGTCTTTTTCTGTTTATTTGATTATGATTTCAGGTCTTATTTCCAATATGTTGATTTGGGCGCGTTGGAAGCTACAGTATTGGTCTTCATAGGTTTTATTTACCATTTCTACCGCAAATCTTGAAAGGTAGTCGGCGTTGCAGTGTTTTGACGGGGCTCTGTATTCTACGTCATAGTCAATCAAATCCTGATAAAAAATGTCCGTAGTGAAATAGCCGCATGGTGCTTAAAAGTGTCTGATAAGATGTCTTGTTCCTTACAAGAAGAAGAGGTAAGCGGTTTGTAGTCTGTCACTAGTGTAAATTTCCGTCCGTAGCAATAAGGGAAAAATTTATTGATACACCAATATATAGCTGTGGCTTCAATGTCTATTTGGCTGTATTTCTTTTCACTTGTAGCTAATATTCTTGAAGCGAATGCTATGGGTCTTTCTGACCCATCTGGGAATCTGTGAGAGTACTGCTCCTAATCCGGTAGGTGAGGCATCAGTAGCTATTATCAATTGCTTATTTGGGTCGAAATATATCGCTGGCAATTTCTTTCTTCATAATAATTATTAAAACTCCTCTCGTATTTTGAATTTCAGTGTTTTTTTTTCTTTCTTTAGTAATTCATATAATGGGCTTGTGATAGTTGACAAGTTGGGAATGAAGTTATTGTAATAGTTCGCCATTCCAAAGAAGATTTGAAGTTCATTGATATTTTCAGGCCTTGTTGTATTCAGTATTGCTTTTATTTTATATTTTTTATTATGTAAACCATCTTTGTCTATTGTGTGTACTAAATACTTGATACTATGTTGGAAGAATTGACATTTATTTGTATTTACTCGTAGATTGCTCTCTTTTAGTTCTGTATGACTTGGTTCAGCCGTATTAGGAGTTGTTCTCCTGTGGACCCCTGTATTATAATAACATTTAAAAAGCATTTAATACCATCTAATCCCTGAAGTAGTTGGTCCATGAATTTTTGCCAGAGGCTTGGGGCGACTTTAAGCCCAAATATTAAACGATTTACCTTGTACGTTACCTTGTTGTTCCTTTGTGTGTAGTCAGGGTTTGCAGGGCCGCGCTTTCATCGTCCATTACCATGTTGAGGTAAGGTTGAGTAATATCTAAGGTGCAGAAGTATTTACTTCCGTTCATTTCGGCAAACATGTCGTCGATTATAGGGATAGAGTATTGTTCATCTTTTATTACCTTGTTTAGGGTTACCTTGTAGTCGACACATAAACGTATACTGCCGTTTGGTTTCACGATGGGGACGATCGGTGTGCCCCAATCCAAATGATCAACTTTTGTTCTTACCCTTTCTACTAAGTCGATCTATTTCTTTATCAACTTTCTACTTTAAGATATAAGAGATGCGGCGTAGTTTGATGAAAATAGGTCGCGCGTTTACTTTCAGGTTCAAATGGGCATGGAAGTTGGGTATTTTTCCTTAATCAGATTTATGTACAGTATTTGTGTATTTTTTAGTAGTTTTTCTGGTTTCGGGATAGACCTGTGTATTACTCGTATGTCAAAGTTTAAAATTAGTTGGTTTTCTTTGATCCATTCAATTATACTTTTTTCAATTATACTTTTTTTATGATTATACTTGTTAGGGTATGAAAAATTTTGTCTTCAAAATTAGTTGTCCCGTCGTCAAAGAATAACAAGTTACAATCATCAGCAAATATTGTCATTGGTTCATTAATATGCAAAAGAAAGTCATTAATGTAAATTATAAATAAAAGTCCAAAAAAAAAGACCAAGGACTCTGCCGTGGGGAACACCACGAAAATTATTTTTTGCAATGTATTTCCTCTGATTTTGTCTTAAGATTAGCCCTTAGTATACAAATGATCTATTCTTTAAATATGATTTGATCAGCTCTAAAGCATTTCCTCTTATACCACATTGATACATTTTACTAATCAGAATATCATGATCAACTTAATCGAAGGCTTTTTTTAAATCCATATACAGAGCGCAGGACACACAACCTTTGTCAACATTCTCCATTTTTTTGAAAATTAAAAATTACAGCATTTATTGTGAATTTTTTTCTAAAACCCGTTTGCTGAGGAGAAAATAAAATCAATTTATGAAAGTAATTGTATAGACGTTCATAAATAGCTTTTTCTATTATTTTTGATAAAACTGACACCATAGGCCTATAATTTCCAACATTCAATTAATATTTTTTTAAAACAGTGGTTTGATTATAGTTGTTTAGATTATTCGGAAACTTTCCTTGAGACATGCAGAGATTTGTTAAATGAGCAAGGATTTAATAACCTTAGTAGAAATATTATCATTGCCTGTACTATTAGTATTTTTTAGAGACAAGATGTAACGAACAATATATTTACTTGAGATTGGATAAAAAAATATTGGATATAAATATAATATAATATATACCCTTATAAAGTTTAAAATTATATGAATTATGAGCGAATTTCGAACACAGGGCGACCATTATTTATTATAATTTGTCCAATCCGTAATATATAATAGTTGAAAATTACTTAGATAGGGAAATTTTACTCTTTATGCAAAATATTTCTCCGATATTTCACGATTCAAAAAGTAACAAACTGATAGAATTGGCATTTTGCTTATTAAGTGAATCGTCCAGAATCAAATACAACAGCAATATGATGAATTAAAAAAGTTGCGCTTACCAACAACCGCTTCTAACAATTATTCTCATATTTAACATTATTGTGAGCTATTTTACGAATTTCTATTGAAAATTACTGTTGAAATTGATGAATTTATAATATTTTTCTATATTAATAATTCATCTGACGTCTAGACATTTTATAATTTCTGAAAAAAATTATAAACGTTATAATTTGTTTAATTTCAGTTATATAGTGCACAAAATTCAAATTTTTATTTCAATGTGAACTCTTCTCTATTGCATGAAAATTGTGTCCATGATAAAAAGGTTTCGTATTAAATGTTACGGTGTCGATTTGAAGGCTAACAGAGCCTATGGGAGATACGTTTGTGACGGTCTGAACACAGGATGTTTTTTATCGGAGAAAATATTCTGAATAAAACAACAACAAAATAACAGTATCCTAATGTAAGTACTTCTCCATAATGTAAACATTTATCCTATCTACAAATAATCCGGCTACAGTTTGGCTTTTAAATTTTAAAGAAACGAAAATAAATTTTACCACTTTATTACCCGAAATAAACTGTTCTTGAAAATAATAACGAATACAACGTTGCAGTCCACAACTTATCTTACAATAACAATCCATACATATATACTAGAATATATATTATACCAAGTAATTAAGGTACTTAAAGAAAATGTTTATGTTGACTCTAAGTCAGTAAATAAACTATAGGTAGCAAGCCGTTTTATATGATATAGATGCAGAGACAAACAAACGTATTACGGAAAACGCAAATTCTGAAGTATCTTGAGAAGGCACCGCTTGAGAATTCTCTTCCAAGAAGATTTTGGTGCACTTGAAAGGCACGTAGTATATATTTGAACTAGCGAAACTTAAATTTGAATTGTTAAATTAGACAAACATTAATTGAAAGGCGTACATCAATAATTTTCACCGAAAACAACATTCTGAGTACAAAACTTCCAAGTAGAAATTCAGTTTGCAAGAGTAACAATAATAGTAGATAGCTTAAAGTATCTTACCTAATGATGATAACGAAAACTATATTAAATGCAATAAAAACTTTTCTATGAACCAAAAACATGTCGCACCACAATTAATATTTAATAGGATCATAAAACACTCGGTTGACCTAAATTTCAATCAAAAAGTAATTGCAAATAATTTTGTTCCCCCATATTATTATGTTTTAATTTTAAAATATTGTAAAACTCCTTCATTACAGGTATATTTGGCTGCATAGTACAAACTGTTTCTACCAGTGGCGAAGGCTGGTTCCCCATCAAAGGGAAGCCCTAGCCTGCAGATGTGAGATCAGTTGCAGAATTTTCTTTCATAAATATCTTAAAAATTTTTGTAGCTCGTACAAAAAAATTGTCATATCTATAAATAGGTAAAAGTAAGGTATTCATGATCTAAAAGGCAATATTGTAGGTTAAGAAGTTTCAAACTGTAGTTTGACGTGAAGCCAGTGTGAATCGAGTTATATGCACACATCGCTACTGGTTTTTAGACATATTTTTAGAATACTATACCTATATATAATTTGTCTAGATACAAAGGCGTCATTCCCAAGATAATACAAAATACAAGCGAGCTATTAATTTTCACGTTAATTTATTAAAGTGGTACACCGTCAATCATACTGATAGCTCGCTTTTGTTCGGTAAGCTTTCTAAATTTAGCGCCTCTTTCAGACTTAACGACTAGTGTCCGCGGATAAGATGAAGGCTATTAGGCTATTCTGATTGCTAAGTGAATTTAAGTCATTATATGTTTAATATCAATAAACAGTAGATCATATTGTGCCCAAAATATCCGTAATTGATTGAAATTTTAGGCAAATGATCTACTGCTTGTGTTAAGATGTTTAGGTTGAAAAATAATTAAAAATCTCGGAAAACAATAATTAAATAAAATTACATTACACTCTTTACGGAGTTCTTAAGGTCATTGACCTCACAAATGTGATTGCATTGATGTTATTTATCACATGTTTATTTGTGATAAATGACCTCAGTACCTTAGAGAGGGTATTGTAATTTTATTTGTTGTTTTTTTTTCGATTTTTTTTTCTGCCTAATCTTACCTTAAGCAGTAGATCATATGCCCAAAATATCTGCAATTGATTTTGAACGATGTAATATTATGAAGTCTGCATAATTATTTGCTTAACTTCATGTGTGCCGATTTGTATGTCATATTAAGTAAGTATGTTTAATACTAAAACCACATGAACTGGAAATGTCGTTTTTGGACTATGGACGGTGACATGGCTAAGAATTTGATGATTACAATCATATTGTCTTTTATTCATTGAATCATTT
This sequence comes from Phengaris alcon alcon, assembly GCA_037179445.1. Taxonomy (NCBI): domain Eukaryota; kingdom Metazoa; phylum Arthropoda; class Insecta; order Lepidoptera; family Lycaenidae; genus Phengaris; species Phengaris alcon. The sequence continues at coordinate 1,295,964 of JAYRCH010000031.1, forward strand.
AGACAAGTCTCTGCGACCCGAGAATAGGAGTAGGTCATTCCCTACTTTTATTCCTTTGTTTTTTTAAACAAGCCGAGAGTCCGAGGCAACTAACTTCATATGGGCACACTGCACAATGCATTTTTAGTTTGCTAACAAATTGCAAACCATATGATCTTGTGTCACAACTCGAAGAATTAGACAAATAAGCCGAAGCTTAAAACCTTTTTACCCTGATAATTCGATCGAGAAAATGGGGTTTTGTTTGATACCTGCAAAGTTTTGTGGGAGTTTTGTAAATTAGGTAGTTTTATAGATTTTGATGATTTGCAAAAAAATCTAAAAAAATAGCTAGTTAATAGAATCAGGCGTTACTTTATTTAATTAATATTATATCCAGCAATACCCACAAACTGCATGCAAATGTGTGAGTGCACGCATAAGCATGCGTAAAGGACCTCCCACGCTGCTTATGCGTACACTCAGAAACAAGATCGTGCAAACATCACCACCACACAAGCAATAATGTCAGCAAGATCGTACAAGGCACCACACCACCATGCAGGTTGCAAAACTCAAGGAGTATTGCAACTTGCATGGTGGTGCACAAACGCATGCTTATAATTATTAGCATTCACACATTTGCTTGCAGGTTGTGGGTAATTTTCCGCGGGATATTGCTGGATATAATATTAATTAAATTGTAAAAAAAGCTTTTTTCTCTCTTAAATGACATATCTGGTTAATACTCTTTCCAATGATCAATCATAATATGTATGCAAAAGTAAAGATGGTGAAAAAGAAAGTAATAACACTTAGCGTCGTGTTTGCGGAGCTCGTACACCAAAACTATTGATTTTACAAAAACATTGCTAGGACATAAATTTTAGGGTACTTTCTCTAGTTTATAATTGTGTTGTTTGTAAAACATGTTTTTGTCGTAAAATGAGTCTGAAAAAAGAAAACACCAAAAAACTGCTTCAAGATGCATTTTTTCCAAGATGCCATGTTACGAGATAGCAAAGTTGAAATTCGAGAAGAGCACATCAATATCTATAAAATATGCAATTTTAAAAGCTCTCGCAAAACTTTCCAGGTTATCATAGGTTTCAAATCTGATCTACATAATATAAAATTTTCCTTCACCCTATCTTAAATATACTTACTAGAATACAACGGCGCCGTCCTAGCCACAGGTGGTATGGACCCAGCAGGCAGCACGACCAGCGTTACATGCTCTCCCGTGCTCTGCAGCGCCGATACAGCCTTCGCGTGCGTTGCCCCGATCAGAGAGGTCTCTATACCCTGGTTGACGAGAAACATCATGTTAGGCTAAAGTAACTTGTTAATCAATAATTGTATTGTTTCGTCAATCACGGGAAGATTATGACGAAATATTTTCTTTGAATAGGTCACACAAATGGGACTTGTATTGGACTTACAAGGGCTGCACTAAAAGTATATGGAATATTTCCACAATTCCTGTTATATTAAAATCTTTTTAATTTAAAACTCCTTGGTTTTAAAAATCGAATACCGTTTATTTATTTAAAAAAAGATTATCGGTCTTGTCACAAGGTCTTGTCAAACTTGTTTAGTCGTTGAGAAAATGGAATTGACTCGAGAAAATTCTAGAGCGATGATTTATTATGACTTTCGAAGTGGTTTAACACAAAAACAGTGTGTTGACCGGATTTCTGCATTTGGTGATGAAGCCCCATCCAAAACCACAATTTATCGCCGGTTTGTTACGACTATTCCTCTTGAGGGACAAAGAACGGTTAATGCAGAATGGTATGCTAACATTTGTTTGCCACAGGTCGTTTCTGAACTCCGTAAAGAGAACTGCAACCGCCGCATCATCCTCCATCACGACAATGCGAATTCTCACACCGCGCACAGAAGAAAAGAGTTTGTAGAGCAAGAAATCATAGAATTATTAGACCATCCGCCGTACAGCCCCGACCTTAGCCCTAATGATTTCTATACTTTCCCTAAAATAAAGAATAAATTGCGTGGTCAGAGATTTTCATCACCTGAAGAAGCTGTGGACGCCTACAAAACGGCCATTTTGGAGACCCCAACTTACGAATGGAATGGTTGCTTCAATGATTGGTTCCATCGTATGGAAAAATGTGTCAAATTTCGCGGAGAATACTTCGAAAAGCAATAAATACATTTTTAAATAGTAATGTTGTGTCACTTCCTTGATTCCCGAAATTTTTAGTGCCGCCCTCGTATACAGTTGTGCGGTATGAATAAAAAACCGGCAAAGTAGGAGTCGTACTCGCGTGCGATGAGTTCCGTACAAAGCAGCCGTACAGGCATTGCCACTTAAATATTTATTTTTGTTCTGTCTTAGTATTTGTTGTTTATTTCTATTGTTTTAGTATCTGTGAAAATTTCAACTGTCTAGCATCATGCGATATGACCACCTGGTGACAGACAGATAGACAGATGAACAGACGGACAAACGGACGGACATCGGATTCTTGGTTTCACGTTTTTACCCTTCGGTCACGGATCCCTAAAAGTTGACGGAATGGATTATTCATTTTCAAATATTATTAAAATCATTTGGATAAGCACAAACTCTCACACAATCTAGCAGTTACAACGGTCGGATATACTTCATAGGGAAGCCCTGCCTATATAATAGACTAGCGTTTGCCTGCGGCTTTGTTCGCGTGAAATTTTAAACGATGTCTTTATAATAATTTAAAACTTTCAACCCCTTTTTTTTTCTCTTAGGGGTTGAATATTTGAAAAGGTTGAAATGCATAACTCATTATTTTTCCGTAATCAATTGGTACGAAACTTAATGCAAATATATTCAAGGAATAAAAAGTTTAAAATTCTTCCTTGGTGGATGCCTACGTCCTACTTGTAAAAAATTTCAAATTTCTAGCCTTAATGGTTTGGCCTGTGCGTTGATACGTCAGTCAATCAGCTTCCCCTTTTATATATATAGATAGCTGATATAAGATACATGTATAGATAGAAGATAGGGATTTGGATGAGGGTCTTCAAAAGGTAAGGTGTAAGTGAAGCCGATAGGAATGGAGTTATAAGAACCCCACGCCACTGAAATCTAGCTACGATTGTCCAATAAAGTAATCCTCTATTATTAAAATTAGTCTAATAGACACTGTTTAAATTAAGTGTTTAGAGATTTCCAACTAACATTTATAGATTGGTACGATTGGCGTGTCTCAAGAGATAGACACTTATAGAGGATACCAGAAGACCGCTCCCATTAACTTTGGGATATGATTATACGACCTTTTCTCATTACAAAAAAGTTTGTTTTTTATTTTTAAGTTTAAAAATTTCATTTTTTTTTACATTTTATTCCTTTTAATCATAAGAACAAGCTGTCTAGAAGTAGATTTTTTATTAAAATCTAAAATTTTATTATTTTTACTTCATTACGCAATGAAATTTACTTCATTACGCTTGCCGGCCGATGACCCGTCAGCTGACGCACCGGCCGCCGCCGCGCCGTGCTCCTGCCTTAGTACAGGCGTTCAGCTATGTCACTGCAATCTGCATACATCCGTAAATACACAAAAGTGATGGATGTTTGGATTTCATAATTTCAAATGGCGGAACCTTGATGACTATCCCACGGAACCCACTTTAGGAATCCCTGCTCTACACCGCCTGCAGTGTGGTTCGTAAATCACGCACGAAATGTTGCTTGACAAATAACGAACCCTGTGTACAGTGCAACTAAATTTTTGATGTCCAACGGCAATCATCGCTTTTCTATCGAAATTACAGACGGTGTTTGAAAAACGACAATAACCGAAAGATGTAACGTGGTTGAACTGTAGGTAACAATGAAATTAAATACCTACTTAATTTCACACCTTACCTTACCTACCTTTACCTTTTATACACCTGTATAAAAGAGTGCCCGAAGTCGCTTTAGTAAATTATTATTAATGATAATAAGTTACGTACGTAATTACACCGATCATAATAAGTAAAACTATGGCTAATAGCTATTTACTTACGTGAAAGAAGTATTGAGTACTAAATTACTGCTATAGGAAGTAGGTACTAAGTCTACTCCTAGTACTAAATTCACGGAATCCATCGACCATCAGGTGACCGCGGCAAGGTGTCCGGTTAAAAGTTAAAACTTAAAGTTGTTAGAAAGTGTTTTTGTCACATTTTGAAATTTGAAAATCGTTGCTAGCACCATAAATCATTACACTTAAAACTTAACAACACAACACTACGTTTTTAAACACGACCTAATACTGAAACTCAAATCAGACGACAACCTTTTACCACGAGGGAAAAACCGCAACTAAATTCGAAAATCTATTTCAAAACAACATTATCGACTTTCGGCAAAATTCAATGGACGCTGACGCTATGTGGCATGGGCGGGGGCGGCGGGGCGCCACAGCACGGCATTTTGGCGGCAAATATCAAAAGCGTGCCGCTCGACTCTTTCATAAACTACCTTGGCTAAGTGATGTAACCTATGAAAATTTAAACATGTACGCAGTCGATATTTAAATTAGTTAATTGTTTGATAAATGATTTTTTTCCTGAGTTTTTTGTAATAAATAAGTTACTGTTTTTATATCAAGTTGGGTTTTTAAGATTTATGACCGGCAATCGAGCAGACAGATCGCCTGATGGTATGCGATTATTGTCTCTCTATAAGCCGCTCTTTTCGCTCTTTTACGCACCTTAAGCCTCCAGTAGATTTTGTAATAAGTTCATACAAATCAATGCGTATGCAAATTAAATGGTAATTTATCGATATGAAAAACTATCGATACATTTCTGAACACAATATGTTTTTTACATAAAATCATTTTCTCGGTTTGGTCAGTTGGCTGTAAGTGTAAATCACGTTTTCGAGTGACGTTCCGTGTTATTTTTTTAATTATCTACTTCTTATCTTCGTTTTAATTTTCGTTTGTTTATTTTGACTTTCGTTTGTTTTAATAACTGTTTTATTTGTAATAAGTATTATCTGTTTTGTTTGGTTTGACTTGTTTTTCGTGTGGTTCCGTGTGACTTGTGTGTGATTTTTAAGCTATTGCATAGCTTTTATCACGGGCTTTGAGCTCGGCGACCGAATCAAGAAATTCCGTAACGAAAATAAACCTAACACCCCCCACTCCGACCGGCACAGCGGTGCGGCGTTGAAAGCCGTGCATCGTCTAACGTCGTTTCAGTTCGGTAGACTTCAGCACGGTGTTTCTGTGTGTGCGACTAGACGTATGCGTGTAGACTAGCTGCTAACTGCTCATAACTGATTCTATTTCTCTTCTTCTCTTTCTTCTTTCTTTCTTTTAGACACAATGCTAGGTGAGACAGCGTGCTTTTTGGCCGCGTCCACGAGTAAGTTCGAGCCCGCGACTAGTTGAACCTTAACGTGTATGTATATGGTACGACTGTACGAAGCTCGCACGGATCGAGACGAGCTGCTCCGAAATCGGACGAATACGTATGCACCTGTTTGTGAGAAAGTATAAAAATGCTATGCAATAGCTTTACTGCGGCAGTCCCCGAGTGCTACACGTATTTTTTATCCTAAAATGCCTTCGCCATATGCGTATACCACACGTTACTATGGTATGATGATGATGTTCTTATGTGAAGCATTTGGGAATGTAGTAGAGGCATTGAGGATTTACCGGGGGTGATATACTCATGCCCGCCATCTTTCAGACTCCCGTACCATTACACAGGCATGCGAGTGTTAGAAAATAGGCCCATTGAGCCTCCAGCGGTGGGCGGCAACTGAACGTATATATCGAGGAGCAAATTTTAGACGGTGCGCCGGGTTCCTCGTCTTGGAGCCCGCAGTGTGGCTAAAATGCTTAGACGTCGGCACGGTAGGCCCGTTGCTACTTGCTGATCGATTTAACTGTATGTACCTCATCTCATTTTATTTTCATTTATTTTATAAATTAGAACAAAAAATCTAAAGTAATTAAATGTTAACTTAACAAAAGTTAGTAAATAGGTACTTAAATGTTATTAGAACTTTAAATAACCTGAGGCCTTTTCATCCGTTATTGGATGATTTATACAGTATTCTCCGAGCGAAGTGACCACTCTTGAAATACTGTAGTGCCTGGGACACTTGGTTTTTAAATGTCGTATGGTTGCCTAAGCACATACGGCTTTCTCACAGCATAGTCAGTCAGTCCAGAGGAATTACTGGTCAATACGTTTGGGGCCAACCATGTGTGAGTTTCCTCACGATGTTTTCTTTCACCGTTAGAGCGTCCGTATAATGTACTTGAGATCTGAAAAAGTCTCATTGGTACACGGAATATAATATAATATAATATAATATAATATACTATAATATAATATACTATAATATAATATAATATAATATAATATAATATAATATAATATAATATAATATAATATAATATAATATAATATAATATAATATAATATAATATAATATAATATAATATAATATAATATAATATAATATAATATAATATAATATAATATAATATAATATAATATAATATAATATAATATAATATAATATAATATAATATAATATAATATAATATAATATAATATAATATAATATAATATAATATAATATAATATAATATAATATAATATAATATAATATAATATAATATAATATAATATAATATAATATAATATAATATAATATAATATAATATAATATAATATAATATAATATAATATAATATAATATAATATAATATAATATAATATAATATAATATAATATAATATAATATAATATAATATAATATAATATAATATAATATAATATAATATAATATAATATAATATAATATAATATAATATAATATAATATAATATAATATAATATAATATAATACCTGGGAATCGAACCTGTACTTTCTCGAATGCGAATCAAACGGTCTACCCACTTAGCCACGGAGCTATCTAACTTTAAATAAGATTGTTATTAATCTATGCAATTTTCGTGGTTTATTTACTACAAACGCTGATATCAGCTGATACTAGCAGCTGTAGCTGCTAGTATCAGCTGATTAACTCTATTCGCACCTGCGCGGGCGCGAGGGACGTGTTTGCGCGGCCTACCCCTCGCTCGCCCGCCTCCAACCGCCCGTGTACTATGTACGTTGTACATCGCATATTGAAAATTTAAATTTTACAAAAACAATCGATTAAAAGCAAATGACTAGTACCAATGGATCTAGCTCATGCCCTACTATAAGCCCACGAAGTTAACGGGACTGGTTTAAATACAGCCTGTATAGCTTTAATTAAACGATATCACTTGACACAAGTTGTCTATCGGCCCGTTTCTATAACCTTAGATAGGTCAAATTTGTATCGCAAAAAACCGGCAAATGATTGAATGACGACATTTTTAACAAAGAGTTATTAGTAGCTGGTTATTTAAACAGGCCATAAGAGTTATACAAATTTCAATATTTTTAGACTTTCTGCAAACTTTAGTAAAAGTCGAGGCGTACAGATAATGTTTTCAAGTTGTCTTGCTGCTAGTAGTTGTACCGACGAAGTCTTTATATTGCGTGATGTTAAAAAAAGGTTAGCTTATGAATTTTGTTCCTTAATGCATTCCCACACGCGTCACTGCACCCGTGTCGCCATCGGATTTGGTACTTAGCTTTCCTTATTATCCTTATTTATCCTAATATTCTTGTTATATATTTGGTTAGAAATATCTGTCTTTTTTCGGACCGTTTCAATAACCTATCTACCAATAACTATTTGTTAGAAAATGAAAGTTTGTATCGCAAGAAATCGGCAAATGATTGAATGACGACGTTTTTAACAAATATTTATTGGTAGATAGGTTATTGAAACCGGCCATTAATCTATACAATGTGACAGTTATTAATAGAGACAATTATGTCAAAGTATAAACTTACATCTTCATCTCTAACAGCCAGTATTTTATCTCCTAGCTTAAGTCTACCGTCGTGGTGTGCGGCGCCGCCGACGGCGACATGGGATATGAACACCCCCCCGCCGCCCGCCGCGTCGTCCGCTCCCCCCGCTATACCTAGCCCCAGGCCTCGGAGACCCCGGCATAGTGTAACGACCCGCGGCCGCCGTGCTCTTCGAACTCTCTGTGGAAGAAGAAAATGGCAGGTGAAAGTGTAGAAACAGTTCCAGACTGGGAGCATACACATTCAGCAAAAGTCGGCCAAGTGCGAGTCGGACTCTCATACGAATGGTTCCGTACAAAACGGCAAAAAATAACAATTTTGTTGTATGCAGGGGGGCTCACTTAATTTATTCTGGTTTTATATTTATTTGCTGTTATAGTGACAATAGTCTAGCTATTACGCTTCAAGAGATACAGACAGACGGACAGATGTCTGTCTGTCTGTACGGACGGACGGCGGAGTCTTAGTAATAGGGTCCCGTTTAAAGGGTGTAGCTTTGGGTACGGATCCCAAAATGACGCAACAGCTATGTAGCACTGACCGCCAACCGTCGTACCGACACTTTAAATCAATCACAACAAAATATATTTATAAACAAAATCAGCACACTGACATTGGCCACTCACTGACACTTCCGTATACACAAAAGAACAAGTTATATATTTTGGCACAATAAATTAATATATTTAACGAAAAGTACACATAGAAGGAAAACATGACAAGGACATGGACCACTCCTGTCTGTGAAGAAGCAAAAGGGATTAACAACAACAACCGGACAAGTGCGATTCAGACTCGTGTACGTTGGGTTCCGTACTATTATACCAATATTTTACATGTTTACATTTATTATTTCATTATTTTTGTATGAAGTTTTCCACGTTCCAAGTTAGGCATCTATAAATCCTAACTAAGTTGTATAACCGGTTACAGTTTTCCTTTAAAGTTCATCACATGGATTACTGTCATTAATTTTTTCAGATTTTACGAGCCAGCCTTTTGGTTTTTAGAAGGGGGAAAAAACTCTTCAAACTTAAATATCTCACAAATCAAAAATTGTCTTTGTAACCTCTCAATATTTTTAAAATATATATCTAATGATACCCGACACTATTGGGTAGACTGGAGAAAATAAATCCCCAATTCACGTGTAGGTACAACAAGAAAAATTAGTTTTCGTGATTTTATTATATCACTTTGTCGACATATTAAATACACATATTGATGTAAAGTTTCATCTTTCTAACACTAACCGTTTGGACGGTAAGAAGAAGACGGACGGACGGACGGACGGATATGACGAAACTATTAGTTCCGAGACGTGAACTACGGAATCCTAAAAAAAAAATATATGCAACGCAAAATATGCAATGCAAAGGTTTTAAGGTGAGTTAAGAGTTCAATTTGAATAATAATATATTAATTTATATCCACTATCCAATCAATAAATTTAGTTGCTTACTGGTTTAATGGTTTGTCTGTGTAGTCTTATATAGTAACACAGGGTAGGTTGTACCTGCAAAATTATATTCTTCTAACTAGCTGAGAGGCTGCCTTGTAAAAGGCTACATTAATTTTATGAGAAAAGTAATTAGAGGATTCTCTTTTAGTGTCAGCTGTTGACATCCTTTTTCATGAGAATGCACTATTAAAGTTTGAATACCTTTAAGGTTAAAAAGGATGTAAAAATACAATAAGCATTGTTTTTTAAATGTGGTTTATAGCAGGTCGTTATAAGTTTAAAGTTGACCATAATATTTTGACTCGTTTTAAATTTAATCTTTATGGGTTATAGAAAAATAATATAGTGTACCACCATCTGTATATACTATCGGCATCATACTTCTATGTTTAATTATTAAATTCAAATTGGAACATTTCCTTCAATTATTTTATCAATTGTTGCAATATTGTTGGCTGTTTGATAAAATATTCAGTGCATACATTACGTCTTGGGATATTAAAGGCCTGTTTCTAAATCGCCTAGTAAGTGTTGAATAGCTTACTTTATACTGAGCGACAGAGACAAAACTTTCGAATAAGCTATCTGACAGTTATCAGTAGATTATGAAATAGGCCCTAGAGTATACTTACAAGTCTCACAACATTTCCAGCTTTTTGTAAAGCGTCTACTGCCACGGAGTGGGGTGCTCCTTCCACGGATGTATCGTTTACCTGGATTGTAAAAATATAATTATTATCTTAAATCCACTTTAATTAAGTTATCGTTGTTTGAAAAATATTGGAACTTGTGAAAATATTTTTTTAGCTCGGTTACCCAGGTACTAATGTCATTAATATAATAATAGTTGTTTACCTACTATTCTTCATGAACTGAAATGAACTTCAAGTACTGAAATATATTTTGTGAAGTTTGTACCTAATTAATAAAGCTTTAAATGTTTATTATTTAAATAAGATAGTTCTATAATTCACAATTGTACATAATTTTTTTCTAAATAATAGGTCTTTACCTATGAACTTTCCGTTCTGCAGTACTGGCCATTTCAAATCAAAATAATTTTTGTTTGGCTAAGAATTCTAATTTCATATTAATTTTATTTTAAAAACATGAAATTCTTTTTCCAAAAGTAGTCATTTGTTTATTGATTAGTGTAACATTTTCATCGCATTTCAATCTTTTTCGTCATCATAAATACGTTAAAAATTCGAGTAATTATGGAATATGAGTACCGTCGTGGCAGCAACGCGGCACAAGCGGCACACTACATCAACGACGTTTACGGAGCTAACACTACAAACCAACGCACCACCTGTTATTGGTTTGCTCGCTTCCGTTCTTGAAATTTCGACCTGAAAAATGAACCTTGCGGTCGTCCGAAGACTTTGTTCGACAATGACAAATTAAAGGCAATGGTAGAAGCTGATTCTACGGCTGAATTAGCATTAGCTTTTGACGTTAGCGTCAAAACAATATTGGTCCATTTGCGTCAAATTGGCAAGGTAAAAAAGCTTGACAAATGGGTGCCCTACGAATTCAATGATCGCCAGCGCGAAGTACGCGTCGAGACGTGCCTTGCACTGCTCAACAGACACACAAATGAAGGAATTTTGAACCGCATTGTTACCTGCGATGAAAAATGGATTCTGTTTGATAACCGCAAGCGCTCAGCAAGAAGGTTTAGCGCCTAAACAATGCCCTAAACGAAAACTTACCCCTAGAAAAGTGATGGTCACTGTTTGGTGGTCTAGCGCCGGTGTGATTCATCACAGCTTCTTACCAAACGGGGTGAGTATTACTGCATATGTGTACTATGAAGAACTGAACACAATGATGGAGAAGCTGGCACATCTCCAACCAGCATTGGTCAATCGCTCGTCTTCGCTGCTCCTGCGCGACAACGCGCGACCTCATACTGCACAGCAGACGGTCTTCAAGTTGCAAGAACTGGGGTTGGAAGCTCTCCGTCATTCGCCCTACTCACCAGACCTTGCGCCTACAGACTACTACTTTTTCCAGAATTTGGATAACTTCTTGGCGGGAAAAAAATTCAATACCTGAGAGGCAGTACAAAATGCCTTTGAAGAATTTGTTGCCTCTCGTCCAGCTGATTTCTTTAAGACGGGCATCTGGCAATAAACTGCCACTGCGTTGGTAAAAATGCATTGATTGCATGGGTGATTATTTCGATTAATACAAATAAAAAATACAGAAAAAAAATCGTTTAAATTTTTTCATACAAAACGGCAATTTCATAGGTAAAGACCTAATATATATACAAGGTTGTCTCATTTAGACTATTAGGTTATTGTGCAATTTGACACGGATTGCGACCAGTCGCGAAACTATTATCGCTATAAATTTTGGGTGGGGGAGTGGGGAATGGGGGTTCCATTGCCTGTCAGTCAATACAAAATGTATGAAAATGGGTATCAACAGATTCTCGCGTCTGTGGCCCGTCTACGCCAAACCGTTCAGAGTTATTTTACCTCGGAGTTTCTATGACAGTGACCCTTATGTCGTCGTCATAAAGGTAAAATAGAGAGTCGTCATAAAGGTTTAGAGGTAAAATAACTAACGTATCATCCTTATTCTACTACTCTAATAAATGTGAAAGTTTGTGAGGATGGATGGATGGATGTTTGTTACCCTTTTACGCAAAAACTACTGAGCCGATTTCGATGAAGTTTGGTATGGTAGTAGTTTAGGCTCTGGATTATATTTATCCAAAAAAGTACAGTTTTATATTTATGTGGGCGGAGCCGCGGGTAAAAGCTAGTAATATTATAAACGCGAAAGTTTGTATATATGGATGTGTGGATGTTGGTTACTTAGTCATGCAATAACTACTGAACGGATTTTGACGAAATTTGGTACGGTACTACCGTAGATACTATCGTACTACCGTTTAGACTCCGGATTAATACATAGACTACTTTATATCGTAGCAAACTGAACGATTCCCATTTCGTTGCAGACAATAAAATTATATAATTTTAAAACCAAATATATTTGTATTACTTTTATTTTTTTCCATGAATGCGAAAAATTCAACCATTTCAATATTGATATGCAACGAACAGATATTATATTTAAAGAATAACAAATAAGGTAATTGAATATGGCAACAGAACATTGAAAATATATTTGAGTAATCTAAAAATTGACAATCAAAATATTGATTGGAAAATGTTTCATTTATTCAAATTGGAAATGAATAGAAGTACTCGCTATTCACATACGGGTATTATTCAAATAATTTTTTTGCGATAGGTACAACCGTGAAATATTAAGCTATTATTTTATATATTTTATCCACAGTCATAATCTGGTTACTTGTAAATAATTCAAAAATGATTTCAATAATGTTTCTTAATTTTTAGCAGTAACGATCTAAAATATCTATCATCTGTTGATGATGCTCATAGTCATCTCAACAACGACAAAAATAGTTTCCGTAAAAAAGATACACCTAAACTTCTCTCACAAAAGAACAAACGTGTTGAAAGAAAATACTTGAGAAAACATCTTCGGGAAGCTACACAAAACTCATCATTAATTCCTTAGATAACTGACAGTTACATTCAATACGGTTAACCGTGTGCGATTGGGAAATCATTAACGAGGGAACAATGCGAGAATCATACCACTAATTAATCCTAAGACTCCTTTGTGTAAGTTAAGGTTGAGGTAATCTTATGTTTGTAATTCTGAAAATTCTGAACATTGAAAATAGAACTCTGTGCTAAAACAATTGAGTTGAAAACGTTTCGAGTGTCGAGCTGTCATATTTGACATTGATATTTAACTCGACACTCATGTGTTCGATTATCAACTCTATTGTATTAACGCAGAGTTCTATTTTCAATGCTCAGAATTTTCTACGACCTTCTGAATTCCGGAGTATAATAGTCCCAGCGTTAGGGAGTGTTCAAGTTTTTTTTTTATTTAAGTAGAAAAAGATAATGTTGCGTAACGCGTTGTTCCAATAATTTTAAACGTATATTTAACTAATTAAATAAAAACTTTGGTATGTGTGCTATAATAGTAATATTTGCGAAACTTTGTACGCGCAAAAAAAAACCCCACAGGAACTTGGCAACACGATCATACTACGCTTTCATTGCACTCCAAAACACAGGCATTTTTGAATATTTCAAATCAATATTAATTATGTATTTGAAGGTTTTCATATAAAATGTCTTCTGAAAAAATTGGTTTTGACAAAACATTGACAGTACACAATTTTTGAACACTCTGTAAAGTAAAATTTCACTAGTGTGAGTACTGTGAAAATTCCAAAATTACCAGTTCCCAACAGTCCCAACCGATCTGAATGCTGTGTAACGAATGAACTGAATACTTTTGTCTCAATCTGAATCATACAATCAGAGCGAGAAAAACATATTTCTCTGCGTGACGCCTCGACCTCGACTCGCGCGAGCCTATACGGGTATTATGAGCATGCCCACAACCCTAACCACTGTACATGACTGCAAACTTTCAAGGTCTATTAATTTATAATCAACATAGTGGATCGTCCTGTCTCCCATGCGTGCGAGTGGGTTCCCGTTCACTCCGCGTTTTCGTGCCGTCCCGCTCTATCCGTGTCGTAGTGATTCGCTCACTCCGCGGTAGTGCCGTCTCGCTCAAAACGTGTCGAGTGTCGCGCTCACTCCACGCTCGTGCCGACCCGCTCTAGTGCAGTGGCCGATATACCCCATAGCGATCGTCAATCCACTCATTATTCGTAAGAATAAAGAGCGGATTGCCACCTTGCTGCACCCCCCACCACCTGCTCTCTGCACCCCAGAAAAGGTTGCTGCAGAGAGCCCAAAACCGGGTGCTGCGCCGAATCGCGGGCGCACCGTGGTACGTCCGCAACACCACCATATCTAGGGACCTCAGGGTGGAGAGCGTGGAAGCCTTTGTGGCCCAGCTCTCCGCGAAGCTGTTCGCGCGAGCGGATGCCTCGCGCCTGGTTGAGCTGACCGACCTGGCGCCGTGGCATGCCCGCCCGCCCGACCGCCACCGCCTGCCGAGAGATGCCATCCCCTCCGGAGGACCCAGCGGAGCCACGCAGCCCGCCCTACCGCCCCCGAAGACGAGGAGCCCCTGACACACTGATGCGCCACACCCACGCGCAATGATGCGCCCCGGCGCAACAGCGCCCCATCCACCGTGGGATCGTATCCCCCCCACACCTTTCCCTTACGCCGGCAAACCAAATGCCGGCGTACATCGTCCAAAAATCACCTGGGGCCTGTCGGAGTGGCCTCTTGCCACCCCGTCACCCCCTTGGTGCACCTTCCCCCCCGACACCAAAAGTCGGGAACCGGAAGCTTACCTTCCCCCATTTTCCCCAGGTCGCTCGTTTCCGCGGTCCGGTAAACGCGGCGCGTGAGGGAGTGGACCCAAACACGTTTCCCGGCCCCCGGGTCGGGACCCCCACGCGCCGTTTGGAGCCGACCGCAGGTCCCGGTTGTGCCTGGACTGGCAATCGTCACTCCCTTTGGTTTTGTTGTTGCCCCCCCATGGGTTTCCCCCGCGTTCTGCCGCGGGGGGTCTTTCCTTAAAACCTAGACTCATGCGCTCAGTACTCGTACTGGGCGCGTCTTCCCACCCCAAGTAGAGGGGCTATGTCCCTGGTTTTGGTTCCCCGCCCAAGGCCCTTTTCAGGGGCCCGGCGCGAGAGAGAAGTCTCCTTCTCTAACGCTGCACCCCCAATTTCCCGGTGGACTCTGCAGAGAACGTCGAATCGATGACTCTGCAGATCACCGAGGCGATCGCAGCCGCGATGGACGCGGCAACCCAGTCGCCTACCCACCGCCAGTTCAAGCGGCCCACTCTCCCTCGGCACATCGCCGACCTCATAGGCGAAAAGAAGCGCCTGCGCCGAAGATGGCAGCTTAGCCGCTGCCCCACCCTGAAGACGCAGCTAAACCGCCTCACATCACAGGTAAAAACTACCCTTCAGGACCTAAACGCTGCGGATTGGACTCAACGCATCCTGGAGGCGGGTGAGGACTGGCCCTCCCTCCACCGCTTTTGCCGCAGCCTTACCGGAGTCACAGCCCCCGTGTGTCCCCTGTTCCACCCAGATGGCAACCTCAGGTACCGTGCAGAAGACAGAGCAGACATTCATGCCGAACACCTAGAGCGCCAGTTTTCACCGCTGCCGAAGACCGCAATGGAACACGCCCGAGCGGTCTCTGAGGAGGTAAAGATTTTCCTTCTTTCCCCCCCCCCCCCAAATTTCTCCTTCTCACCGAGGGAGGTCCAAAAAACCCTCCGTCGCCTAAAACCAAAAAAGGCCCCCGGTGCAGATGGTATTCCAAATTCCGCTCCGCCACCTTCCCTTCAGGATGGTGGCCGCCCTGACTCGCCTCTACAATATTATTGTCAGGACCGGCTACTGGCCCATTACCCTCCTTTCCACCCTTTCCAAAGTCTTCGAACTCCTTCTACAGGAACAGTTCGGTCTCAGGTCCAACCTGAGTACCACCCTCCAGCTGGTACGTGTTATTCACCACCTGTCCGTTGCGGCTAACAAAAAGGAATCGTCGGTAGCCGTATTCCTAGATATGGAGAAGGCGTTCGACAGTGTCTGGCATGAGGGTCTGCTCTGCAAGCTCATCCGGGCCAACGTACCTCCCCCCCTGGTAAGGCTAGTGGCCTCCTTCCTCTCCGGCAGGACCTTCAGGGTTCGCGTTGACGGAGTCCTCTTCGACGAGCGCCCCATCGCCGCAGGCGTCCCCCAAGGTAGCGTCCTCTCACCAGGACTCTACAATTTCTACGCCAGCGATATTGCCCGCGGACCGGGGCACCTGCGTGGCATTGTACGCCGACGACACGGCGTACTTCTCCTCCTCGCTGACCACCGAGCATGCTGCCATCAAGATTCAGAGGACGCTGGATCTCCTCCCTGACTGGCTGAGCAAATGGCGACTCTCTGTTAACGCAGGTGAGTCCCAGGTGCTCGCCGTCAGCACGAGGTGCTTCTTTCCGGCGCCTCTGAAGATTGGTGATTCTGTGATCCCGTGGGGGAGGACAGCAAAGTATCTCGGGGTCACCCTGGACCGCCGACTCTCCATGGCCTCCCAGTGCTCATCGGCGGTGGCGAAGGCGAACGCAGCGGTCGCGCTGCTGCGCCCGGCCTACGCGTCCCCGCAGATCCCCCTGAGGATGCGCATCGCCCTCTACCGGACGTACGTACGGTCCCGCCTGACGTACGCGGCACCCGCGTGGCACCACTTGCTCTCTGCACCCCAGAAAGGGTTGTTGCAGAGAGCCCGAAACCGGGTGCTGCGCCGAATTGCGGGCGCATCGAGGTACGTCCGCAACACCACAATCGCTAGGGACCTCAGGGTGGAGAGCGTGGAGGCCTTTGTGGCCCAGCTCTCCGCGAAGCTGTTCGCGCGAGCGGATGCCTCGCGCTTGGTCGAATTGACTGACCTGGTGCCGTAGGAAGCCCGCCCGCCCGACCGCCACCGCCTGCCGAGAGATGCCGTCCCTCCGGAGGACCCAGCGGAGCCACACAGCCCGCCCCACCGCCCCCGAAGAGGAGGAGCCCAGGCGCACTGATGCGCCACACCTAGCGCACTGACGCGCCTTAGCGCAACTGCGCCACCACCACCGCGGGATTGTATCCCCCCCCCCCCCCCCCCCCTACCTTTCCCCCTTCGCCGGCAAACCAGATGCCGGCGAAGGGGGAAACTCGTCTAAACCGCGTCCGGGGTCTGACGAGTGGCAGCCCTATTGCCACCCCGTCGTCCTCGGGGCGTACCTTCCCCCCCCCGACACAAAAAGTCGGGGCCCGGAAGTTTCTTATAATTTCCCTACCCTTTCCCCAGGTCGTTCGTTCCACGGTCCGGTAAACACGGCGCGTGAGGGAGTGGACCCAAACACGTTTCTCGGCCTCCGGGTCGGGACCCCCACGCGCCGTTTGGAGCCGACCGCCGGTCTCGGTTGGGCCTGGATTGGCATATCGACACTCCCTTGTTGTTGTTGGCTGCCCCCCCCATGGGTTTCCCCCGCGTTCTGCCGCGGGGGGTCTTCCCCTAAAACTAATGACTCATGGGGGCTATGCCCCTGGGTTTGGTTTCCGCCGTAAGGCCCTTTTCAGGGGCCCGGCGTTGAAAGAGAAGAGTCTCCTTCTCTAATCAAAATAGTTTCAGTAGGTAGTTGTATTAGTATTCTTAGCCTTTTGAGTCTTATCTGGTGCTTCTTACTTGTTGGTCATTCTAATATCAGCGTTAACATACATTATTTACAGTAGTGAATTTAGTTTAAAGCGGACCTTTAGTCAGGTAGATCGAAGAGGATCGAAGAGGAAAGCAAAATTTGTCATCTGTTCGTTAATTTTCGGCCCTTATTTATTTATTAACCAACAGATTTAAGAAAAATATCACTTTGTTTTAACCGACAGGTTCTCCTTTTGATGTAATATAATCTATAATTTGTGTGTTTTTGTATTATTTATGCATATATATTTTTTATTTAATTAATTTATAATCTTAGTTCATGTTAATTTATTAAAGGTATATTGAAAGCTTATTTTTTTACACAGCATAAAATTAATTTATAATTGCTAAATAAGCGAAAAAATTTCTCGCTCACTCGGCGCGCTCGCTTTTAATTAACATAATTTATAGGAAAAAATACATTTTTCTTGTTTTCAATTCTAATTAACATGTTAAGAAGGAAATAATAAAATCAAAATTTTCGGGCCACATCTTCTTTTGAGAGCTGGATCCGCGCCTGAATCAATCAAAGTGGTTCAATATGGCAATCTAGTACGCTACGCGCGTTAGTAAAAAAAATACGCGCATAGCTTCTGGACGCAATGTATGGGGGCCTAGCTGCCGTCCACTAACTAAAAGGCAGCTAAGTCCAAAAAGTATTTTTCGAGAAAACGCCAAAATAAGTGGGAATTAATGTCTCTTGAAAAGTATGCTACTTAGGAACAAGGTTGCAAGTTATATACAGGGTGACCTGAAATTCGATACATTCCTTTGAAAGACAGAAAGTAGACCTCATTTACAGTAATATTTTTCATGGCATCCCCTATCCGAAAGTTGATATTTACAAAGTTATTGAAATTTCAAAAAAATTTTCTTTATTTTCGACTTTTTGACTTTGACATGACGTATTTTTAAAAATGTTTGTCTTTTTAGTGATTTTTTTATCTATTTTAACCGTCAATGAGTCAAATATTATTTTTAAGGAATAAATAAGGACAAACTAAGCGAGAATTTTTCATTATGAGACATGAAACAGAATTTTCTTTTAAGAAAAATGCACATTTTTCTTAGAAATAGGTGATTTTCTTAAAAAAATGTATAATACAATGCGTACAAATACCTTAAATAACTTTCTTACCTCATAAGCTTCCAAAAAAGGTACAAATATATACATAAAAATATGAACATGTAATAAACAAAGACAAAACAATCATCAGGTAACGTTATCTCAAGAATTACTCTACCTGAGGCGACCTTTTTTTCAATTGTTTCCTTTGTTCAAACTTCGGGATGTTTCGGCTACTGTCGTCGCGGCCCTTTGTCAATGAGTTACCGACTGGCTTAGAGAGCAAATTTTGTAGCTAATATCAGTTTTAAGTCAACTATTACCGTGTACGGACGTATTGTTGCTTTAAACTACACCCTTACTTCTACTTGTGATTTTTTTGTATCGCGATGGCTGCTTTTGAGTACGATGAATACGCTGACATCTTGTTTTGTTACGGACTTTGTAATGGTAATGCTGCTGCTGTACGAAGAACATACGTTGAACGTTAGTGTTTTCAACAACATTTCGACGAATTCGGGAAAGCGGCCGTGTTGATAGAAGACGTGGCGATTCAGGCAGACCTCGTTTGTATGCTCCAGAAGAAGAAGAAGAAATTTTAACACTTTTTCAAAATGATCCTTCTATTTCTACAAGAGCGGCAGCTAGAAGACTTGGATTGAGTCAATGGAAGGTGTGGTTTACAGTACACACAGCGCGTCTACATCCATTTCACTACACACCTGTCCAAGCGTTGGAAGAGGGAGACCCGGTTAGAAGAATGGAATTCTGCCGTTTTATGATAAATGCAGACATGGAGGATCGCAATTTCTTCTCAAGTATATTGTGGACAGATGAATCGAAATTTGACCGTGACGGGATAAACAATTTCCACAACACACATTACTGGGCACCAAAAGGAGAAAACCCCAGGATGAAAAAATAATGGGCCCATCAAACCAGATTCAGTCTAAATGTCTGGATGGGTATAATTAATAATAATTTAGTTGGACCTCATTTTTTGCCTCAAAATTTAAATGGTGAAATGTACGAACATTTCCTAAGAGAGGAGATTACTGGTTTAATGGAAGATGTGCCAATAGCAACTCGTCGTAATATGATTTTCCAGTATGATGGTTGCCCGGCCCACTTCCGCCTCGGCGTACGCCAGTGGCTAGACCAAACTTACCCACATCGCTGGATAGGTCGAGGCGGGCCAATTCCTTGGCCAGCACGGTGTCCCGATTTGACCCCGTGTGATTTTTATCTTTGGGGTCATATGAAGGCTTTGGTGTAGACTACACCCATAACTACTGTAGAGGAGCTCAGAAGCCGCATAAGAAATGCAGCAGAAGAAATCAAAACTAGTCTTACTACCAGAATAATCAAAACAAGGTACGGAGAAGACTACGGGCCTGTATCAGAAACAGAGGTTCACATTTTGAACAAGACCTAAAGTAGAATATTTATTATTAAATTTAATTAAACATTGATGTTTTTTAAACACAATAAACGTAATTAAATTCAAGTTTTTCCTTTTATTTTAACCTTATCGCAAAT
The DNA here is from genome assembly GCA_037179445.1 of Phengaris alcon alcon. Taxonomy (NCBI): domain Eukaryota; kingdom Metazoa; phylum Arthropoda; class Insecta; order Lepidoptera; family Lycaenidae; genus Phengaris; species Phengaris alcon. The sequence goes on from JAYRCH010000031.1 coordinate 1,316,192, forward strand.
AAATCGATTTAGACATTATTTCATTTTACTTCTAATATGTTTACTACAACGTCATATTTTTATGTAGACATTTGCACCTTTTTGGAAAGCTAATGAGATAAGGAAGTTATTTAGAATATTTGTACGCATTGTATCATACATTTTTTTAAGAAAATCAGCTGTTTTTAAGAAAAATGTGCATTTTTCTTAAAAGAAAATTCTGTTTCATGTCTCATAATGAAAAATTCTCGCTTAGTTTGTCCCTATTTATTCCTTAAAAATAATATTTGACTCATTGACGGTTAAAATACATAAAAAAATCACTAAAAAGACAAACATTTTTAAAAATACGTCATGTCAAAGTCGAAAATAAAGAAAAAATTTTTGAAATTTCAATAACTTTGTAAATATCAACTTTCGGATAGGGGATGCCATGAAAAATATTACTGTAAATGAGGTCTACTTTCTGTTTTTCAAAGGAATGTATCGAATTTCAGGTCACCCTGTATATAGGCATAGTATTTGTGCACAATATGTGATATATTTCATTCATATATATTTATTAAATTTTATTTTATTTCATTTTCTAACTGCAAGCTAAGCAATTTTTTTCATTTTTACATAATATCCTGCACTATAAGGCCGTTAACCTTACCTTAACTGCTTTATAGCAAAGCAATTTCTTGTGGCTACCACGTCATATACTTATAGTTAAAGTTGACAAAATACAATTAGCTATAAAGCAGTTAAAGTATTTTAACAGTCTTTTAGCCTAGGTAGCTAGGCCTTGGAAGAGTAACTTTGCTTACATAAAAAGCAGTTACGGGATTTTAAATGATTTTAAGCTCGGTAATGTAAAACATATTTTTATACTGGTTCTCCTAGTGCTTAACTAGAAGGCAGTTAAAGACATCTCACTCGCAATTAACTGCCTTTTAAGTAAGCACTTCCGGGTAAAAAGTTGAGAAGTTAAAAACTATCTTTGGAAAATCAGAACTTTATTTATTAAAAAAGAACATGTATTAAAACTTATCAAATAGCTTATTATTAACCAAGCAATATACTTATATAGAAAAAAACAAGTTTAATCAAACTTTTACAAATCTTATTCAGTAATGAGATCACCATGATTATGGGACAAAATATTATATTAAAATTATTTTATAAAATTACTCAAACCATGTCAGTATCGTTTTTGAAAGCTCAAATTTTTAATGCACTTATTAACTAAACATCACAATCAGAGATCAATAATTACAAATTATGTCAGAATCAATTAAATTACCGGACTTTGTCTTAAAATTATAAATATGGCCATTTTTATACTTAAATACTAATTAAAAACTTTAACAATCAAACTATTAAATCAAATACCTGTACTTAGTAACATTCTTGTATAATTATCAAAAGTAATAAAGTAAACAAAAATACTATCCTAATAAAATTATATAAAAGACAACATAATAAAGGCACTTTTTCAGTCTTAATGTTTATAAAGTAACGTTTCTTTTGTTTTTGTTCTGATTCAATTCAGAAATATTATTTCCTTCAATGATCGGTAAACTTTTCCAAAATACCATCTTATGTTTAGGTATAATTGGTGATAACTTTGTTATAAGATTAAGCTTTCTCTCCTCATCTATTCCTTTTGGTTGCGTACGAAACTCTAAAACAAAATGCGGTTTCTTCAAGTATTTATCGTTTAAAAATTTAAGAGACACAAAATCCTCATCAAAATTTTCCTTATAATGGAGATCAAAGCTTCCTCGTTTAAAACACACTTGAGACATATTTTTAAGATATGCTCTGGGACTTGAATTTTGTATGCGTCGATCTGATACGTTACCTACGGAGTTTACAAAATCTTGAGGCTGCATGGATTTAACCAGAACTTTACCATTATTTTCTGAGGCCACTGCATTTTCAAAGTCTGTGAAATCATATATGGTCTTTTTCCGCTTCATTGATAATTCAACTTGATGGTGAAATTGATCACAGCTCATAAATGTGTGACCCGGTTCAAAATAAAACAGGTTGATAGTTTCTGTGGCTATTAAGTCACTATTGATAAGGTCGGTTAGCATAGAAAACAATAACCAGTTTTTATTCTGAGATGTACAATTATCAAGCCACAAATTCATTGAGTGGACATCTCGAAATTGAAGGAAAAAGCTGTAATAAGCACTCATGATATCATTCTGCTTACGACCTGCTATACCATCATGCCATACGGCAGCTAAAGGTTTCACATCCTTTGTGATTTTTCCTACTGGCGAGAATGTCTGGTTATATACTGTAAGTCTAGGACAAAAAATTACAGATTTAAACGTATCCATTCGTGGTAACATTATTACTTTTTCTAAGTCACAGCTAAAATATATCTGAAGAGTATTTTGTTCCAAAGTCTTGTGTAAATCATATAATTCTCTTGCCTTTTTATACTTGTCATGGTGTTTTGCCCAAGTTGAACATGCGTTACAATCAGGTATAGCTTGAGGGCGAACATTATGGTTTGTATCAAGACTATGCAATCTGTAAGATTCGCATATTTCGCATTCCTCATTTCCTAGTCGAGCGAACGATATGTTTAGACTCTTTAAGTGTGATCGGTATAACTCATAGCCAACCTTATGTTCTGAATATTTTACGACGACGTGCGGTGCAGCTGGTTTGAAAGATTCGATATGTTCCGTAATAATATCTCTATTAAAAGCTGGAGTCTTTACATGCTTGCCTCGTTTATCAATATCTTTGCCAGGATTTAGAGAATTAAGCAATATTTTATCATTTTTCTTGCAATAACCTAAAGTAGTTAAGAAAAATAATTTGCATACCTTTATTAAAATTCCATCACTCTTTTGTAAAGTAAAAGATCTTTTTGCATTCCTCTTTGGCTCTTGAACACATTTTCTCTTAGGAACTGCTACCGTATAATTACTTCTTATAAATAATCTCCTTTCAGAATGACGTGTCATATTCCAATACTGGTTGTTAATATAAAAACGTTCCTCAGGAGTAAATATAGTTGAACAACGTTTTGTACACTTCATATCACAGCCTGTTTTTACATTGTACTTGCTTCTGCGTTCCTTTTCCTTCTCAACCAATCTGTCTTTCAAGCTGATATCATGTTTTTTTTTCTTTGTGGAAGATGGCGGGCCCAAATCTACTAAATCCGTAGAAATAGAGCAATCAATAATAGATACAGATGTACGTCTTTTCTTAGGTAACGGATGTCCAATAATCTCTTCTGTTCTTATAAATTCTAGAGTATGTCGTCGCGTTATTAACTTTTTAGGAAACGTTATAACTGTTGATCTTTTCTTTTTCAATATTGGGTTTACTTTTAAGTTTTGAAACTGTATATGTCTGTCTTTGCATGTCATAACCATATTCGGTGTCATCACTGAACACTTCGTCACATGGTTGATAGTCCTTATCCTTAACAGAATCATCACTATCATAATCTAATATTTCGGGTATAATGCACTGAGGATCAGATGGAATCGGTGAAGGAGGGAGTATTGACTCGTGTCAGTATAAATAATGTTTTTCAAGCTGATGTTCACTTAATGTTTCTATTGTAGCCTTCAGAGTTTCTTCTGGATGGCTGTAATATGTTATTTGTGTTTCATTGAATTTTTGAAACACTTGTGATGTCATCGAGTAAGGCTCTTGGTAGAGAAGAATAACTAAGTCGTTATTGTTCATGTGGGCGTATTTTGATTCTCTTTGGCTAATGTTAGAGCAAGTGAAACTTCGTGCAGTAGATGACATGCTGTTAGTTTCAAGATGTTGTGCAGTAGGAAATTCCTGGTCCACCTGCACACTATTCATTATAGTTTGAATCCTTGATGATACACAGGAACGTCTAAAATATAATCACACTTCTCTTTCGCACTATTTGGTAAGTTTAAAGCAATCAACAATCGAAACAAATCAAAAAAAATTACAGTAAGTATTATAGTATCTATTCACCCCGTCTTACGGTAGGTAGGTACATAAAGAAAACTAACAGCACGCATTTTATCTGTAAAGGTCTATTCTATTTTATCTAGGAAAAATCTATAGTAAGTATATACCAAAAACAAGTATTTATAAGTTAAGTTAGATAAATAATAAAACTTTAATTTATTAATTTATTATTATTTATTTATTTATTTATTTATTATTTATTTCAATAAATTAAATAATATAATTATAATATCAACTCACCTTTGTCTATTTTGCGCCATTCTCGTAAATATGGCGCCAAAAAGCAAGATACGCGCCGCATGTCCGTCCGCTACGAGCACCCGAAGTGAAAAGGAACTATAAACTGCAGTTCAAACGCGAACGAAAATCACAAGCGTTTTACTGCTATTTAGTCTAGCATTGTCGCTTAGCTGCTATCTAGTGATTGATACTTAGCTAATACCTACTAATTTCAATCCCTAACATAAAAGCAGTAATTGGCATATAACTGCTTTCTAGTGTAGTTTTTCTTTATGACTGCTTTATAGTTAAGGTACGATGTTCAGATGGTAATTTGTATGACACAGCACATGAAGGTAGTTAAAGACGCTTGGCTGCTTTTTAGCCAAGATTGACTAGATAACGTAGTTTTAGTTAAGTAAATTAAGAAAAATTAATATATATCAATTTGTCTTACAGTATCTAAGTAGTAGTATATATTTTAATTAAGGAAGTAACGAAATTTATGTGTTATAACTGCTCAGCAATCTTCTGTATCTCTAAAACTATTAATCGTAGAAAAATGATTCTTAAACCAAAAGATAGACCATCGAAAGTTGTACAAGACCACATTAAAAAGTGAAAAATGGCCAACTGTGGCTTAACGGCCTTTTAGTTAGTGGACGGCAGCTAGTACCTCGACACGCGCGTCGGCCTTACGTGCGTTTAATTCTAATTTTACAGTTTACAGTAAAACATTGCAGTCTAACATTGATTGAGGGAAAGAGACCAAATTCGAGTTTAGCGATAAGCGCGTTTAAATAAATTTTTTGAAAACGTTTAAGTTATGAAGTAAAACTATCGTATTAGGTAGTAAGGTCTCAAAAGGTGTACCTTGCTTGTTTATTATTATGTAGATTGTAATTCTACATTATGAAATGAAATGAAATGAAAATGAAAAATATACTTTATTGTGCACAATCAACAGTTACACACACACATATACAATATAAACTATACACAGAACAAGACGAAAGTACACAAAGGCGGCCTTATTACTAAACAGCAATTTCTTCCAGACAACCTTTCAAAGAAAGGATTAAATTGCTGGAGAAGGGTACTGTGCTAAAAGTATATCTAAAAATTATAAATATAGAGTATACATTAAAATAAAATACGCAAATAAAAATAAAATAATAATGCATACATACATAATATTATAGGAACTAATTAATATTTAAAATATGATATATACAATGTTAAACAATAAATATAAACAATATTTACATATCATGGATAAAAAGGTAACACACGTAACTACTTTCGACACATACTAAGGGCAGATTTAAAAGTATTTAATGTTTTACATTGTCTAATTCGAGTAGGGAGAGAGTTCCATAGCAGGACAGATTGTACGTAATATTGTATTGTACGTAGGAGGAGTGGAAATTATGTAGATTAACAGTCTACACATAGGACAAGCAACAGGGGCGTAGTTACCGCTGTATCAGCCGTATCAATTATATGGGCCCCGGGATAAAGGAGGCCCCGAACGTGTGTAAAAAAAATAGAAACATATTATCTACGCATTACACAACTCACACTTAGCCCTTACTTTCCGATAAAATAATCATAATAATATTATAAAGCCCATGAACACAGAAACTTGAGAAATACGTAGAAAACTTATAGATTATCATGTGTGTCTACGGTTAAAATTATCAGGCCCGCTACACTTCTCTCACGTATGTAAATTTTTTACTTCTCAGTATTTTTAACGCGCAAGTAATGATTTCTAAGCAACTTAGTATTTTAGATACAGACAGAAATATATATTTTAAATTATATCTATTATTTCGAAAATCTCTCATTCTCTCTCTCGCGATACACCGCTGTTCTTTGATCTTATTCTGATTTTATAACCAGTAATTTTTTTTTTCAATATTCGAGGTTCCAGAACTAAAAATACGCAAAAATTTCGGCTCGCTCGCTCGGTCTTGATTACATGAAGTATCTATATATTTATAGTGAAATATATAGATACTTCATGTAATCAATACCGAGATAAATTAATAATATTATAGTGAATTAATAAATTGAAACCGCTATTATATTTTTAAAACTATCTGGCCCGCTCCGCTCAGCTAATGATTTTAAATAGATATTAGAATCAGGCGTTACTATGCGGAAATCCAGCATACAATTTAATGAATATTAGGTCATATACATATGAAATTGGCGTTTTGTAGAGGAGAAACATAAAGTCGATTATTTTTACACATAATATATTTATTTAATCAAAGTATATACCATTGCTATCGATGCACCTTTGCCATCTCATAGGTAGTTCATTGTTTCCTTTACTAAAAAAACCATTCGGACGGGAATCAATAAAATATTTGAAGGCGCTTTGGACTGCCGCATCGGAGTTGATTTTTTTCCTTTGAACTCCGAGTTGAGGTTGAGTGAACTCCGCTGCTGATTTTTGACCAGTTTTTTCAAAGTGACGAGTTCTCAGATACAAAAATTATACTAAAAATTGTTAGGTCACTATAGTCACTCCCTTCGTTCGATTGCTATTAAAAACTTTAAATTATGCGAGCAATATTCTCCCTTTTGTTAATTTTACCCTTAGGCTGGGGGTCCGAAATAATTTTATATGGGGGGCCCATTTAAATTATTTCGGGCCTAAGGCTCGCTACGTAACAAGCAAGGTAGTCGAGCGTCTGAAAATATATTTCTAAAAGGGTGCCAAATCTTATTAATTATAAATAGGATGTAGGCGTAAAAGAGAACTTTAATATCTTCAATATAAGTCGCTGTAAACGTAAAGGTCATTCTAAATATGGTACATATATACCTTTACGTTCACTTAGGGTCAGTTCACACCGAAACAAGATGATACGCTGCAAAATTTAAGTAGCGACGTCGTTTGTCAAACGTGTAACGGTCAGTTTACACCGCAACGAGACCTGACCCTTACATGTTTTACCCTTACAATGACATGGATTTCGCTTCTAAAATGAAAATGTAATAAACATACAAAGAGTTACATAAGGTATTTTACATAATTCAAAACCAGGAAAAATTCAATTTATTTATATTATAAGAAAAAATTATAAATAAGAAATCTAAGAATTATTAAACCAGTGATTAAAATGACAGTTTTCAGTGAATAATCATTTTTCAGAGTGTACTTGTATATATTAATACATAAGTTTTTCTCTAGGGAGCTGACATAAAATATTATATTTTAGTTCGTGCATGGAAATGACACACAAGATTAAATTCAGTGCAATGAAACTTTTGATACTTTACGATTTTTAATATCTAAGTAAGTAAGTACTAAATGATAAAAGAAATAATGTTTGGTTAATGTAGATTGTAGACGATTCACTTAAACCTTGTAAAGTAAATATATAATAGAATGTTAATTGTTAAAAGCTAAAATTAACTAAAATCTATTTAAAATATTTACAAACTATAAAAGAAGGTAAGTACTAAAAAAAATAATAACTACTCCAAAACTTAAAATGCTACAAAATATAGAAATCTCCCAGGTCGTCCCCACCAGGCAGAGTACCTAGAAGGCTCACAGAGTTTCCTCGCTGGATTGCGATACTTATTCTCTGGGCCAGGTAGGTGCCGGCTCTGGGGTCTCGGGTGGCCTCAATGAGTTTTTTGGAGATTTCTCTGAAAAGTTTGTGCGCACCCAGACCCCATGTACCTAGGATTTTTTTTATATGTTAATATATTAACTAACAAAATATTTTGAAAGAACAATTCCTCGACCTGCACCGCGACTCGGTCATGGGATTTATTTAGTGATCCATGTAAATTCATACTAAGCAAATAAGCCGTGTGACCCGGTCGCGTGTCACAGTCGCTAGGATCGGAATGCCACCTTAAGAAACGAATGCTACCTTAACCGAATATAAGAATACTAGCTTTTGCACACGGCTCCGCCCACGTAAATACACACTGTATTTACGTGGGCGGAGCCACGGGAACACTACTCTTTTTAGCGATAAAAAGTAGCCTATCTGTTAATCCAGTGCTCTAACTACTACCATACCAAATTTCATCTAAATCTGTTCAGTAGTTTTTTTTGTTAAAGAGTAACAAACATCCATCCACACATCATCCTCAGAAACTTTCACATTTATAATATTAAAAGGAAGCAGGATTGTTTCACGATGAAAGTAAAAACATATGTAGCTTAAAAATGCGCAGTTTCCAGGGACAAAATCTCTAGATCGATTTTTCTCCACAAAACTCCCTGCGTACTAAATTTCATGGTAATACTTGCAGCCGTTTTCGAGAAACCTATTATATATATATACAAGATTGTCTCGTTGAATTTAAAGTATAAGACTGAAGTGTCTGTTTACTTATAATATATATATATTTTTTTTAATTTAGTCTGACCATCTGTCTTTCAGTCTATTTGTTCCGGCTAATCTCTGAAACGGCTGGACCAATTTTCACGGGACTTTCACTTTCTGATAGCTGATGTTATAAAGAAAAACGACTACTTTTATCTTAAATAAAAAATAAAAAAAACATTTATTTGACAAAGTTTATTTCTTAGGGTTCCGTTTAAAAAAATAGCGTTGCGGGCACCAGCTATTAGTAAATAAAGAGTCAAGCGTTGTTTCATATAATGTTTATTGTTTCCTTAAACTTTTCTCGTTTGATATCCTTCGTGTGCATTTTCTATCATCTAGTCACAACATTTCCCGCGATAGCCAAATTTTATTATCGCCTTAACGATCGCATTTGATAAAGATATTTAATCGAGCGGTTTTATTAGTGATTGTGGCAAATTTTCAAACGTAATGAAAAGTGCGAGTTTAGAGGCTACGTATAGTAAGTATCCTATGTTTTAATCCAGAGCCTACTACCATACCAAACTTCATCAAAATCCGTTCAGTAGTTTTTGCGCGAAAGAGTAACAAACATCCATCCATCCATCCTCACAAACTTTCACATTTATAATATTAGTAGGATTTTAATGTTGTTGAGTCTTAACTCTCAAAGTCTTTTATTTGTTTTGTTGCTGTGTAACTATCATACCTTTTTCTTATAAGTAATTAATTTTCAGGAAGAAAAGAATTTGCTTCTGCAGCTTAAAACAAGCTATTAATAAGTTCTCACAAAGTGATGTTTAATATACTGCAACTCTATTAAAACTTACTAACAAAATACTAAGTAACAACGTAGCAGATAAAAGTCTTCCTAATTTCTTATTAAAACAAATTATATTTACAACAATAATGTGAACCAATTACATTTTCTGTCACAATATTAGCATTTAACTAATTGTACGTGGGTCGGCGTTGAAGCAAATAAAAGAATTTACCAAAATAAATCGAGGCCGTAAAACGTACTCAACCCTGTGAATATATTATAACTCACCTGAAGTAGGATGTCCCCCATTTGCAAACGACCGTCCTGCTTCGCCGCGCCTTCCGAAGCTATTCGGGTTATACTGATGTATCCTCCATTTTCACTGCCCGCTATACTCAGCCCGAGTCCACTTGCGCCTCTTTCTAATGTTACGTCTAATGTCACCCATACGTCGTCACCTTCGGAAGCGAACTGCAAATTGCCTTCGTTAATATTCTAGGATATTGGCTATTGACCTGTAGCATCTGTCTCTGTCTCGCAAATATGAGTATACAGCGATCCCGCTCACGTGGATTCAATGACCGTATACGAAAGCGTGAGAGCGTTATTGACAGCGACCGATTAAAGGTCAATAGCCCATTTCCTGATCTTTGAAAATTAAGTGTCATTTTTCCCTAATCGTCCTACCCTAAGGTCCTACCTCACATTATATTAAGTTTATTTTATAAATTACTAGCTTTTGCCCGCAGCATCGCCCGCGTGGGGAGAGTGTTCGTAGCAAAAATTTACGTAGCAGATGTACTTACCTACTGCAATATAGAATTAGCACAGAGTAAAAATATATAATTTATAATAAATTTTAACAGGTACTAATTTTAAGATATCTCCTAGATATTATCTCCTAGATAAGGATAATTAAATTATATTCGTCTAAATAGCTTCTGAAAATATCACATTATTTCTGATATTTTTTTAAATCTAAGAATGGGTATAGAATCCTATCCTTAAAAGATAGACATATCTATGCCATCGCGTACTTTTTTGTAGACCTATATAAGAGAAACAATCCCACCATATATTGTTTTGTTATTTATCTCCAACGGGTTAGGTTAGGCAGCGTTTTCGATAAAAGTTCCCAGACGGCTTGATTTTTTCCGACACCTTCAACAGTTCGTCATAAATCAAACAATTTCCAGAAAACCTTAAAAAATTATTATCGACCTAAACCTTCCTAACGAACCACTCTGGCGGTAAATGTAAAGTAAAGGAATAATAATCCTTTCAGTCGTTTTTGAGATTATCGCGAACATACGGACAGACAGACTCGGCGGGGCACTTAAGTATCCTATATCCGTCTCCTGATTCTAAGCTATCTCCCCAGTAAATATTTGATCTATATACTTGAAACGACAGTAAATATAGCAACAAACAACAGTAAATAAACCAAACAACAAAAAGCTGTTACCAACCTGGTGGCTTCCTGGACGCGCTTCCGGACTCGACTTCATTTCGCGCCCGCCCTCGTAGTTGTTCGCGTTCGCTGAAACAACGGACAATGTCAGGAAGCGACCCTTGCTTGCTCTTTTTTCTGCTTTGTAGACTCGATTTTTGTCGCGAATTTCGTAATGTTATCGAGTTTTTATTGTCAAAGCATTTTTACATTTAAGTTATATAGCTTGGCCGTTTCGTTCCTACAAGAATAGTATAACAGAAAAACAGTCCGCAAAAAAGTCTTACGCCCATGCAAATGTAGCGAAATGGCCAGGCCACATATTTTGACTAAAGTGTAGAGTTTGTGTAGTTAAGCTTGTAGAGTTAAGGCGTGTAGACTCAGAAGCTTAGTTTTACATGAGTTCTGATATCTTTTTGACAGTGCGAGTCATCTTGGCATCCCTTTACATGAAAATTATAATAATAATATCTATGGACGCTTCACACCTCTGACCAATCTGATCCCGTGGTAAGTTCTCAAAGAACTTGTGTTACCAGACAACGGAAACATATTTAATACTTTTATATTAAACACAAATATTATATAATATTTTTACTATATTATATACATATTTAATATACATAGATAACCCAGAAACACGGAAAAATTGTGGGGGATGAAATCGATTTAGCTAGATCTTATCCCTGAGAAACTACGCATTTTTAAGCTATATATGTTTTTTTCTTTCGTCGTGCACAATATATCAATAATTTCCACTCTATTATGTCAGTCTGATTGGCAGTTTGGTATGCGTATGTATTAGTTGGAAAATTAGGATTTTAATAATTTACCTATGAAATTGCCGTTCTGCAGTACTGGCCATTTCAAATCAAAATAATTTTTGTTTGGCTAAGAATTATAATTTCAAATTAATTTTATTTAAAAAACATGGAATTATTTTTCCAAAAGTAGTAATTTGTTTATTGATTAGTGTTACATTTTCATCGTATTTCAATCTTTTTCGTCATCATGTATACGTTAAAAATTCGAGTAATTATGGAATATGAGTACCGTTGTGTCAGTAACGCGGCACAAGCGGCACGCAACATCAACGGAGCTAACACTTCAAACCAACGCACCACCTGTTATTGGTTTGCTCGCTTCTGTTCTGGAAATTTCGACCTGAATAATGAACCTCGCGGTCGTCCGAAGACTTTGGTCGACAATGACAAATTAAAGGCGATTGTGGAAGCTGATGATACACAATCTACGGCTGAATTAGCAGCAGCTTTCGACGTTCGCGTCAAAACAATATTGGTCCATTTGCGTCAAATTGGCAAGGTAAAAAAGCTTGACAAATGGGTGCCCTACGAACTCAATGATCGAGACGTGCCTTGCACTGCTCAACAGACACACAAATGAAGGAATTTTGAACCGCATTGTTACCTGCGATGAAAAATGGATTCTGTTTGAAAACCGCAAGCGCTCAACAAGTTGGTTGGATCCTGGTTCAGCACATAAACAATGCCCTAAACTTACCCCTAGAAAAGTAATGGTCACTGTTTGGTGGTCTAGCGCCGTTGTGATTCATCACAGCTTCTTACCAAACGGGGTGAGCATTACTGCAGATATGTACTGTGAAGAACTGAACACAATGATGGAGAAGCTGGCACATCTCCAACCAGCATTGGTCAATCGCTCGTCTCCGCTGCTCCTGCACGACAACGCGCGCCCTCATACTGCACAGCAGACGGTCTCCAAGTTGCAAGAACTGGGGTTGGAAGCTCTCCGTCATCCGCCCTACTTACCAGACCTTGCGCCTACAGACTACTACTTTTTTCAGAATTTGGATAACTTCTTGGCGGGAAAAAAATTCAATACCCGAGAGGCAGTACAAAATGCCTTTGAAGAATTTGTTGCCTCCCGTCCAGCTGATTTCTTTAAGAAGGGCATCAATAAACTGCCACTGCGTTGGCAAAGATGCATTGATTGCATGGGGGATTACTTCGATTAATACAAATAAAAAATACATGAAAAAAAATCGTTTAAATTTTTTCATACAAAACGGCAATTTCATAGGTAAAGACCTTATATTATTATGATTTTCATGTAAATTGATGGCAAGACGACTCGCACTGTCAAAAAGATATCGGAACTCATGTAAAACCAAGCTTCTGAGTCTACACACCTTAACTCTTCAAGCCTAACTACACAAACTCTACACTGACTACAGTCAAAATATGTGGCCTGGCCATTTCGCTACATTCGCTTGGGCGTAAGGTTTTATACTGACTGTTTTTCTGTTATACTTTTATCGTAGGAACGAAACGGCCAAGCCACATAACATGGCTGTTTTGTAACCTTCTGACGTTTAAAATTAAAAACTTCAAAACTTTATTAGCACAACTAAGTAGGTACAACATCAAAAATATTGACAAACTTAGCAGCCTTGTTCAGGCGCTTGCTAAAAATTCAAAAACAATTTATATTCTTAACATAATATATTAACTCATTATATGTGAAATTGTCGTTTTGTAAAGGAGGAACATAAAGTCGATTTTTTTATAACATAATATATTTATACAATCAAAGTATATACCATCGCTATCTATGCATTTTTGCCATCTTATAGGTAGTCCATTGATTCCTTTACTAAAAAGCCATTCGGACAGGAATCAATAAAATCTTTGAAGGCGCTTTGGACTGCCCCATCGGAATTGAATTTTTTCCCTTGCAAGAAGTTATCCAAATTTCGAAAAAAATGGTAATCTGTTGGAGCAAGGTCCGGGGAGTACGGTGGTCTTAGACATTCCAATTGAAGTTCCTCTAATTTGGTAGCCGTCTGTTGTGCAGTGTGTGATCTAGCGTTGTCCTGAAGCAGCAGTGGCCTAGAGCAAATGACCAACCTCGGTTGTTTAGCAGCTAGCTTTTCCATCATGATTTACAGTTGCTGGCAATATACATCTGCCGTAATCGTCTGGCCAGATTTAAGAAAGCTGTAGTGAACGACCTAACCCTCACAAGTAACTTTTTTTGAGTCAATTTTCGCTTGGGGCAGGCTTTGGCTAATTCTCCAGAGTTCAGCCATTGCGATGAGCGTTTACGATTATCGTACAGGATCCACTTTACGTCACAGGTAATGATTCGATTTAAAATCCCTTCATTAATGTGCCGGTTGAGTAATGTAACGCAGCAGTCGACGCGCGTTTGTCGGTTTGCCGCACTCAATTCATGAGGTACCCACCTTTCAAGCTTTTTCACCTTCCCAATTTGCTTCAAGTGGATTAAAATAAATTTTATCACTAACACCGCAGCTTTCAGCTAACTCGGACGTGGCTTGCGATGGATCCGCTTCCACAATAGCTTTCAATTCTTCATTATCAACTTTGGTCTCCGGCCGTCCACGAGGCTTGTTCTGCAGGTCGAAATTTCCAGACCGAAAACGTTGAAACCAAAAACGCGCTGTGTTTTCTTTTGCGACATCGCCGCCATACACACCATTAATCCTTCGAGCCGTTTCTGCAGAACTGGTGCCACGGTGGAACTCGTACTCGAAAATAATACGATATTTCAAGTTTTCCATTTTGTAAACAGAGTGACGCAAAGGAAAAAGCAATAGAGGAAAAAAAACGAATTACGGTTTTCGAAACACAAATGCATGAGTAAATAGCAACATAAATTTGAAATTGGAATTCCTAACCAAAGAAGATATATTTGAGATCAAAGTAGCCAGTACGACAAAACGCCAATTTCATATGTTAGTACCTAATATTATGTATTATCATTAATTATTATCTTTAGTATATTTTATGAACTTTTATTATTTTATATATATTAATTTTCCTTCATTATTTGAAAAATATTCTTCTAATGAATAAAAGCATTTTTTTAATAAGTATATTTTCAATTTTCTATTAAATGTTAATAATTTTGTTTCTTTTTTTATATTATCTGGTAGTCTATTATATACTTTTACTGCCATATAATATGGACTTTCATTAAGCATTTTTAGCCTAGAATATGGTAAGTGTTAACATGGGTATCTTTAACCTTTGTGAAATAATCTATATTTTTAAAAATAAACAAACTAATATCGTGTATGTAAATAGATGGGAGTGTTAAAAGGTTGTATTCCATAAAGTATGATCTGCAGCTATCTCGATTTCTTAAATGGGCTATTATTCTAATGCATTTTGCAAAATAAATAATTCGTGAATATTTACGCTATTTCCCCACAAAATGACTCCATATGTTAACCAAGAGAATGCATAAGCATAGTATGCCGTAAGAATACGAAAGCCATTCTAAAGCTCCAGTTAATTAAAATCATTTTCAAATAAAAAATTATCATTATATATATAATATATTAACTATATACCTTATAGGGTATGTTATGCAGATATCTAAATTTAGGTTTTATTGGTATATCAGTCGATAATAATATCCGAATAATGTGTAGGTACTATGCAGATAATACCTACACATAAAATGGATATATGATTTTTTTGGCTTATTCCAATTACGCGTTCTTGTTAGTCTAGTATTACTCATTGATGAAAAGCATATAATCAAAGAAAAATTGGCATTTTTGGGTTGCCCGTCTCCACTCCCTACAATATTATTACGTGTGTATTCCATATTGCGTGTAGGTATCTAGTGAATGTACTTAATATAATATTATGTTTACTAACTATTAAAATATAATATATAAAAACTAATTGTTAAAACCTTTTCAGAAATTTTCTTTTACTTTTAAGCTATTGCATAGCTTTTATCACGGGCTTTGAGCGCGGCGACTGAATCAAGAAATTCCGTAACGAAAATAAACCTAACGACCACCTAATATGGTACGACTGTACGAAGCTCGCACGGATCGAGACGAGCTGCTACGAAATCAGACGAATACGTAAGCAGCTGTTTGTGACAAAGTATAAAAAATGATATGCAATAGCTTTACCGCGGCAGTCCCCGAGTATTTTTTTTACTAGGAACTCTTTTCTTGTGTCATCTGATATAAGGCGAAAATACAGAATGTTCAGTTTTGTGAAAACTATAACTGTGCCAAATTTCATACTCCTCCGCTCGCATTATTTTCGTAAAAAGTTTAACCTATTCAGCTTTTGCTTCATGTTACATGTATTAATATATTATGTATGATAATGGCCTTCTCCAATATTTTCAGTATATTACGTACTCCTAATAACTTATTCGCTATATTTTGTACAACATCACAAAGTTATTTTTGTTTTCACCTGCAGTAAGACAACTGACTGTAAAAGTAACATAATGCTATTTACGTAAAGGACATTGAAATAATACCGGGAACAAAGAGACGGAAAACTGTCGAATTACATTAGAATTGAAAGCTTAAGACAGCTGAGCAGAGGATGAATATTCAAAGATGTTTGATTCGTTCAAAGAACTGTGAAGTCCTGATTAAATGCAGCTGATTATATAGATTGATACTTAACTAGTAGTAGTTGAGACTTTCGCTAAAGAGAATTTATATCTCAGTATTGAATTCAATTCAAAGGTATAAAATATCTTACTATCATCAGTTCAAATAAGAGTCCGATCAAGCCTGCAGCGTCATGCCGATTGGACGATAGGCAGTTTTGTCACAGATGAATAAATATTTACTACGTGTTTGGTATATGACTTATAATCAGTGAGCCAAACTTGCGACCGAGACCCCAATTCTCGTGCCTCGGACAGACTGACAACCTAAAAGAGATTCGGGGCTCGAGAATTGAGGCCCAGATCAATTTGATACGAGTGAACAATTGATCTAAGTGAACCACGCAATCCGAGCTGTTTGGTTCGTTCGTTCGCGAACGACACATGTTTAATGGCTACTGTAACGTATTATTTTTTATATACTAATATTATAGAGGAAAAGTTTGTTTGTTTGCATTGAATAGGGTCCGAAACTACAACACCGATTTTGATGACATTTGGTACACATATAGAGTAGACTACGGGGAAGGGTATAGTCTACTTTTTATCGCGGAAGAATGTAGGGTGTCGCGCGCTCGACGTAGCACATCTAGTATTCAATAAAAATAAATACTATAATATAAATAGTATGAATACTATAAATAGTATTCAATAATAATAAATAAATAAAAATATAATGCCTATAGCCTTTTTACCCAGAGGGTCAATTCTGCTAAATAAAACCTGCAATAACAATCAAGTCCCAATACGCTTAAACTGTCAAACCGGTATTCTCGTAAACGTTAAACTAGCATCTAACGCCTCCTGATTGGCCCAAACGTCACAAAATCAGTTTATGATAACAAGTCGCTTCACTTATAATACAATCAAAGTAAAATGAAAGTCTACTTTAAATACGAGAATTGAGGTTCAGATATGACAATTGTTATGCTTAGGACTTAGTTATTTTATAATATTAAATAATACAAACTAACTACAAAACGTTTGTCTCGCTAAAACTCGAGAAAGGCTGGAACGATTTGGCTAATTTTGGTCTTGAAATATAATTATAAGTAACTGTTTACGAAGTCCATCACGGTTTTGGTAAACTAAAATCATGGTCGCTGGTCAGGTCACTTTCGTTCCCTCGCCCTTTTAATAATGTTGTTGATTATTGTTTTTTGTCCGTCTCGTATATCCATTTTAACTGTAACATATTACGTTATACGTAACATAGGCAATTATAACACGGTCAAATTCAAAAGTACGTTTAATTGATAAGCATTAAAATATCTCGTACATAAAAGTATCATACGACAAACTATCGTGAGTGCGTGACATAATATTACATTTTACAGTTCTGTATTGTTTAATTAAATGGACGTTGTTACGACGGTGGACTCGGGTGCGTCGTAAAACTTAAATTACTTTCAAGCCCTACAGTAACAATTACCCTTAATTTTTATGCATTTCCTGAATCTAATCTACGAAAGGATTGCGACCCGGTCTTAAACCATCCTTTATCTTTTAATAGCAAAGATAGGAAATCGTGCAATTGCCTTATTTTATCCGTTTCAATCAAGTTATAGTTTAGTGTTCGAAAATTACACGGATTGTCGAAAGTAATATAAGTTTCGTAGGTATATAGCTCTTATATTGAAGCACGGTACGACTGATTTGGATAGAAATTGTTGCATAGTACATACAGAGTATCGAAATATCGGAAAAATACTTCACGAGGAACCTACACATTACTAGTGATGACCCGACCGACCCTAAGATGAAAAGTCATCTTTTACCTGTAGTAATAAAGCAGGCGCTTTTAGTGTCTCCGTGGTTAGCGCGTCGGCGCTCAAGTCAAGGTCGCGGGTTCAAATCATGCAGAAGGAACAAAAAAAAATTCAATGATCCTGGGTTATAGATTATATTAAAGTTTATAATTTAATAAATATCTTAAATGTATATTGCATGCATAGTATAAAAGTATTAAATAAACTTCCCGTTGTCTGGTCCCGGTAACACAAGTTCTTTGTATACTTACCACGGGGTCAGATTGACGAGGTGTAAAACTTAGGCCTTTTCATCCGTTATTGGATGATTTATATAGTATTCTCCGAGTGAAGTAACCGCTCTTGAAATACTGTAGTGCCTGGGACAGTTGGTTTTTAAATATCGTATGGTTACCCAAGCACATACGGCATTCTTACAACATAGTCGTCCTAGTCCAGAGGAATGACTGGCCAATAAGTCTAGCCATGTGCGGGCTTTCTCTCGAGTGCGAATCAAACGGTCTACCCACTAGGCCACAGGGGCGTGCGCTCCATATAGGCAGAAATGCAGTGCTTTACTTGTCATTCACAGATATTTTAATAAAACGTTCGTACGTTTTAGATGACTTTAATTAATAGTAAATAAATTAATTAAAATAATATAATAACTTAAAAACGCCTAATATTTTATAAATAGCAACTCATCTCATGCCGTTGCGTTCTGCAGGACATATCATCGCATGTATGTGTAATTTTCATACTTCGCAATCGCACACACCCATGAATATCGACATGATTATATAGCGCTAACTCCCGCGGCAGGCGATGGCTCTCGGCTATCCGAACGCTTCCGAAAACCGCCGAACTGGCTTGTCGGAAATTATTCGTTGCCTATAATCCGAGTAAAAATAATAGACGGAAATCTAATAAATCACGTATGCACATTATGCATTTTTGTTTAGTAAGGTTTTTTTTGGATAATAGAAGAAACGTTTTGTGTTTCGCGAGGGCCATATTGCATATTTCATGTAATAAACATACAATTTAATTGCTCCAGTTTATTTATAGTTTGCTTAAAAGATTTTCATTTTAACATTTGAAAGTGTGTACATTTAACAGTTTAATACTGAGTTTCTATAATAATTGTAGTGATTAGCTTTTACTAGTGCGTTTGTTGATTTTTTTTAA
This sequence comes from Phengaris alcon alcon, assembly GCA_037179445.1. Lineage (NCBI taxonomy): Eukaryota > Metazoa > Arthropoda > Insecta > Lepidoptera > Lycaenidae > Phengaris > Phengaris alcon. The sequence goes on from JAYRCH010000031.1 coordinate 1,335,299, forward strand.
ATGTTATTTGATTGTGAGGTTTGTGTTGAAAATGTGTGTTTATTAAAAATTAAAAATAAAAAGTTCTCACAATTGTCATTCAGTAAAAGATTCAAATTCTGTCTAAAGGTAGGTGTGTACCCGAGTTACAACAATTAAACCAGCAAAAAAATAATGTAACTCGAAAATATCATGTTAAAAGTTATGAAACGTATAACTGGCTGTGTGGTTGTGTACACACGATTAAATTATATTGTTTTCCTTGCATATTATTTAGTAATTTACATCGGGATATAGTAATCTCAAGTAACCGGAACCTTGAATATGTGAAAATTGAAGCTGACTGACTGGTGAGTAGTTATAATATTTTAAAATATGCTTATTATTTTACTTATTAGAATTTCTTCCGCTGGGACGATCGATCGCTGTTTTGTCTGCGTTGCCGTAGAAGATGTACATGAATAGTAGTACATCTAAGACTTGCTCTTTTGGCATGGTTTCGACTTAGAGATCCGTCGCTTGGCTGTAGCTATGCTAAAAATCTATAAGCGAAAAAGTTTTTGTGACCGAGTGCTTCGCCGCATACCCAGTGTCATAATCCTGTGCACACCACTGCTAGGCCATGGAGTTATTATGGGTTCACGAGGTGTGAAGCATCCATATTATAGTATGTATTATTATTATAAATCTTACTAAAAATCCACTAACCAAATAATAAACATGCAAGTAGGTTTTTATAAAAAACATTACACTTTTTTAACTATATCTATGTCAACAGTCAGGGTACATAACAAAGAGACGTATGTATATTTGAGTAGACAGGTTAAGTGTAATATAGTAGGATAAAGATTTCCCTCGGGCTGGAGTGGACATTGGATGACAGCAGCGCTTAGGGGCTTTTTGTAAGCTGTTTGACGTTTGTGTACACTGATATTGTGCTTACACTCAATACACTGTCAATATTGGTAGAGAAAGAAACCTTGAGATATAGGGTCAGTTTCACACCGAGCCGATACGCGTTGCGATGCGGCGCTTCATTATTAAGATAGTTATTCAAAACTGAACTTTATTTACTACACAAAAAGATACACGTTTCATGTGACATCAGTCATTCACTGCACTGTGCAGCGCGATGCAACTTGACATTCGAAATCTTACAATAAAACGTATATATAGATAACGTTCCTAGGAACTAAGATAAATGGGGCTTAGCCAACACGATCTTCAAAACTTAAATTAATATATGTTAAATTGGACTGACATAACGTTGGCTAAGTAACATGACATAGCGCGTGATACATATCGTTTAAAGGCCAATGTATACGCCTATACATTATGATCCCAGAAAGCGTTCAAAATTTTTCAATCAATAAATTTCAAAAACGTTTGTGTGCTAAAGCCTATTATAAAGTTAATGATTTTATGAATGATAGCACACCTTGGGAATGAAGTGGCCCCCTGCAAGGCTACTTCATATACTATTGTACTCTTGTTATGTAGTTTTAGTCATAACATTGTTATATATACCTTTTTTATTTTAACAGAACAATTTTCTTGTATCTTTCTTTATTATCTATTTCTTCTATTTATCTATTTATTCTTATTAAGATATCTATTTATTTTTTATTATTCTTTATTCTATCTTTTCGATAAAAGATGGAAAATCACCTTGAACACTTTGAAGACAGAGGTAAAACTACTCACTTCCACTAAGCCACCAGCTGTTCCCGATATTTTAGAAATCCCCAAAAATATTATCGGCATATCGAAAATAGTTTTTTTACAGATGAACAAACAACAAGTTTCGTATGCGGCAATTAATCTATTGTGTGCACGGGACCCGTTGTGAGGTTTTGTTCTAATACATTGTTAGGCGACAATCTAAGCCCCAGATCAAAAAACGCACCTACATATTTCATTTCAATAATTATTTTTTCGTGATCACTCTATTGACATTAAGTAACACATGAATATTAATTCATGAGCTTATCTTTAATTCATTGAAGCATGTTTGTAAAGCAAAAAATCTATTCGTGACTGTATGTAAGGAACTTACTCACTGTCAAGGCTGGTTAGAAGCGTACAGACAATGTGAGTTATTTTCAACTACGTTACAGTAGTCTACCCTACTACTATTGTAAATGGAAAAGTTCGTGAGGATGAAATTGTTTTTGATGAAATTTGGTATGATAGTAGTTAAATCTCCGGGATTGCACATAGGCTACTTTTTATCCCGACAAATGACAGTATTCCCATGGGGTACTGCATTTACGCGGGCGGAGCCGCGGGAAAAAGCTAGTAATGTATATTATCTTTAATAGCGTTTAGTGATAAGACGAAGACAACGGACTATTTAAAAAACCTAGAGGTTGCGGTCGTAGTATAACGCCCATAATAATTCATATAATTTTTAAGTGTGACTTTATAAGGGTTCTTTTGCCTCTTACCTGGGTAAACGAGCTTTGCTCGGAGCTCTAGTAGATGAAAAAAAAGAATCACAAAAATAATTCACCGGAGTTCGAATCCACCACACTCCGAATTTCCGAACAACGCAAAAAAAAAAAAACAACTCAAACTGCCAATCGGACTGACATTATAGAGTCGAAATTATTGATATATTGTTGTACGACGAAAGAAAAAACATAAATAACATAAAAATGCAAGGTTTCCCAGGGATGAAACCTAGCTACACCAATTTTACTCCTCCAAAACTCCCAGCATACAAAATTTCACGTTTATACTTGCAGCCGTTGCCGAGATAACGATTATATATATACAAGATTGTCTCGCTTAAATTATAAGATAATGACATTTTATATATTTTACTAATTAATTAAAACTTTACTAGCTGCCAACCCAAGCTGTATTATCTATAGTTGAATGTTGATGTATAAAAAGAATGTAAAATAAAATTAAAAAATTTACTAACACAAAATAATTATTGCACACCTTATAGGTAGTTGTTTCTTGGCCAAAAATTCAGATACAATAATAATAAGAAAGCAGTAAAGAGCTGATTTACTTATACGGTATTTGATATGATTTATGTTCCCAAATCTGCCGGCTTCAGGGAACCCAAGACGGTCCCTTCTCAGTTAGGGACCGACGCTAGAAAGAACAATTTCCTCCACCCCAAACGTTTATCTCAGATGATTATATTATTTTCATTATTAAGAAGAGCTAAAATGTAGTCTCCAAGTTCTATTAGAACAAGCGTAATGTGTTTGAAATATTGAAAAGTTGAAAAACGAAGCAAAAAGTGGCACTATCGGAGATTGTGAATTCTGATATATTTTATGGCGTCAAAGAAAAAAACGAAAATGATATTCATCGTTGAATATTTCCTCGATTTTTCGAGAGATGTTTATTTTACTCGCGATGTTACTGATATTGTTATTCAAAAGAATGGACTCGATTGGAACCCTGCCAGATCGTCACGAACCTTTAATTGTATATTTTGGTGCCATATTGATTCTATTATTCCACGCTATTTGAATTTCATTGCATATTCAGAGCACTTGAAGTTTACAACAAACTATTAACAAGCTTGTCACACTTGTAACACTTTATTCATGTTTTGAATAAAGTGCTAATACTTGTAAAAACAATTAACTGGATGGAATAAAAATTTATTTTTATTCCATCATTTATTATAGACAGCTAATAAATGGTTTTATCTTTTACTAGATGTAGCCCGCGACTTCGTGCGTGCAAAAGTTAATCCTGCGGAAACCGTACCGTTTTTCTGAGATGAATGTAGCCCATGTCCTTCCCCGTGGTCTAATCTATATGTCTACCAAATTTCATCAAAATCTGTCCAGTAGTTTCAGAGCCTATTCAATGCAAACAAACAAAGAAACTTACAAAGAAACTTTTTGTAGATTAGTAGATATAGATTATTAGTTTAATCGGGAAGAACAGTGAAGCATAGTTATACAAGGGCAACAGTAAAAGGAAAACATGAAAATACTTACAATCCTCCGTAATTTGCAGCTCGATCTTATCCAGATCCTCGATCTCGTCGTCATCGAAGTCAGTCTGGACGGTGACGTCACGGGTGTAGTTCTGCAGTGCTATGACGTCGAAGGCGGCCCTCTCCGGGTCCGGGCTGCGGGCCCTGCACTGAGGGCCCTGGGCCCTGCGACAGGCGGCACAGCCACACAGCGAGCCGCGGACCCGAAGCAGCCACACTAGACCGAATAGCGCCATCCACTTGACCATACTGTTTCATTTCATCTCATTTCACTAGCCCACTTCACATCACTTCGAATAATCTTTGATTCATTATTTATATTTTTGTCCGTTAAAACTGATGCCAATTAGTTTTTAAATGGCTTCAATAGCTATGAAATACTAATGTGGTCTAATTTTTGTAAATTCAAACACTTTTTCTAGATTTAAATAAATAATCAAGCGATATAAACTAATAGTTTAGTGACTAAAGCCTCTAGATATCTAAAGACAAAAATCTTAAGATTGTATTACGATCGAAGTAACTTTATATAAGATAACCAGACCCTCAAAATAAGATAACATCCACAATAAATAAACATGATCAGGATAACTAAATCTATATGAAAATCATAGTAGGGGAGCCAAACAGGGGATATTTTGTAGTAATACGAGCGCGTCGATAGTATAGAAGTCCCACATTTCTCTGGTAACCAATGTATCAAAATAAGTTTATTTGTTTGGGGTGTTAAAAAAGGTACTTATACAATTTTAATCGGACCCGTCAGATTGATGAAGATAAGGAATGTCTAGGCAGGCTTCAAAGAACCTCCAACTTAAAGTACTGACGTTTTGAAAAGTTAAAAGTCTTATAAGACAACCCGGTTCATCGCACTACTAAAATAAAATAAAACTTTTATAATCTTTTTTCTTCCTGTCACCTAATCTTCAAGACCTACTAGGTATCCACGACGTTCGAGTAACTACACATTTAGCTCCCTTGCTATTACTCGATATGTAGATCAGCTACCCACTCATACATAGCTGATGTATGTATAAAATAAACCGTCGTGGCTAACCACATAGCAACTAAATATTTGCTTTATAAATGAGCCTCCGTGGCCTAGTGGGTAGACCATTTTTTGTGATTCGCACTCGAGAGGGTGCAGTTTTGATTCCCAGGTTGTGGCGTGTAACAATAATACTTTTTCAGCTCTCAAGTACATTATACGGACGCTCTAACGGTGAAGGAAAACATCGTGAGGAAACCCGCACATGGTTGGCCCCAGACGTATTGACCATTAATTCCTCTGGACTAGGCTGGCTGTGTTGAGAATTGTTTGTTTGAGTGTTGTGTGAGAATGCCGTATGTACTTGAGCAACCATACGACATTTAAAAACCGACTGTCCCAGGCACTACAGTATTTAAGAGTGGTAACTTCGCTCTGAGAATACTGTATAAATCATCCAATAACGGATGAAAATGCCTAAGATTTTAAATGAGATTTATCAGTACTACTCTTGAATGAAATCCACTCACAATTGAAAGAGCAAACGAGAGTAATCAACTCACCTTATTTAATTGAATCGAGTAATTTAAATAAATATACTTTAATCAGTGACCTATTGTTTATTTGTTTCAATCTATTTTGAATGTCATAGCCTCAACATAGTATTTCATTAACTGAAATGCAATAAGTTTCTGAAATGTTCTACATTCGTATGCCAGTTTTTTGCAGCGATTGAGTGGGAAATACGGATGCAAATGACCCAATAATAGCAAAGCCTATTTCCTTTGTTATGTTGTTACCCAAAATAGTATTCCGTTTCCCATTTCTATTTTTTTCCATTTCCTTGCTCTTTTTAAAATACTCGTGTAGCCATTACGCATCCAAAACTTATAATATTTTTCAAAAAAACGTACATCTTGTTACATTTTATTGGTTTTTCAAAATTTTAACATTTACAAATTAAAATGTTGTTTAATTATGTCGGCTTTATCATGATTGCTTCTACGTCTAAAATAGCTTTAAGTTTCAGACTTTTAAAATATAAAAATCAATCCACTGATTCATCAAGTCGTTCGTTTTTCTGACCTGACACACTGTTATCAACCGTTGCTTAATCATCCGTAAGTAACGCGAGCCCAGACTCTCGCATAAAGTTTGGTGGCTTATAAAAATACATTTGGGTAAGTGAATATCTTAACGGTGTCATCGGATTTCTGTGTATACCTTCTTCTTATCAAAGTACCTCGAAATATTAGTTTCTTTTTTCTTTTTCTCGAAATTATTTGAAATATTATGTAGTCTTTTGTCTCTAATATTTACAAATAAAACTGTATATCAAACAGATTTCTATTGTGATAGCAAGCATATTTTATACCCATGGATTTTAATGTATTATGAAAAATATGCTTTCATATCCAATAATAACTTTCATCATATTTTATATTAACTATAAAAGTAGTTATTTCATTCCTATCATAATTTTGCTCGTTATGAATGAAGTTTCATTTAAATGTCTTGGGTTTAAATTCCCTGCAAATGCAAAGCACGTGTTGCAAAGTTTGCGTTCCGTTGATAATAAAACTTTTGAAAAAGTCACCGCTTTGCTTAATAGTTGGGGTTGAGTTTAATTAAAATTGGTTCTGATTTCCTTTGTTATACTTAAGCTTTTTACTTTTCCTGCAGTCTTCACCGAGGAGATAATGAGTCTTCTTGAGTATTGTGATTTAGATTTGTAATTTATTTTCGAAAATTCTTAGTAAACTGAATTCCAAGCTTTTATTACAATAATTAATAACAGAAAACGATCAAATAGATTGTTTATTTCACAATACAAGTGGTTGGCCTTTGGTCAAAATTCACCCATAATAATTCATATAATTTAAAAAATTTAATGTTATAAGGGTTCTTTGCCTCTTAGATAAAAAAAAAATATTGCGACAGATTGATAAACGTCAACGTGATACAAAATTGTATCTATCAAATGCGTTTAGTTATTAATCTAATCTATATTATAAAAATTAACGGTAGTGTGTGTTATAAATCTGAGGTAGTGTGTTGTTATTATTTTATTAATTTCATTTTATTTATTTATTTACACACAAACATCTATCATACATAATTTATTAATTTTATGTATTTCTAACCATTTCTGTACACCTTCCTACATAAACTTTAATTAGCAGGCAAAACTTAATACTCCTCTGGGTGCACAATTCTCGTAAAACTGTAGGTACTGAAAGTTATTGCATCACGTATTAATCCAATAATATCACCAGTGCTAATAATGTGCTGGTATAGTCTGGACTGTCTCAAAGCCATTATTGGACAGATAACAATATATCATAGAAAAGCAAATGGAACATGGACTTGTAAAACATACAAATTAACTTGCATTGGGCATTGCTTTCATTGAGACATTAGATTTTATAAAGGTTGTATCCCATGATGAGACATTACATTTTATAAAGATTGTATCCCATGTTATTGAGCAAATAAATACAGCTAATGGCTATACCTTTACATAAATTGAATTGGCCGCGCGGTTTAATGTTTTATGGTAAAGAATCCACCTTTTTCCTATCACGTATAGGAATAGTGGCCGGTCGTTATAAATATGACAAGGGAAATTCGATAAAATGATAAATTACACCAATAAATTGTAGTCCCAAGTTACAAATAGCAGTTCTTATTATTTCATGAGTCCTGGGTCGTAACCCAGCACTCATGAAATCGTATCAATTGGTTATAAATGTATGATAAAATTTCTCCTCCGGGTAAAATTAATGTTAAGTATAAAGAAAAACGTGCAGAAGGCCCTTTGAGGATTTTTAAATTTAGCTTCATCTTTCCTTGTGCATTATTTAATCTGGAGAAGTTGAAGGATTTTGTCTTGTCAACATAAGTTGTTTGAAGATTTGGAATAGTTTAATAATTTATGAATATAAAGTGACCTTTTATTTAAATATTTTTTGTGAAGTTGTACAAAGTGTTTTTTTTTACATTTTATTGACATACAGAAAAATATTTATATAAAACGTACTTGTTTTTATATATGGAGAGCTACTAGGAAATTTAGAGCTGGTGCTTGAGGTATGCTTAAACCTTGTCCTATACTTCTCCTATTGTACCTCAGCACGAGACAGGTCTGGCTGGTCAGAAGCGGGGCTTAGTCAATATACAAATTTTTGAAAAGTGATTTTTTTAATCCCCACATGTTTGAGACACTTTAAAATTTTGATATAGTGTTAGTTTAATGTACAAGGAGTTAGGGGGAAAAAAGCCAGATCAGTTAAAGGTCAGGTTGGAAAAAGGTTAAAAATATATAAAAACACGATATAAACTTAAAAACTTAAACATTAAACTCTGGGTATAATACTTTAGGATAAAAACCTAACCAATAACATGTCAGTAGACATGTGTGTCTAAGGAGGGCTCCGTAATTTTCAACGCGCAATAGGTATTCTTTGAATTACTTGTCCGATTTCGCTCAAAATAATTTTCCTAAAAAGTTTTTAGTATGATCTATCAGCATGGAAACTTACAAGTTTCTATCGCATATAGTTTAGAAATGACAGGGGGGGGGGGGCAACCTATATAACCACTTTGAAGGCTGATTACTCGAAAAGGGTTACTTTGTAAAAAAGTCATAATATTATATCAAACCTTGCCTTTATTTTAAAAGGCGCAGTGCCGCGTCGCGTAGTTCCGCTGCCGCGTAGTTCGTTGTATCATACAATTTAATACAAAGAATATTTGGCCGTGTCGTGTCCCGTAGTTCCGCTGCCGCATAGTTACGCCTAGTGCGGTCTCAACTTTAATAAAAACAAATAATTGTCAAACCTAGTGTTATATAATTATTATACAAACGCATGGTAAGTGAGGTAGTGTGAAACTAAATTTTTATTCATTTTATTTATTTCTAAGCATTAATTTACAAAATATATGCTTTTGTCACACCTTCCTCCACATAAACTTTAATTATGCCAAATATCATAACGGAGGAGCCGTTCACAAAGTTCTCGTAAAACTGTACTGAATGTTTCTTCTTTACGTATTAATATACTTTTATACTATGATGATATTATAATAATCATACAATTAATAATAATAAAAAAAAGTTTATTATTTCTTATCTTAATATCTAAATATACAAAATTTGGGTTCCTGTGCTGTAGGGGTTGCAAATTAATGATATAGATGGAAAAATTACAAAGTAAAGATGCCGCTAGAAGTTTTATTACACATAAGGATTGTAATAGTAGTTTCATTTACATTCAAAGTACAGCAAAGTTAATCATATTTTTTTAGATCCCTGACACTAAAAGAGATTCGTTACAAGAAGACAGAAGTACAACATAAGTGTTGTATTATTAGTTCTAAATGACATGTAGAGAATTCACAAAGAGTATATTAAGTTTAATAAGAAATATCTGATGATATGTTGAATAATTCAGAGACGATACTGAGGCACAGACTGCGAAAATACATTTGTCGCGACAGGGTTCCACTAAGCTACTTACGATTGATGAATCGATTGTACTTCAGACTTATTTTGCTCCTTATGTAGACGTATAGGAAACCAGCTGATGTAGGTAAAGGAAAATAGACGCTACAGAATATAATTATTGTACTAAACTAGGCTGCTGGTATTGCCTGCTTGAAAAATCGAAAGAAAATCGTTCGAAAATAGAATCCAGCACTACCAAATTATTTAGATATATTATTGTACAAAATTTATTGATATACTAGTAGTAATTGTTATAAAATGTATTTTAATATAAATAAGATAATTTAAGTTAAGTTGGTTAGGTTAAATAAATTCATACCTTAACGCTTAATGCAGAAGTACAATCTCGGCAACTTCCGTTAGTTAAATCTTGTTGATAAGGAAAATTTACAAAATCATATATCTAAGCGTCAGTTCCCACCGCGAAGCGACGCGGCGCGACATTTATAAGATTCTAAAATCTAAAGATTCTAAAAAGGACTTTATTTACTATACAAGAAGATAAACCTGACAGATATGGGTCCACAGAATACCAGGGACTGTGGAGTATCCCCGAGCACTATCCTGAGTGGATTCCATTTCGACGATTTGTTCATTACACTACCTACCTATATTTGTTATTACCCTCGTATTATATTTGCTTTGTATTGTTTTATTTTTTATTTTTATAGCTTTTTTTTTTAAATTATGTCTTCGTTTATTTTTTTAAATATTCTGTTTTGTTTTCTATCTGTGCAATTTGTTCTTCTAGTTGTGTAGTGTGAAAAAGGTGTTGTGTGTCAAAAAGGTCGAATAAATGTTTCTTTAGTTATTTTAATTATTTATCTATACACACTTTATTACAATCGTTCGCATTTCAAGCTGCATTGCGCTGCGCGGCGTGGCGCTGTTTTTGGATTGACACTTGTATCTTTTTGTGTAGTCAATAAAGTTTAATTTAGAATCGCTGTCTTAAAAATGCCTTGGTGTGAGCTGACCCTAAAGCTGAATAGGCACTAACTGGTTTTGACGGGGTCAAGTAATGAAAAGAGGTTTTCGTTACAATGCCAAAAACATTAAATTTGCAGTAGCAATACACCATACCGCTTATCGTCCAATCAGCATGACTCCGCGCTGCAGGCTTGATACAATCTGCAGATCGTCCATACACACCACAAAATTGTAACTGTCATATTAGTCCACGCCCGTACACGGTCAGTTCCAACTGATCCAATCGGCAGCGCCAAGCCGATTGGACATTAAGTAGAAGAGTTTGGTTATATTATAGATACAAAATGTACATAAGGAAAATTAAATACACACAATAATTACTACGTTAGTTATTTTATTTCAAAGTGTGATAGGTTACAAAATTCATTCAGGTCGACAACGTTTCAGAAGACTCAGTCAGAAAAGAAACGTGCAAAATTTCTACGTATATTATGTACATATATTGTCTTGCAAAATACCTTTTCTTTTTTCTCAAATAATATAAGTTTAAACAAATACCATAATAATATGATGCGTTTCCCAGAATCCAGTAAATTAGGTACTTAGAATCTATATTCTCCAAGATACACGCGTTCTTTAGCCACGTGTACCTACATACTTCTGGTATGGTGGTCTGGTAAGGTGGGAAAGTTTGAATTCGAAAAAGGGACATCAAAAACTATCAATTTTCAAAACTCCTACAAAACTTCCAGGTAACCCCCTATTTCTCGACCAAAACATAACTGGGCTATCATGCCTTCTATAAAACATGGTGTTTAATCAACGATTAAATTTACCAGGCGTTGGTAAAATTAACTTTAATATAAAAACTAATAAGTTAAACCAGAAAAGGGTGATTCTTATAAAATTCGCCCTTTTCTGGGGACAAACGTGGACCGAACATTAGTGTCAGAATATTTAAAGAAGTTTCGTATAATACAATTACTTTCCAGAAATTGTTTCTTACTTGCAGTGCTATTGTATGGTGCAATAATACAGTGTGTATTTTCTTTTAAAGAAAAAGTACGTGGTTGACCGAGCTTTGCTCTGTGTTTTAGTAGAACCATAAAATAATTTAAAAAATATAAAAGAAATAATAAGAATCACAAAAATATTTATCTTACCGGGATTCAAACCCACCATATTCCGAATTTCCAAACAATGCAATAATTATACGTAGGTAACGCATACCAAGCTACCAATCAGACTAACGTAAGGGAGTCGAAATTATTGATATATTGTTGCACGATGAAATAAAAAAACATATATTGCTTAATAATGCACAGTTCCTAAGGAATAAGTCATAGCTACATCGATTTTCTCCCCGAAAACTCTCTGCTTAATTTCATGGTAATACTTGTAGCCGTTGTCGAGATACCGATCATAATTATATATACAAGATCGTCTAGTTTAAAGTATAAGATATATTTTCGTCATACAATAAAACGATACACTTTTCAAGATACCTTTCCTTTGACATAATATGTGTGGTAGACAAGGGTGAGGACGGGCTACTACATATAGTTTTCTTTAACTTTTCTAAAACCGTGTAGGACATGATGATAATGTTTGATAGTAAGCGTCACCCACACATAATGCGGCGCCCTTTACGACTCTCAGTAGAGGATTCTTATCAGCGGGTTTATGATAGCTTGAGCCACCTGCGTTGTTTAGCCTGTCTCGCCGGGATACTTCGAACTTTTTACGTCGTGCAAACGGCATTATTAGGTGTTCGTAATTTTATTTTGTACCTGAGCTCCAACAAGGCTAATAGTCTAATATAAAGACTTCAATATAATATTTTAAAGACAAATTATGACCATTTTGTATTTTAACAGTTTATTAGTGGTATTAATTAGGTGCTATCAGACAATCTAATTCATAAGCAGGTAGAGTGTTCTCACAAATTATTTTAATTATTTTTGAATAACAACATGCAATCACAATACAATTTTCAATGATAAGACAAAAGTGACAAGTTTATTGTTATAATATTATTTAAAGTACATAATAATTATGACAACAGTCAACCTGCTAATGAATGATTTTCCCAGAAAGTGCATTCAGATATTGTAAGACATCAAGCTCAGTGATGAAACCAATTATTGTTAAATCGGTGAGCATATTTTTGTTCTACTCGGTATTCGTTTAGGTGAGAAAGATAAATCTTATGAGTTTTGATATGTTACGTACATATTTAATTATACGTGTTAAATCGAACAATGGAATTCCGGAAGTGCCGACAGAAGTAAAAACAAAATCTCACAGGCTTGCGGCGCGGGACCTAGGACCACCCTAGCCATTTCTAGGCTTCATGATTCATTAATCATTTTCTCATTATTTTTCCATACATTTGGCACTTCCGACAAAAGTGAAAAAAAAAATGCACACAGGCAAGCATAAGGCGCGCGACCCACCCACCTCGCCCTACCTCATAATGCACCGTTGTCGGTAATAGTATCGCGAGTTCAATAGTAATTTTAAATATTATGTAAATAAAATGTAAATTCTATGTCTATAAAATATAATTTTACATTTACACTAGTCTGTAAATTAAATTACAGTTATATTTCCACTTTTACGAAAGACAAAACATCGCATTTTGTTCTAACACACGACGTATAATGCCGAGAGGCTGATGCCATTCATCAGATAAAAGGTTTGCAGTTAGAACACTGCACAAGCTGCACGCGACAAGCTGTAAAATATACAATCTAAATTATTAAACTGGGTTAAGTTTTATACTTGTGCAATATGCGTGTGTAAAACTCTAAATTGCATGGACGCAGAGGTCCTGAAAGGTGGAGTTTGAATTTATGAGTAGTGGAGTTTATTTTATGGTTCCGCTTAAAAAATAAGGCTCCGTTTCCGTTAGTTTTATGAAAACAAAGTTGCAGGCACTAGCTAGTCTAAAAATAAATCTACAATCCTCATATTAACTCTGCGATCATAAACCATTTCATTGTTTGAAACTAAAAATAAACTTGAATCTTAAGTAGTATAATAACAAACAAGAAATGTACATCCCACTAAAATTATTGCTCAAGAATGATATCGGTTATAAGCTAGACGAATGAATAATTCAATTCCTTTGAATTGGTTTTGTGATTAAAATGTACTTTCCAATAACAGGAATTATTGAAATTGAACGCAGTTATGAGAAAGTGACTTTATAGCTTTGGCCGTGTATCTTTTTTACTTAGTAAATTTAAATGTTCTTCATATTACCATAACATAGCTTCACAGACAGCTCTTTTACAAATTAATTTGATGTCTACTAATTTCCTCTTAACTTCTGGAATGTTTTTCCTGTATTTAAGATAAATAAAAAAGTTCTATAGATGCTTATCTTTAATTTAATTTCTTGCACTATATTTCACATAAAGATATAGTCTGTAAAAAAGATAAGTGACCCGAAGTATGTATCATCTTCAATAGAAAGCTATATATTATTGTATCGCTCTTCATACATTCCTTTGCGTAGCAATAGTGCCGCGTTTCATAGTACGGGCTGGCGTGAGCGATGCTGTCATTCAGGGATAACAAACTTGTTTCAAAATGTTTTGAATTTTCTGATGATAGTTTCAGCACAGAATAAAACGTGGTTTCTGTTTAAATATTTAATATTGATATTGATTTGTTAACTTTATTTTATTATTACGTAGCAAAATTGGAAAAATAAATGGTTTTTTGTTTGAAATTAAATTAATAACTTTAAAACTTTATACTACAACGAGCGGACCCGACAGACGTTGTCCTGCCGGGCTGATTTCTAAACCATCCAGGGCGCCACCCAAACGCATACAATAAAATTCATTCAAATCGGTCCAGCCGTTTAGGAGTTCAGTGACATACACACGTACAGTAGAATTATATATATAAAGATATTGTGCTCTACTTATAAAAAAAACTTATAGTTCTTTAAATTTGGATATTAATAGCGGAAAAAAGGTTGTTTTCCTCTGTGAGGCCATTGTACTTTTTTCCGCCTGCCCTAGAAACAGACTATACATTGAATTCTATTCGGTACACTGAGAACAGTCATCCAGTGCTGCTGAATCATACATACTACAACAGACTATTGCTCTCACAATACGAGTATACCCAGCATACGTTACGTTAGTCTCGGAATAGAACCCATCGATCAAGCCTGCCTTACCCCGCTAGTGATATTTCAGACCAACCGAAGAGATTAGTGGTTCCGTTTCTTTGAAACAAATGGTTTCCACAAATGTTTTGATCTTTTTCTCCAATCCTAAAGGATTTTATTATCATCTTAATACCGGCCTTATTTCATGTACAACGTGAAGGGAAATAACTTTCGGAGATTACGAGGCTTATTTCACTTGTCTGAGTCAGGTTTTATAAGGTTTGTCTACTTTATTTTAGGCGTATTATTTTTTTTAACCGCGGCAGAACTATATTTTCCGCAGATTGTTCCCTGTAATGAGAGAAATAGCTACCACAGTGTCACAGAAAATTGAAAAATCCAGTATGAAATGATGTTTAGGTATTTGAGATAAAAATATTTTATTCGTCTCAATAAATATTCAGTCAGTCATCACACGAAGTTACTAGCTAGGGAGGTGGTGGCAACTTAGGTATATAACTTCGTCGTCGTTGATACTAAGACGTAATGTAGTCTGCAACTATGTGAACTAGAGAAAATAGTGGCGAGCTCAGGCCGTTTTTGCCATCAGTACATTTTTAAATACTCAATATACCATAAAATAATAATTAAAAAGACGATGGAATCATATAGGATTGTATAATCATATATTTAGGATAGTTCTGATTATTTTTTTCACTATTTTTGTAAAAATTCCCACTCTCCGGACTTCTGAGGTGCTTTAATTTTACTATTTAAAAATGTTTTTAAAAGTATTTAATTGATGGCGGACACGATGGTATAATTTTTTTACCAAAAATTAGATCTACCTGAGCTAGCCACTATTTTGTTTAGTTCACATAGTTGCAGACGTCTTAGTATCAAAGGCGATGAAATCATAATACACCTAAATTTCCACCAGCTCCCTAGTACCTAGCTATTAAGGGTAAAAATCTAAAATAAATTATACGTAGTACGATAAACCACGCTCCGAATGAATACCAATGTTGGAAATGTGAAATGCGTTGAGCGACTCATTTCAATTTAAGCAGAATTGATGAGATGTGAATTACCGAATGACACGAGTTCCGATATCCGCCGTCATAGCGAGTTCCCCGTAAATGAACGTACCGCGCCGAAATCGGGACGTATTAACGATCATCAAAATTAAATGAAAATTCGTACTGAAGTGATTCGTATGTAGAAATGTATAATATCGAAATAATTATGATTTTACCGATGTCAGACTTGTCCTTGACGTAACTGATAATAATCATATTACTGAAATGAACATTCTGATATGGGGGCGTATTTACTAATACATATTACATTCGATGAAATATGTTTTTTAAAAACTTAATCAAAATTAAATAAGAATTTAAGAAAGATTTTTTATATAAGCAGAATTGATGAGAATCGCATTACCGAATAACCGAATGAAGCTGAGTGCTGGGATCGAAGGCGACCGCGACGTCATCACTAATCACACATCCCGCGTAAATCCACGTAACGCGCCGAAAACGTGAATGTGTTAACACGTATTTTAATGAAACAGTGATTTTAAAATTACCTCCGAATTTTGAACAAAAAGACTTTGTAATTGTGGTAGTAAAAGTAAATGTGCTTGCAAAAAGCTTAACATTACAAAAGAAAGTAATTCAAGTTAAGAAAAGTAATACGTTCAGAATTAGATACCGATTAAAACTGTTTTCGTCTTTTTTCGGCTGAACTTTTCCAAAATTATATATCTTCAACATTTTATTAGGTTCACTTGCAATATCACTTAGATTCTAAGAACATCACATTAACATTAACCTTTTCGAGTCCGAAGGAGTCGTACGTGAATTTGTAAAAATTTATGTTTCAACCCAAACGTTGCAGCGTTCACCTCTTTACGGATCAGAAAGAAAATATGTTATCTTAGAATCATTGTCAATTTTTAATCCCTAACGAAAACAGAGGGGTGTAATTATAAGTTTGACGTGTATGTCAGTGTATGTGTGTCTATCCGTAACGTCATAGCTCCCAAACAGATGAACCGATTTTGATCTAGTTTCTTTTTGTTTGAAAGCTGATATGATCGAGTGTTCTGAACTCATTTCATAATTATTTATCATAATCAGCTCACTAACTGCTTGACAATTTGGGGGTTATACTTTAAATTTTTAATTTCGTTTATAATCACCAATGTCATCAGTTAGTCAATAATTTTTAATAGGTATAATAACAAGAATGACAAGAATCGGTATTTTTAGAAATTTCATCAATTACTAAGAAGGCAAAGACAATTACGATAGTAATCCTTTACAAATAGAATGACAACTCTATCAATCGAACGACTATAAAAATGTAAAATGTAAAAATAATAAAAAATGCAAAGTGTAAAATGTTGCGGTACGACAAAAACAAATACGGTTATGCGAGTTTTATCCCCAAACGTATTCTTTTATGGACTGATAAATTGTCCAGCCAAAGAACTGGTACTTTTAATCCTTACTTTGTGCGACATGTACGGGATTTTCGAGTGGGGCAGAGCTGTCAGAGAAACCAACCGACCGTAAAATTATTCTGCTGGTCCAATATGGAGTTTAAAGTTTCGGAATAGATGGTATTTGGAATTACATTTTGGTTTTTACGTACGTGGTACCAAGTTTGTCACGTGGACATTGAACATCCATAGTTTTAGATTAAGAATATTTTCAAAAGGATACATTTTAGTGCGCTTGAAACTGGTAGTGACGACTATCAATTTGCCTAAAAGTTTTCTAGATACAATAACATACTATTTGCAATACTTTTTGTATTTATAATTTCATTTTTTGTTCATTTAGTCTCATAATAATTCTTTTTTCTATTCACTTTGTTCATATTTCCTAAGGAATTCTCCTGAACCCAATAACAAGAACCCACCATTAATTACACACATTCTTATCAAATCCGAAAGTGGAAACCTTAACCACAACGGCTCCTATAATTTATACCAGCTGTCCATTAACTTTGTTCGGCTTCCCAACTTTATTTATTTTCGTAATGTTTATTGGGCCGGTTTCCATTTGTTTAAGGCACCAGGCACGGCAGGCAGAATTGAACATTTTATTACAAGATTCTTGGGTATAAGATTATTTACATAAAGTTTCTGGGAAATAAAATATCTTGATGTTCGTGTGGAAAGTAGATTGAATATTTATGAGTGAAGCCATCATTAATTATTATTATTATAGTATTTGTAGGAATAGTTGATGCCCCAAAGGGAGATCTGCGACCGAGCGAGGTGGTATGCCGGCCGAAGCCCCTTGTAAGAATCATCCAAGCCGATCATAGAAAACTTCGATAGCATTCAACAAACTTCGATTCATGATTGTGGCGCTAATTGGTCCGCCACATATTATTGAGATCATCATCATCGTTATTACCTACGATTGTGTCATCACCTTTTATTGGGAGTTTATTAGTTTTATTAATCGTATTCGATTTAAGAATTTGTAATATAGTATCCGTTAAGAATGGTGATTATAATGATTATAAACATGCTTTAAGTCAGATACATCTATAATTGGTAACTAAGATTCTAATGCTGATACTGAGACTTGATAAACTTGCGTTACCTTTCGTAAAATTTTATTCATGAAGAATAAGTTTTCTGAAATCAACACTTAAAATCCAAAGCTGGAACGAAAAGAGTATTTAAATAAGAGCTTACAAGAGAACGGATGCTGCATAATTAATGTTATTCTTTCACTACTTTTGCCACACTTTTGCTGTCTAATTTAGAATAAAAATGTGTGGGATCCGTTTAAATATGGAAATACTGAAATCATTTTTAAAAATTCTTAATTGTCTGAGATTAAAAAATATTCAATAAAATTAGTCGAAAAGATTATTTTTCTCAAGCTGCCAAATAAAAGGCTTAGACTTATCTGACGACAAAATTCCGTACAGGAACTCTGCAGTTATTAGCTCAATATTTATGCTGCAAGAGCAATCTAATCGGGCGATTTATTGCCTAGACTTTTCTGCATCTTTAGAGACGATCCTGATATGATAAAATAACTTCTGCAAGTTTAATCATAATTTTTCAAATTTATTTGAAATACTGATTTTCGTGTTGTCTAAATTTCGACGCAAAATTATAATTTTATGAGCAGAAACTATAATTTTTGCTGTTGGTGATTATCAAAATGACTATATAGAACTATACTATATAGAAAATTGATTAAAGTTGGTGATGATTTGCATTTAAATAAGAGCAACTAAAAACATGGCAATTAATTCTTTATTCAAAGCATGTAGTACATATATATATATATATATAACATGAAGGTGGTAACAAAGTTAAAGGTTGTGCAATAAACATTCTCCCATGATATTGCATGGGCTGCTTTAGTATAATTTGTTTTAAATTCGCACTTTTTTTTTACTTTGCTCTGAGACAGTTAAGATTTAGTCGGTTGGATCAGCGACAGTATATAAATTAGTCCTTAACACGAAGTCTTAAAGAGGTCTTTCAAGAGGTCAAGCCCGCCCTCACTATCTTATCATGAGGAACCGTGATAATATTCAAGACCATTAAGTATCGCCTACTAGAATTCATGCTAGAATGACATTTATTTCCATCCAAATCAAAATTCCGAACTGCGTGCAAAGTACTACACCTCCCTATGAAAATTTTAAATAATATTTGTTTGCACTGCTCAAGTAACCTTAAAAAGAGTTTTTTTTACACAGAAAGTAATGTAACAATTACAAGAGATTTTACGAAGAAATAGATTTAAAACATAGCCATTTTATGACATAGGATATAGGATAATCTTTCGCGTTCGCATGTGAAAGATAATTCCAAATATGTTGATCCTCAATTCATATTGCTATTAAATTTTATTACTTAAAATTTAATATCTGTTCATTCCATTTTTTTCTACTTTCGTGATAGATATATACGTAATTATGAATGCCTGACTTATTTATTCATAGTAAAAAATTAGAGCAAACCTTTATAACCCAAAACGAATTCGGGAGAGGTAGTCCTGCTTTTTAGGACTGCGAAAATAAACTAAAATGCACATAATGGCTTAGGTCAGCGCTCGTTAAATATTATGGCTTAACGGCGGCTGAGGCCTTTATGGCTATGGAAAACCTCATAAATTACTATAGGTATGCGATATATCGTCGAAGAGTCAGCTGGTATAGAACCGTTTCAGGTAAACTCATAACTCAAGTGAAATCCCATCAGGGAAAACCAAAATCTAGTTAGGTAAAATGTAGATCCTTTACAAATGAATTCATACAAACGGCCTAAATTAAAGAGCATAAAAATTCTGCTCTAGCTTACTAACTATGCTTTTAAATCCACATAAGTAAAGTAGGCTTCAAACACTACAACTTCTCAGTGAAATTGCCGTAAAGCAAAAGGGCTGGAAATTTTTTAACGCCCATTAAAAGAAACTCAAGAACATTTTTACTTAATCCAGGAATTTCGTCTAGCTTATAAAAACATTTATAAAGTGCTTTACTTAAATGCTTTACCCTTTAATTTATAGCTACGAAAACATGCTTTATGTTCTAATCCTTTTCTACTTGAATTCATTTCCTTACCTACGTTACCAGCTTACACGTTTTCGTATACTCATTCTATGCCATACTTATATACCTAGAAGTAGGTAGCTTCTACTGTTAAAAAAATATAAAATTAATCATTAATGTCAACTACTTTAGTTTACCTGTAGCTTATCTAAAAAACTAAATTCAAGATATTATATTTGAAAATTAAAAAGTCTAGTTAACTTTTTGTAACGCACATAATAATCCACTCGGACGATTACACTACACTTGAAGGAATCACGACCAACGGTTTGTCTAAAACATCGCGAATTCTCGTAGCAGGGGTGGCAACGTCCTGCCCGCGCAGTTTCTCCTCTCTCACTAAATGCTGGATAGGGGTGGAATACGCATGCGGATCTGTCCTACCCCTATGAGCATGTTTGATTATTAAATCCAACAGTTAAATGGTTTAACAAATGCAAATCTTACCTCTATTTGTTTTTAAGCCTTCTGATTGTCAGATGTCGCATTGAGGTTAGGGTTAAGACATCCGATGGGTCAGTTAGACCGTGAAGTACAATCGGCTTTGCGAATACAATTCGGCCGACGCAACAATATTCGGTCGAGATATACCTGTTTGGTTCACGCCACATTTGTTACTTCAATAATTTTGTGAAAGTTTTGCTTAGGATTTCAATTTTATATTTTACTAATTGGTGCACGCAGCTTCGTTTGCGTGGAACTATTAATTGAAATGGAACCCTTAGATAAAACTAGCCGAAGTTACTCCTTATAACATCAGATATCTGCCAGTTTCAGATAATAGCCGGAACAAACGGACAGACAGACGGGCAGACTGACAAAAAATTAAAAATTGATTTTTGGTGTAGGTATACAGGTAGGTACAGGTATACACCAAAAACGGTATACACCGGTATATACCATATACGGTATATGAATTTAGTGAAAAGCTGTTAATTTGAAATTAAAAACAGACACTTTAATTTTATTTATTTGTATAGATAATCCTACCAATATTATAAAAGTGAAAGTTTGTGAGGACGGATGGACACCCCCAAATTTAAAATTAAATTTTCCAAAATATACGCAAACATAATGTGAACATGTTTTTTTTTATTTTATTTTACCCCAACCTAAAGCCATCACTAATAGAAAAATTGGTGTATTTTATACAAATAATAAAAATAATTATCAAAAGAAGCAAATCATAATTGTTTTAACAGCTCCTAAAAGATACCGGACTGTTTGTATTTCGTACGACAGAGATAAAGGTCTACGAAGCCGAAATTAGCCGATTGTCTCTTTCCAAAGGTCGATGTGCAATATTTATTGCCGGGTACTGTACTTAACATAACTATATTTATTAAATAAATAAATCTTTGTCGTATAGCAGAAGAATATCGTGGGATGTTGTTGGAAACTTTAAAAATAATTTTGTTCTAATTCTCTTATACCTTGGGCTATAAGGATTATTAATATTTAAAATAATTATACAATAATATTAATATCTATGAGCGCTTTCAAACCACGTCGAATCGTTTCACGATATCATATCGATGCAAGTGCTAGAGCATGAGCATAATGCATCCATTGGAATGCGCCTACTGTTTATCAACTCTTTAGAGTTTAGACTAATAACCCGACTTCTTAAAGAAGTCAGTTGAAAAATTATTTGCGATATTTTTTTCCACGTCAAAATATTCAATAATATTCAATATTCCTCAAAAGTGGGGAGTTTGTAGGCTGGTCACCCGCTCCTGATCGCACGTCCTATTGTAGTTGCTCGTTAAGCACGGAACGACGGTTCAATGGGTACTAATCACAAAGACACTCGACTCATCGGCCCCTGGTCCGCCATATATGAAACATTTGTTCTGAGCTTTTGCTGATATAGGAAGTTTATATTTTAATTTTCTGTCTGTCATCCCTTTATTAGATTGCTACGGTGAAACTAATACACTGACTGTACATGCTAGACGGTAGCTATTAGAATAATAATAATATAATATTAAAGCTTTTTGTTCCTTCGGCGGGATTCGAACCCGCGACCCCCAGCTTAAGCACCAACGCATCAACCACTCAGCCACAGAGGGTCGTCAATAATAAATAATAATATTATATGCAAAAAAAATTCAAATTATTAATATTAGTATCAATATATATTTGTATATCTTATACTTTAAATGAGACTATCATACAATCAAGATAATTTATTATAGAATATAATCGGTTTTTCGAAATCGGCTGCAAGTATTACCATGAAATTTAGTATGCAGGAAATTTTGGGGGAGAAAAATCGATCGAGGTAGGTCTTATCAGGGATAAGACCTACCTAGATCGATTTTTCGATCGAAACTGCGCATTTTTAAGCTATATATGTTTTTTCTTTAGTCATTCAACAATAATATAATATCAATAATTTCGACTCTATTATGTCAGTCAGATTGGCAGGTTATATAAAATTTGCTTTGTTCGTATTGTGGTGGATTCGAATTCTGGTCAGATAATTTGATATTTGATTTTTTTTTTTAATTTATCACAACTCCGAACAAAGCTCGGTAACCCAGGTACTTGCCTTTAACTGCCATTAAATAAATAATATTGCTTTATTTAGCGATAAAAGCTACCCGCTAAAAGTGATACGAAAGAAACTAATTTTTTCCTAAGCCTACGAAGCCGCTACCATTACGTTTATTATCATTAAAAAACATAAAACATCAACATTGATATCTCATACAATTATTTATCATAGAGCTTCCGAAACTAGCCAAGAGTTGAACTATGAATATACATACTCAAACCATGTCAAAATTGGATTGACTCTGTTTTGGAAACTGTCCAACACTTACTTACTATCTTATCCTTTCTACCCACACACCCTTTCGAGCGCACAGTTGGGTATATTTGACCCAGGCTATTTTTAAATAAGCGTACCTATTTCCTAAAAAAAATGCGACCTTGCCATTCCAGATAAGTCCCTATGTAAAAAGTCGGTTTTGCGCCGGATTTCTCTCCAGTCGTATCGGTTAACTGTCCGGTTATGAGAGTAAGGAAAAGAGAGTTATCTTGTGTAATTATTGCGCTCATACCTTGGCATTATTAAATAACTCCTGCTTAGCTGGACTGCTTTAAATGAAACCGGCCATCATAACCAAAATCGGTTTGAGGATCTATATTATCGTTAATATCTATATTAAGTTTAGTTTTTCTATGTTCTGTATGTCCTATTTGTTTTTGATGCAATAAAGAGTTTTTCATTCATTCATTCATTCGTTCATTCATTCATTCATTCATTATCGTTATAGACGTTATTCATATGCTTAATATTTTTTTTAAGTTTGTTTTGTTTAAGTTTTATTACTGTAAGAGAGAGATGGTCAGTTTTGTTTATCATTTGTGATAGTTTTATAAAAATGTGATTAAAAATATATTTTCGGATTAGCCTCCTTTTTTTTCCGAAATATATTTTACACAATAGTCGTTATTTCGAATTATTAGAAAATTTTTCACTTTCACTGATTATTTTTTAAATAATTAAACGACACTGGCGAATCCTGCCTGATTTTCCATCAAAAGCGGCCAAGTTTCGAACATAATATGTGGCTTTATATTACTTAAAAAGTTTTGAAACAAATAAAAATTATTATATATTTGGGAATAAAAAGTTATGAGTCTCCGAATATCAGAGAATTATTGTGCAAAATTTGTACTTATTTGTGACAATTTGAGGCGTAAAAGTCCATCTAGTGGCCCATTAGATAGATTTATTTTTAATATAGTATTATTATTTTCTTTTTCTTTACCTAGTTCAGCAGTTTAGTACTAGTTTTAAAGTTAAGTTAGTTTTTTTATTTTTTTAGTTGAAAAAAAAATTTTACTTAGGGTGTGAAATATTAGGTCCTTACATATGTAATTGGCGTTTTATCGTACTGGCCACTTTGACCTCAAATATATCTTCTTTGGTTGGGAATTCCAATTTCAAATTTATACCGCTATTTACTCATGCATTTGTGTTTCGAAAACCGTAATTCATTTGTTTTTTCCTCTTTTTGTTTTTTCTTTGCGTCACTCTGTTTACAAAATGGAAAACTTGAAATATCGTATTATTTTCGAGTACGAGTCCACGGTGGCACCAGTGCTGCAGAAACGGCTCAAAGGATTAATGATGTAAATGGCAACGGTGTCGCAAAAGAAAAAACAGTGCGTTTTTGGTTCCAACGTTTTCTTTCTGGAAATTTCGACCTGCAGAACAAGCCCCGTTGACGGCCGGAGACCAAAGTTGATAATGAAGAATTGAAGGCTATTGCGGAAGCGGATCCATCGCAAACCACGTCCGAGTTAGCTGCAGGCTGTGGTGTTAGTGAAAAAACTGGTTTTAATCCACTTGAAGCAAATTGGGAAGGTGAAAAAGCTTGAAAGGTGGGTTGAAACCTTATGAATTGAGTGCAGCGAACTGACAAACGCGCGTCGACTGCTACGTTACATTACTGAACCGGCACAATAATGAAGGGATTTAAAATCGAATCATTACCTGTGATGAAAAGTGGATCCTGTACGATAATCGGAAACGCTCATCGCAATGGCTGAACCCTGGTGAGCCAGCCAAAGCCTGCCCCAAGCGAAAATTGACACTAAAAGTTACTTGTTTGGTGGACTAGTGCCGGTGTCGTTGATTACAGCTTTCTTAAATCTGGCCAAACGATTATGGCAGATGTCTATTACCAGCAACTGCAAATCATGATGAAAAAGCTAGCTGATAAACAACCGAGGTTGATTTTTCGCTCTAGGCCACTGTTTTTTTTAGAAATTTGGATAACTTCTTGCTATGGAAAAAATTCAACTCCGGCAACTGGGGCAGCCCAAAGCGCCTTCAAAGATTTTATTGATTCCTGTCTGAATGGGTTTTTTAGTAAAGGAATCAATAAACCATGGAAATGGATGGAAAAAGTGCATAGATAGCAATGGTGTATACTTTGATTAAATAAATATATCTGTGGCCTGGTGATAAAAGGGCCAAAGTACGTTTTTGTATGAAACGAGATTGTAATGCCAGTTTATAGTAAAAGTATGACATTTTTTTGTGCTAAAAGGGCGTTAGTGTATTAACAATCTTTCAAAAGTTACTATGTAAAAAAGGCCAATGTGCGCTTTCATACAGTTAAGTAAAAAAAATAAATTATAAAAGGGCTACAGTATACTTAAGCCGATAAGAAATTATTATTTTTCACTTTCCTAGTAATAGAGTAAGAACTAAAACGATCAAAGTTAACATTAGCCCTTTTTGTGATATAATTTTAGTTTGCTGCTTTATTTATATTAACGCAAAATAGACCAATGTATATATTGATCCATTTTGCGTATATAGCAAGCTTGATTGAAGAATTTCCAAAAAAGTCCACTAAGGTTGTTAATGGGTTGAGTAGACGCCAATGGACCCGAAAATACTTCTTCACTAATCAAAGTGAAACTAGAACTGAAGTATGTCAAACTATGTTCCTTAGTACATTATCATTATCATTGAAAAAAGTAAGAGTAATTGTTGAGAAAAAAAGGAACTCAGAGGTAGGAATACTTTCTGAAGATCAGCGAGGAAGGCACCAAAAAAAACAGAAAAGAATTAGCGAGGCCAGTAAGATGGAAGTAAAAGATCATATTAAAATGTTTCCAGCTAATGAAAGCCACTATTCTAGGTCTCATACCCAACAAAAAATATTTAAATGATGATCTTTCTATTGCATTGATGTATCGCTTGTATGTCACACATTGTAATGAAAATGGACAAACCTCCGTTAAATAGAGCTACTACAGGAAAGTTTTTGTGGAAGAGTTTAATTTGACATTTAAAAACCGAAAAATGACACTTGTGGAAAATGTGACAAATTTAAATTGCAGTTAGAAGTGGAGCCTAACTTAGAAAAGAAACAAGAAATTGAGGCAGAAAAATATGAACATGAAAAGCTCTATGAGTCTTCATATGCTGAGAAAAGAAGAGACAATGAAAAACCTAAAGTAAATTACAAAGTTATAACACTGTCTTTTGACTTACAGAAGTGTCTTCCAACACCTTATTTAACAGCAGAGTTCAGTTTTTACAAGCGACAATTATGGACCCTGAACTTAACAATTTATAGAGTATCACAATCATCAGCTGATGCATATTGTTTATTATGGGATGAAACAATTGCTGGTAGAGGAGGACAAGAAATAGCTTCTTGTTTATATCACCATCTGAACACCCTGCCTAATAACCTAGAGGAAATTAACATGTATAGTGACAGCTGCCCAGGACAGAATCGAAATATTTATGTTGCTACATGATCATAAATCATGTATTTTATAGAAAATTATTTATTTAATAAAAAAACTATTAATAATTATAATTTAATAAATTATAATTATTAATAGTTTTTAGAACCAGACCACACACATATGGAATCAGACACTATACATGCTTCTATAGAAAAAGCTAAAAAAAAAACTGCAATGAAAATAGAATCACCAAAAGACTGGGCAAACCTATTCAGAACAGTCCATAGAAACCCAAAAATAAATGTTGTGGAAATGCAACAGTCACAGTTCTACAACTTCCAAAAACTGCTTACTACACAATACGTATACCGAAAGATAAATTCAGTGAAAGAAAAGGTAAATTGGAATTAAATAAAATAAATTTAAGAATAATATTATTATGCTTAAACAAATCGACTTTATATTCCTCCTTTACAAAATGCCAATTTCATATGTAATGACCTAATAGATCCCCCTATACTATACTAATATATATATATATATGAAAAATAATTTTTAGGCTTTAGGATTTCGTACATTAAAGGGACATTATCTGTTAGCATATTGCATTTCCAAACAAACGTTTCATTACGTAATTGATATCACCATTGATAGATGTCGCTTTTCCGCAAACCGCTACTAGGGAAATTTATTGAACAATAGGTTAGTTTGCACTCGTGCGTTAGCACTCTGCTAGATCAGGTATTTGAAGCGTTCCCGACATTTCGCATCTTGTAGTAATTTTGCAGTTGTATTTATCGTTTTTATTGAAATAGGTTAATAAATTCATGCTTTAAAGTTATAAAATATTGATTCCACATGAAGTAACAATTGTTCAGGTATAAATTTTGCTTAATAATATTATCGTAGTTAGGAGTAATTCACAAGTTAACATTTGCAAGTTAACAAAGCTATTTTCGAAGTTTTTTTGGCTTAGAATAAGATTTTTTTCTATATTAAATCAAAGATATTTCAAAATTCTAAGGTCGCTACGAACTATACGACTATATAGGAGAGAACTTTCTCATTTTATTATTTCATTTGCTTAGAACAGTAGTTCGATCCAGGAGCTAATAAGGACAATTAAACCCAAAATTGCAGAGAAATATTTTATGAAAATCTTTCTCTGCAATTTTGGGTTTAATTTGAAAAGTTAAGCAAAATTTACAAAAATCGAGGCCGCTTCAAACTAGGCCAATAGCTATTCTGCTCAATTCAATATTTTAAAATTGTTAATATATCTTTGTTTCTGAGATCAAGAACGCTATAATTGGCCATTTTACGCAAAAATCACAGTCGAAATGTTACGAATATATGCCTCTTAATTAATTATCTTTTATCCCCCGAGTTTCATGTATAATATTATTGATTTTTATTGTACCTACGTTCATAAAGTACAACTTACAATAAATACTTTTTGTAATTACATATTTTAATTACCAGGCAGTAAATGTATTGTGCAGGAAATACATAAATATTTTAATAAATATATATGCCAACAGTACAAGCAGAGTCAGGCTAGATAGAGTCGGCTCAAAAATCAATATAAGCAGAGGCGTTAGGTATCCTATATTCCCTATGCTGTTTATAGCCGTACTACAAGATGTAATTAAAACCTTACCGTGGTCAATGAAAGGCATAAATATAGATGGAAATTTTCTTAGTCACCTCAGTTTCGCCGACGACATTGTCTTGTTCTCTGAATCTGCAAAACAACTAAACGGTATGATTAACGAACTGCAACAGGCCAGCGCAAGTTCGGGACTAGGAATGAACCTCGAAAAAATAAAAAAAATGACCACAGGACGCCCATCATGGTAGACAACAACACTCTCGAGTACATACAGAAATACGTGTACTTTGGGAAACAAATTTCTTTCAACAAAGGCAGAAATTCTGAGGAAGTAGATCGAAGAGTTGCGATCACCTGGAAAAAATATTGGGCTCAAAAAGAAATACTTAAATCTCAGCTCCCATTCTACTGTAAGAAAATAGTGATGGACTCAGAAATATTACCCTGCCTAACCTATGGTTGCCAAACTTGGACGTTCGACCTAAGAACTAGAAATAAAATTCAAACTACTCAAAGAAAAATGGAAAGAAGTTGCCTCGGCATAAAACTAAAAGACAAAATAAGAAATGCGGTAATTCGGAAAAAAACCAAGGTAATGCTTTAACTTTTTCGCTAAAGAGAAAATGGAAGTGGGCAGGTCACGTGGCCAGATACAATGACAGATGGAACTTAAGATCAGTGAAAGGGTCTGGACCACGTGGTGGCAATAGAGCAAGAGGTAGGCCGTGCGCTAGGTGTGCAGACGAACTAGTAGCAGTAGCAGGGAAAGAATGGCAAGAAAGAGCAAAAGAAAGAGCAAAGGAATATCTTGGAGGAGGCTTTGACCATCAGGGGGTCCATACAATCATAAGCACAATGTAACAATTTTAAATCAATATTTATTTACCTTTGTTAATTTAACGATTTTTTTAATTGTATTTTAATCGAACTAATTTAATGTTATGTATAATAGTTAATTAATTTATAATATTATTGTATGTATGTATTGTAACTAAATTGTTCGTATGGATTTAAATAAAGCTTTATTATTATTATTATTATTTACTAAATGTATGGTGACTTGCCGATCTCCTTTTGAATTTTTTTTGCATGACTATTTTTGACCCCACAGTTGTAGTACAATTTTTCACTGTGTGGTCTTCGGGTTAAACAGTTAACTTTCTATATAATTATAACTAAATTTTGAAAGTGCTAAATTAAATATATTTTGAAATTATAATTAGGTACAATGGTTAAAAATATTCATTAGTACATTAAATATTATTATTATCAATTAATAATTTAATAAAATGTTGTTTTAAAATCCTATCAAGTAAAAGTGTGGCAGCCATTTTGTAATATTATACTTTGTGGGAAACCCATCTATTCCACACATCAGAGAATGTTCTAGAAAGGAACGTCTAGAAGCGTCGATGGCGATAACAGTCTTCCATAAATCTCGTGCGAACACTCGCAAATCTTGATTTGTTCGACGACAAGTTTATTTCAAGCACACGGTAACCCAAACAAAGCGCAGTGCTCTTTCGTCAGCGTCAATAACGTAGACGGAAACATGGATACATTTGGAGAAATCCCTAGAGAAAAGCTACTTACTCTTTTATTCTAGAAACTCTCTTTATCTAAGATACATTTACAATGCATTAAAATTGCTTTAACATTATGTATATTATTTAGAAAGAGATGTCCGCACTGACTGTCTGACGTATACACGCACGCACAGCCTTAGCCACTAACGATAGAAATATAAGATTTGAACAGTAGTTTTTAGTTACAATGTAGAATATAGAAGGCATTTTTAAAAAATACATCCTAAAAGGGGTGAAATAGCGGTTGAAAGTTTCTATGGAAAATATTAAATTCTGCATCGATTACGATTCTAATTGAGATTCATACTATTAAATACATTTCATTAGAAACGTGATTCAGAGTTTGTTAGAATTCACCCCTTGACAGTGTAAAATTAGAATTGGAAGTTCGTTTGGTAAAACATAAAAATTGAAAATCTTCACTGATTTCCATGAAATAAATAGATCCAGAGTAATAAATACAACTGATCGAATGTATATTTTACGCGGTTTTGATTTTTTTCATTTTGAAAAGGGTGAGAAAGGGGTCCAAAGAATGTATGATGAAATACCAACTAGTGACCAACATTTGCTGAAATTTTTTGAAACTCATTCCACAAGGGGGTACAATGTCTACGGGTCCACGCGGACGAAGTTGCGCGTTAAAGTTAGTCATCATATATTTTTGTTCTAGCAACCTAAAATAGTATAACACATAAAAGATATTTTTTGGGCAGTACAACTTGCATCCTACTTACATACTTAGCAATGAAGTAGGTACCAATTAATCTAACTCTTGAACACTAAAACTTTTAATGCGAGCACAACCGCTATGTAGCCTACATGATTCAATTAAATTTTATTTTTGTGACTTTATAGGCACCTAAACCATAAACGCTTCCACACGCTGACACGGCATGACCTGAAGAATTTGGCAAGGATCATTATTACCGTACTCCATTAATCTCACCGTTCCATTTCTCCATTTAAATTAAAAATGTTCACAGCCAAGTTCGCACCAAAAACGCTTGTAGCACGTCTTTCGTGCCATGCCAAATGTAATATATATAATATATATTATATAGTATGGTATTTATATTTTTTAATATTATATGGCATATTATTTGTATTTGTTAGTTATATACATATATTTTTTGTATTTATATTATACTACTTTATTTATGTGTTTTAGCTACATCTTATTATTTTATTTAGAGCTGATTATTGACGTTTTTTTTTTCTATTAGCACCTGCACAATTTTGCTTTTGTACGCCTAAAGGTTGACTGGTAGAGAATGCCATATGGCATTAAGTCCGCCTATGTACCTGTTTTTGTGCATTAAGTGTAAATAAATAAATAAATAAATAAATATTGAGAATCTTTTCCAATCTTAGACCGGAACAAACATAACTGGAAAACGCAGTTTTTGTCGTAATATTGAGTACTAAGATTATAAATATGATATTATAACATAATAAAATACTCACGCCGCGTCGAAAAGGAAATTGTAATTCCTAACCAAAGAAGATAAATTTTAGATCAAAGTGGCCAGTACTACAAATCGCCAATTTCATATGTAAGGACCTAATATATATATTTTTTTGTATGTTCAACGGTAATTCCGCCGTCTGTGGACCGATTTTCAAAATTCTTCTTTTGATGTAAAGGGTATATTTTACCCCAAATTGGTCCTTTGGTTGGTTTGGTTGAAAAATGATTTTCTAAAGTAGTCTAAGCACATGCTACCAAAAAGTAAGATTTTACACCAAGGTATATCCTGGATCCAAAAGTAATAAACAGAACTCCTGACTCGTTATAGATACATGTTTGGGGATTTCAGTGAAGCTTAAAAAATTGCAAGTATATGCTATCATACCACTTATAGTAATCATCATTATCATCACTGGATTTCGGTACTCATCGTGGTCGGCGAAAAACAGCACTGTAAATAGAGCTTTGTGCTTAAGCACAGAGCTCTATTTGCAGTGTATTTAAATACAATAAAGCTGAAAATCGAACACACGAGTGTGGAGTTATCAATTTGGTCTGTCAGACCAAATCCGAGCATCTGTAGCGAGACCCGATTTGGTTCGCGGATTTCAAATCCGTACATGTGTTAACACTATAAGCATTCTCAACGCCGTTTCGTGCTTTGACATAATTGACAATATAATATTTATGATAGAATTGTTTGACGCGTCATTTGAAATTATTTTGTTGTCAACCTTAGGTTTACGTCAACATGGCTGATATTTGCTGGTGCTCGAGCTGTCATTTTGTAGAGAGGGTCGCCCATGCCGAGCCGGTTCGTCATAGGGGTAGGCAACCTACATATCTTCTACTTATGTCTCACCTAAAAGACTACTGACGTTACTGTTCTTTAAAATACCATTCATAAAATGGTCATAAAGTTTTAAATAATTATAACAGTTAACATGTAACAAACGTGGTGCCTTACGTGATGTATTAAATTTCTTTTGCACACTATCCTCTGAACTAGAAATCGCAGAGTCAGAAAGTAACGATCGCAATGTCAAAGGTAAACAAGACACGGGGCATTAGAGAGCTTATCTTGAACAGATGTTACGGGAGCCAGACGATTGATCTTAACTGGAAAAATTCTAGGGTTGCCAGTGCCAGTTTTTTTTTCATTCTACCTCATCTTATAGGTTAGCGTCGGATAGGTAGTTTTAAATAAAGGAGGATATGTTCTTGACTTTATTATAAATTAGACCATATTCGAGTAATCGACCTCTACAGTGGTTTACAAGTTGGCCTACTCCCCTGGCATTTTTTAACTATAATAGGTAGAAACTTGTTCCTTTCCATTCTGATAGGTACTTGTAAATACTCTTTAGGAAAAAAATTGAGCGAAAACGGACAATAAATTTAGAAATAGTTTAAAAAAATCCTATTGCGCGTTTCTAACTATCCAACCCTCTTTAGACATATCCTGACATGCTCTTGGTTAGGTTTTTTATTGTTGTGAATAGTTAAGCTCTCAGATTATAAAACAAAAGGGTTAAGCTTTTATTTGTTTATCAAATATGTTTGCTTAAAGTCTGGGTGTTTATGATATTGCTATTCCTACAGAACATGTATGGTTACAGGTCTAATATAATTAATATTAAGCTAAGCTTAATACATACTTGTCAACAAAAAAAAAATTTTGCATCCCCTGAAATCAAACGTCTCGGCTCGCTAGTTTTCGCTTAAAATATTCAATATTCGCCGTAAATTTGAAAATCTTGGTTGGCACACTGTAACTTATAGTCGGATTATACTAACTTAGTTTAGCTGCCGATGCAAATGGGCGCCGATCTACAGGCCGAACTGCAAGGAATTCATAATGTTTCATCTTGGAAATGCTGAACCTTTTACATATTAATATAACCCGTGCTGAATAAATAGTATGAATTGAATTTACAAGATTACAATTTTGTGATTTCGTTTACTTTTTTCTTATAACGTGCATTGAAGGTTGAGCTACAAGAAGTGTAGTATCCGAGTTGTGATTTTTTTAAAGTAATATTTTGTAAAATTGTGATCTTACTTTAACTTACGATCAATTCACACCGTAAGAAGAATATACATGACGATGCACTGCATTTTAATGGCGATTTAAAATTTGACTTTATTCAGTACACAAGGAGATAAACGTTTATTTGCGAGAGCAGCGCCGGGCTATGCATAATTGTCCAGTTTGACATTCGAACACTATTTTAAAAATCGGTTGTCTGTAAAGTCGGTTTACTGACAATAGTTAAACGTGACAACGTCATGTTTATAGTGCGCGCGGAAGTAATTGGCCGCGCCTTAGGTAGGCGTGTTGCCGCCGCGAAGTCCGGCGCCGAACTGAGTAATAACATCAAGCACCCCCGCCTCTGCGTCCCACTGCTCACATACCTAAGGCGCGGTAACAAGTAACAGTACTTGGTAACGCATGAGTCATGTTTTTTCGTGCGTGCAGCCGGCTCCATCAATTTATAAGACGTTATCACGTCAAAACGTAGCGCCGCGTCGCGTATAGTCTTATTTCGGTGTGCATTGGCCCTTAGGATAAGTACTAAGTGATCACGTTTCATCGTAATACAGTTATTTACGAACTCAACAACTGTAGGTAATGCCTCAATTATACCAAACATCACATATGGAAAAAAACTATGTCACCATAATACGGATAGTTAGTCAAATTCGGAACAATTTTGATTTGGATCCCACAATTCGAATCAATGCAATGAATCTGTAGATCGTTTATAGATCGTACGTAGACATTAATCTCACTCGTGATTGGCTGCGTGCAAACTTTGTAGAATTCAACTTCCTAGACTTAGCAACTTCACTTATAATTATGAACTTTGAGTTAACTTCAGACTAGTTTTGAAGGTTCAATAATTCAAGTAAACTTTGCCACCTTCTTATTCAGAAAAACCTTACTGTAGATTCATCAGCAAAATATAGCAAGAAAAGGCCTGGTAGCGAAATCTAGAAGCGTCGAACGCCACTATGAATGGCATCTCATAATATCGGTAAAGCAGTATTCTAACCCCCCTTTCCCCGCTCCCACGCTAACCGAAGAAATGCGAATACAGTACATTACAACAAGTGCGCGTCGAGAGTGCGTGTGTGCGACATGTGTATTTAGACTTTTCCGCTAATAATTACCGCCTACGAAAGTGAGATATATTCCTAGAGAACGCGATAAGAATACTGGAAAGACTAAAGTGTTGTGAACAGAAGGAAGACGAGAACTCCAGCTGCAGACGCCATTCGCTGAAGCGGTAATTCCGGTAAGCGCCCTCCTATACATCTCCATTCTCATCTGATTATTACTGCATATTAACCTGGCGACGCCAGATACCTCATGAAGTCACGTACAGTACAGTACAGTCCACAAAAATATCGAAGAGAAATTATTCACTATCGCCAGACATAGGTGGCCCGCGCGGACATTGTTTGGTCCTTCGAGCTGGATCACATTTGGTCTGGATCTTAATCCATTTCCATCACGGATTTATATCCAGATTTTATTTAATTTCCCACATATGTAGCTTCTAAAAGTGCCTAACTAGGAAGTGGTAATACATATTTACGCTTCTATAAACCCATTTCTTGGGAAACCGAACTGTCGTGGGTAATACACGATATAACGTGGCTACCCACAGAGATTCATTATTGGAATTATTATTCGAACTATCATAGTTCTATTATAAATCTCATATTATTATATTTTCAAACCGCTTTAAAGTCGTTGCCTATAGGAATAAATAATTAAACTGCATATATTCTTAGGTATTTTATTCGTAAATTAGTAAATAGATACTTGGGTGTAACATAAATATCGCATAATCTACGTATATTATAAATACTTAGCTATATAATTCGAATAGTATTTTGATTATTATAACAAATTTAATTCAAAATGGCGGAGGATCCAGAGTTAGCCATTCTAGTCGCTAAACCTAATATTTTGTTCGAACGTGTTCAAAATATATACAAACGTTCGCAAACTGCCGAGTCATCCGAAGCAGATAAGGAATTATATCTCAGTCAATGTATGACAATAGGTGATATTCGAACAGATTTTCATAACTTGTTAGATGCCTACAACGCAAAGTTGCTATCTATTAATCCGAAAACTTCGCCTAGTTTTCAAGCGTATACTTCATTCGAGGACCTATATTGCGTTATTAAAAATCTCGTCTTGAAACTGTTGAACCCGAGGTTAAAACTGGGGTTTATACAACTGTTCGAACGCCGAGGTGGCCTGCGATTGAGATAATGTATTTTGATAGTGACATACAAAATTGGCCACTATTCTATGCCAGTTTTAAATCAACGGTACATGATAATAGCTCGTTGACCGATGCCGACAAGTTATATTATTTAATAGGTAAGTTGGCGCCAAGGGCTCAATCAGTATTCGCTGGCGTCACCCCCCGCGCTGAGAGTTATCAGTTAATATTTCAGTCGCTGGTGGACAGGTATCAGGGTCCTCGTATTCTCGCGTCCACATATTTCGACCAAGCATTGAATATAAAATTGAATGGTTCCGCATCTGTTTCGAATTTTCAGTCATTCATAAATAATTTCGTAACGGCGGTTAATTCGCTTAAAAACTTAAATTTAGAAAATCTTTCCGATTTTATTTTATTACAACTCGCATTGAAAATATTTGATACAGAAACTATTCGCGCCTTGGAAATGACGGTACGTAATAATAAAATTCCTACACTGGACAGTTTTATCTTATACACGCAGCCTAGTTCGTCTAGCTCGTCCAGTGATATTAATAAACAAAGGTTGAATAAACACCGAAATAATAACGCCGCGCCTAATCCGCAGTCTTATGTAGCATGTTCGGATTCTAATAATAATAATTATAATCCGCTCAGATTGTGCATGATCATCTTTACAAATGTCCCGCTTTCAATGATTTGGCCCCGTTGGCTCGTTTTAATTATATTAAAGGAAATAAAGCTTGCGTTAATTGCTTAAGCATAAAACATAAATCAAACTCTTGTCCTAGTAAGTCTAAATGCCGCATTTGTGACCGAAGACATCACACGCTAATACACTTCGATAAGATCCGGCAGTCAGCTGACACGCGTGACATTGAACTTGATAATAACAGTTCTCGCCGTCCGATGCCGACGCCACAGGGCGATCGAATACCTACACGTACGGGTGTTCGAGTCGAACATAATAGCGAGGTGTCGCTGTGATCAACGTCGCTCGCACGTAAACAAACAATCAGAAATTGTAGGCAGAAAACTTACCCCGCGCGCGCTCGTTATACAACTCGCGACTCAGCCAAACAAACGATTTTGTTACCTACTGCCCAGGTTATTGTTTATGATGTAAATGACATAGTCGTGCGATGCTTACTAGACAGCGCTTCACAAAGTAGTTTCATTACGTCGGAATGTTATAATCGTCTAGGGCTTTTGAAGAATATTGGGGGTTCGGAAAAATCATGTAAGGGTTCCGTGGATATTGTCGTATACTCGCGCTTAAATAGAAATATTAGTTTTAATATTTCTCCGCTTATCGTGGAACGTATTACCGATAAGTTACCGAACGCTAACGTAGACGTGTCTTCGTTAACGCACCTGAAAGCCCTCCCGCTAGCAGATACCGACTTTTCGCACCTGGATGATGTGGATATTCTGATTGGGGCATCAGTATTCCCGCATTTGCTGTTACCTAATATCGTACGTAGTTATCAGTATGATTTACCCCCCGCTATTGAGACGGTGTTTGGATTTGTGATTATGGGTTCCGTACATACGTCGCATACGTCCCATTATACTACATCTTGTTGCTGTGCTTCAAGAAAATAATATTAATTCTCTCGCTACCGCTACCGCGCGCGCTCCCGCTCTCGCTACCGCACCCGCTACCGCTACCGCGCACGCTCCCGCTCTCGCTACCGCACCCGCTACCGCTACTGTGCGCGCTCCCGCTGCCGCTACCGCTACCGCACCCGCTACCCGCACCATCTAGGATTGGTCGATGGTTGCACTGTCAACTTAATAGGTTTCGCTGATGCTAGTGAACGCGCTTACGGAGGAGTCGTGTATGTACGGGTCGGTACTGGTTCTACCTACGCTGTTCAGCTGGATTGTGCTAAGTCTAGAGTCTCGCCGGTTAAAAGTATTTCGGTTGCGAGGCAGGAATTATGCGCGGCCCTTCTGTTGTCTCAACTTCTTCGCAGAGTTCAAGACACAGTTTCGTCTCACTATCCCATTAAGGGAATATACGCGTTTACGGACTCCAAGGTGGCCCTTTCTTGGATTCGTTCCTCTCCGCACCGCTGGCATACCTTTGTCGCAAACCGCGTTACTAAGATAATTGAACTCATCGCCCCCGCTTGTTTTAATCACGTCGCAGGTACTGAAAATCCTGCCGATTGCCTGTCTCGCGGTATTACTCCTGGGTCTCCTATACAGGAGGGTATGTTGGTGATTATTATCAACGACAATTCGCCAAAACTTTCGTGGCCATTAGGCATCGTTGAGAAATTACATACCTCTAAAGACGGTACAACCCGCGTTGTCACCGAGAAAACCGCAAAGGGAAGTTACGTGCGCCCTGTCGTACGTCTCTGCCCACTGCCAACGCAGTGAGATTTAGCTAAGGCTGGATCTCCTTTAGTTTAGGCATCTAGATAATAAGATTATTTGTTATTACTTCGCTTTAGTAAGTTAATAATACCGCTGTCTTATTCTATGGATAGGTTATGCGATAATGGATACACTTAACATGGCTAAATTATTATTTTTATATTCTTTTAAAGGCAACCCTTTAAGGCCGGGGGAAAATGGTAGCGCCATCTAGAAGCGTCGAACGCCACTATGAATGGCATCTCATAATATCGATAAAGCAGTATTCTAACCCCCCTTTCCCCGCTCCCACGCTAACCGAAGAAATGCGAATACAGTACATTACAACAAGTGCGCGTCGAGATTGCGTATGTGCGACATGTGTATTTAGACTTTTCCGCTAATAATTATCGCCCATGAAAGTGAGATATATTCCTATAGAACGCGATAAGAATACTGGAAAGACTAAAAAAGAAAGACAACTAACTGTTGTGAACAGACGGAAGAAGGAAGACGAGAACTCCAGCTGCAGACGCCATTCGCCGAAGCGGTAATTCCGGTAAGCGCCTTCCTATACCTCTCCATTCTCATCTGATTATTACTGCATATTAAGCTGGCGACGCCAGATACCTCATGAAATACAGTCCACAAAAATATCGAAGAGAAATTATTCGCTATCGCCAGACATAGGTGGCCCGCGCGGCCAAGGCCGAAAAAAAAACTATTTTTCCTGGCCAATTTTAACGAGTAAAAACCACAGCCATTTAGCCATTTAATTTTTTAGTCAACAGTAAAATTATCCGGGAAAAATAGTTTTTATTCTTTTCTCAACCTTTTTTTTTCATTTTTTGCTGATGTGATGTGATTGCTGTTGTGCAATGTAATAAATAAGCCTAGAAGTAAAATATAACCGCAAGTAAAACAGAAACAGATTCATTTGATCTCTCAGATTTGAAATATCTCAACTAAACAATTAATTAATGTTTAAGTTTGTGGCTTATCTCTTTTCTTAAACTAAACGCTACCAACATTCGCATCGCATTCTTAGTATACCAACTACCAACAACAAAATAAACGAGTGGCCCTTATCTTGTTTTGACTAGTATATATAGATAGATAAAAGTTAGACATAATATGCTGTCGCTGACTTTTTTCTAGTTCGTAGCTATGCGTCCAAATTATGTGCAGTAAAGTATCAAACACTACCCACTTTAAAAAAATATGCAGGCATTAATACTTAAAAAGTGTTTGTCAATAGTTGTAGTAACACCACAGTAAATAAATAATAAACTATTGCTACCAACAACAAAATAAACGAGTGGCCCTTATTTTGTTTTTACTAGTATATATAGATAAATAAAAGTTACACATAATATGCTGTCGCTGACTTTTTTGTAGTTCGTAGCTCTGCGTCCAAATGTAAATCTTATGCCTTAAACACATGAGACGATAAATTATCTTATTTTGATAAAAATACATATTTGTTGATAATACGACCAATAAACATGACCTACTGAATTAATTATTATTTTTTCATATAATTAACTACTTTTAGACTTATATGTAAAAGTTTAGACTTTTATATATAAGTTTTTGTCTTGTATATAAAATATTATGCTGTCGCTGACTTTTTTGTAGGCATTATCAAGCTCTACAACTTTTCCCTAGGACTTAATCATTTAACTGGGAGTTAAATGATTAAGTATATCTAAATCTAAATGATTAAGGTCGCTAAGGTAGCGTTCGTAAGAAACGTTTTTGTTCTACCGTTTTTTCTCCGACTAACTTTGCAAATCCGGCTACCACGAAAAAGTCGTTTCATTTTTCGGGTTAATATATAACTCACAAATAATTCTTCTATTGGTAAAAGAATTTTCAAAATCGATTCAGTAGATCCACAGATTACCCCCTACAATCTCACAAACTTTACCTCTTTATAATATTAGTATATATAGTATAGTTAACCTAAATAGAAATAAACTTTGGTAAAAGTTGGTAGTTGTTATTGTATTGATAAACAAACTATTAAAATAACAATAGTTAGGGCCTGATTCACACTATTTAATAATTAATTAGTGTCAGTAGCTTATAACAATAACAATATTTTTGGACGTTTCACACGTGAATCTGGCCCCGTGCTAAGTACTCGAATAACCGTTGTCTGGTCGGGGATCAGACAAGTTCTTCGAGAACCCAAGTAGTACAAAAGTGCTGTATATCAGCTGTATCACTGTCCACTGGAATCCAAAAGGGGTACTAGCTTGTTGAATGAGAGCTGTAGAGGCGCTGTAACAGCTCATATAAGTATGATTTGGGCCCAAATTAAACAGCAGTTAGCTGAATAACTGCGACATTAGCTGTATATTTGCATTATATTAGCAATATTAAAGGTAACAATTGTCCCAAGAGCTGAATTATTGGAATATGTGTTACCTTTTACACAGCACAATGCAGATTATTGAAGTTCTTGTTACTTATTTTGCAGCACAAAGACGTTCACGTTCGGGTACAAACGCAAGCTTTAAAACAGCTTCTATGGAGATCAACGTCCACAAGTGCCAAAATTGTGAACAATTTTTACCTTTGGTCCCTTGGTTTATTTTGCTTTGTTGTATTGTATTCACCATTTTGTGCGACTTATGACGTAAAGTAATGGTGAAAAATATATTAATGCCAAATATTGTTTTCGGGTAAAATCTCGCTTTTACTGAAAATTCTTATGGGAAAGAGAATTCATTGTGAAGTACTATATAAATATGTAACGAAAACTTCACGCGCTCTTAAAATATCACTGTTTACTTGAAAATTATAGTGTTATAATATATATGTTGATCATAAATTGATAAGAAAAGGTGTTTTTATTATTTTTCATTTATAATTTGTTATCATTCTGTTTGGGTATAAAATTAGTACATTTTCTATTTAAATCAATTCAAACTTTCGATAAAAAAACAGAGATAATTTTTGCATTCAATAAGTTACATAGAATTATAACCTAAAAATGGCAGACGGAGCAATATGATCACAATTATCGCTATGGGCTGAATAAGTATACACTCGTGGTACATAAATCAGTAATGAGCTGATACCTGTAGTTATTGTGTAAAACAGGTCAGCTACAGATTCATGTACAGCTTTATAGCGGCTAACACGTACCCATATATTGTAACTAATCAGTTAACCGCACTAATGTGGATTCTACATTAATTTTTCGACGTGTTCCGCTAGTTCTTCGTTTTTCTTTCCACATTATGGACAATACAATTCCAAGTATATATATCACAATATCCAGACTATATATGCTAATATATGGCAGACGAATTAACTGGATATTTAAACGCTACACGGCGCTGAATAAATAAGTCTTTAAAGTCCGAAAGAACTGCAATAAAAGGTTGATTGCCCACGCTAGTACATTTCAGTAGTTTTCAGTAATAGGAATAATGAGTAACATGTGAGCTAATTTATAGCTGTGTGCTGTAATTTAGCATCATAAGAGTACACATAGTGGTCATGTGTTTAGCGCTGTTATACGATTTCGTGTAACAAGCTGATGAACACTGCTAGAGTTCTACTTTATGCAGCAAGACGCATTAATCGACGTCACATGAGAACTGATTGCATTATAGTAGCTCACATGTTCTTTCTTAAAATGCATGTGGTCTGGGGGTACACCTGTGGCCTTCAATTCAGAATGTAGCTGAGTTATATAAGTCCACGAAAATGCTTTATTGCAGCTTATAGTCCTATTTATTGCTCTACGCTGCACTTGCAGCTATATAGTGTGATATCTGTGACGCCTAATAGCGTTAATATATAGGTGAAAGAATAATTATCATCTATTGTAGTTATAGTGTACTGTTACCTCTTTATAAACGCTAAAGTTACCGATGTTACCCTTTGTGTCATCTTATACAGCAGTTTTGTGCTACTTGGGATACCACGGGACCAAATCGACGTGGTGTGAAAGCGTCCATAAATGTTAGTATTATATTATTTGATATGTCCAAGCTACGACGCTTCAAGTTTTCTAAACTTGATATCTCATTCTACTTTGACTTGTCTATGAAAATAGTTACTAATAATATGTAGCTAAACTAGAACAGAAATAACATAGTAAAAGAGAGAAACCATTTTTAGGCGTTACAAAAATGTTTTATATTTTTTAGATTTTATTATTTTAAGGGACTATTTCATAATCTTCAAATAATTGTCAGATAGCTTATTCGAAAGATTTGTAACTTTATATCGCGCGACAGAGACAAACATGCAAGTAAAGGCGACTTCTGTTGCTCAGTGGTTTAGCGCGTGGGTACTGACGCTAAGACAATTCTGTCGATAATTTCAAACTTTGCCCTGAATAGCGGCCCATCCACTAACGCTCATTCCTGCCGGAATCTACAATACTTACGGAATGAACGCCAGTGGATTTGCAAGAGCGAGAAAGCATGACGGTATTATAACCCCGCGATCCCTCCCGTCGTGAAGGACGCGACGCGCTCTGTGATCAAGTTAGTGCCTGTTCATTTGTCCGGCGTGATTGAGCGCGCGCTTGTAATCATTTTGTTTGTGTCTGTCGTCTCGGAAGGAAAATGGATTCCCAACAAGAAATCGACGATAAAGCTGACATTAGAAATGTGCCCAAGCACATAATAAAAGCACTAATATGTACCTACAAATCTCACCCTGCCTTATGGCAAATTAAAAATAAAGATTTGTACGGCAACAGGAATTTAAAGTACAAAGGGCATCAAGCTTTGGTCAATGTATGGAAAAAATATGATGAAGACGCTGACATTAAAATGGTAAAAAATAAAATTCAGTCATTGCGGGGGTCTTTTCGCAAGGAATTAAAAAAGGTAAGTGTACTGTGGTGTAGTAACCTTACTGACTTTTTGATGAAAACCTTAGTAGGTACCTATAAATTACGTAGGTATCTATTATTATAGCTTTACAGATAAAAAGGGATGTTGTATCAATAAAAAACCTACTTAATTCTAGTAATATTAGTTTATTGTTTTTAAAGGTATGTAGGTACATTAGGTTGATAGCATCATACTTATTATAATTAGGTAGGTAGGTATATAAATTGTGTTACAATAATAGGTACTAATCTATGTTTATATTTTTAGATCAAAAACTCTCAGAAATCGGGAAGTGGCACAGAAGAGACATATAAGTCGCAATTATGGTACTTCTCATTGATGACCTTTTTAACCGATCATGAACAGCCAACGGAGGGTTCAGATAATTTAGATGAACAAGAATTGATACAAGAAGCAGTAACACGTCAAGACAATGATAATGGGACTGCTAATGAAGAAAAGGTTAGTACCTACTTAAGTACCTACTATTATACAGGGTGTTGTGTAATCACCGTTGTCCTTCCTGGTTAGATAACTGCAAAATAAAAATATAATAACCAAGTTTACCAAAAAATATTATAGTTTTACGCCTTTAATTTGTCAGCAAAGGCCCACAAACACCCCGTATATGTTTTTTAAATTTTCAAATGGTCGATTTTTTAATTTTGCCAAGGTAACCTTCCTTTGTTACTGAAATAAGAAACATATCGATCTCTATTTTCTCTTGGAAGTAAAGGCGGACGACCACGATTAACATTTTGTAATTCGACCAATTGAGGCACGTTTTCTTCGTACCTCCATTCGGCAGTGTGTCGGATTTCGCCAGTTCGCTTGTCGATGCTATCGACAGTCTGTGGTGATAAGTAAAATTTGCTTTAGCGACACAAATAATTGTGTAATGCACAGATCGCTAAAACAACTTTGTTTACGTTTTCCACTTTAATATTCATTGGTGAATTCAGTACTCGAAATCTAGAATTTATAATGCCGAACGCATTTTCGACGACATTACGCGCTCTAGAATGGCGAGAATTATATATTTCATTCATAACATTAGAAACACTTTCATCCTGACTGAAACGTTTTAAGATGTGTTCATGTGCGGGAAAAGCATCATCAGCCAAAAAAACGTAATTCATTTTTTCAACATTATCTTCACGTTTAGGGATATGAAGCCCGTCATTTGTTAGCATCCGCCAAAATGAAGTGTAT
The DNA here is from genome assembly GCA_037179445.1 of Phengaris alcon alcon. Lineage (NCBI taxonomy): Eukaryota > Metazoa > Arthropoda > Insecta > Lepidoptera > Lycaenidae > Phengaris > Phengaris alcon. The sequence continues at coordinate 1,378,991 of JAYRCH010000031.1, forward strand.
TCAAATACTCCTCCATCTGAATTCCTTCCATTTTTTCCTACATCTGCGAATATAAATTCATAATTGGCATTAACTATAGCCATGAGAACTACGCTGTAAAAAAAAATATAATTGTAATACAGTGCTCCAGTATCAGCGGGGCATGTAATTCTTATGTGTTTCCCATCAATTGCACCTCCGCAATTGGGGAATTGCCATCTCATATCGAACATTTTGCCTATGTCCAACCATTCACGCTCAGATGTAGGGAACTGAAAAAAAGAGTAATAATCTAAGTATATTTTGCTTTTCATCACAACTAATAAAGGTTATTTTTTTCAGAGTGCAGAAGCTACTGATATTATATATGGTGATAAGCATGTGCCCGCGAAGAAAAAAAGAAATTAGAAGAAGAAGGAAAACGAAAATTCTTAAATGCTTGCACAGCCGCTTTAGGAAATAATGAAACAGATATTGACGCGTTTGGGAAATTCGTTAGTAAGAAATTAGAAAAAATACAGAATGCGGAGCAAAAAATGTATGCGGAATCATTAATAGCAAAAGTAATGAATTATGCTATACTCAATAAATTGAGCGAGTTTACGGATATCATTACAAATTATTCTTTTTTACGTGATACAAATACCGGCTCGAGCAACTACTCTTCTTCTACGTCAGTTTCAGTAGCTTATCCACCAAAAACTACTTTGGTAAACGCATCAGCGAGTGAATATTATGAAAATGTTGGATCTTATGAAACCATCGAATGATAAATGATTAATTCGTTTTTCCAAGTTGATTTTCAAATAATAAAATTGTACCTACTATCAGTGTTTTCATTTTACCTATATCCCTAACACTTCCAATCGAAAAGCTCTAAAATAGCTTTCAAAATGTTAAGGTAGGTAGGTATGTAGTGAATTATTTTTAAAAAATAATAGTGGTTTAAATACAAAAATGTACTTACTTTGAAGAAGTTATTCTTTAATACGTTAAAAATTACTGCACATGTTTCTGGGATGATACGACCCAGGCTTTGCGGAGATATACCATAGCTAAATTTAAGACACTCATAACTTCTACCCGTAGCTAAAAACCGCAATGTTACTGTAAGGCGCTCCTCGGCTGTTATGCAATTTCTCATTCTGGTGTTTTGTTTCTGCAAATACGGTGTTACCATCTTGAGCAGTTCGTTAAAAGTCGAGACATCCATTCTTAAATAGTTCCTAAAATCATCAGGTTCATCGCATGCCAGATCTTTTAAAAGTCTTATATCACTATATTTCTCCTTTTCTAATAACCACTTTTTTACCCACATTCTACGTCTTCTTTTAGGTTTAAATAGATATTCACTCGCAATAAAACTCAAAGCAATAGCAATCTGTTGCTTACGGGTACACATGTTGTTGCAAAATGATTAAATCCATAAAGATAATTCAAAATTATGCGCATTCCTTTTAAATGACAACAATCTTCATAAAATGTTAGGATTATAACCATCCACAGACACGCAATCCCTCGGTATGACAGGAATGTACCTAAGCGTGTGTATGGTCACTAAAGGATTGTTTTTCCGCATGCGGTGGCGTGTGGTGATAAAGTCAGGGGAAAGACCGTAGGATTGAGGTTAATTAGTGGCTTCAACGGTTTTATTTTATCCCGTGGCTTTTCTGTACAGTCGGAAGAAATGAACGTTAGAGGATGGGCCGCTATTGAATAAGCTTCTTGTATCGATAAATATTGTTAGAAATTTGAAAAACCAAAATTAATAGCGATTAACCCATATATGGTCTAACAGATTCATTAATTTTTTTTCACTTTTTTTTTTGAGAAATAACGAAACGCATTTTTTGCAATAGTATTATGTTGGCAAAACGAAAATATTTTTTGTTGTCTGTGGTCAAACGTCAATTTGACTATAACCTCACTTTTACAAATGCGCGTGTGAAGTTTCAGACATTGGTTGTGAATTCTTTTTTCAAATAATTTTTACAATATGAAATAGGTTAGTTACGTTTGATAAAAAAAAATTATGTGGTTCAATTTTTGTTCTATTTTGAGTACGTCGTATTTGTTTGTTATCGTCGTCTTTTTTTCATATTTCTACTATTTTATTGGTTCACTTTTTCAGTGAAACCATATATGGTTTCGCATGAATTCAAGCTAAATCTAACCGCTTTTCTGAGAAACCAGATAGATATGGTCTCATATGAGCTTCTAATTTTATGGGATGGGCATGTAATTGCTTTTTTTGATTACAAAATGAATCCTACTAGCTTTTATAGTTACATTATGCATGTTAATATTATACCTGCTGATGGCTCTCCAAGTGATGATGAGTTAGCTTTTGACCAACAGTCAATATTTTCCTCCAATATCAACGACACCGGAGGTTTTTTATTATAACCGAAACCAATAGTGATTCTTCTTGAAAACAAACGAAACTGTTTATCGGCCTTTCATGATTAAAATTACAAAAACTGTTTTTTCATTACTAAAAACTAAAAGTAATATTTTTATTTATTGCATACGATCAAATATGTGTCCGTATTCATTTCGATTAAAATTTGTTTGAGTGCATACGAACCCATATATGGGGTTGTTTTTTTTTCGGTATTTGTAAGAGCAATTTTTTTTATTTTATTAAAATATTTTCTCCTAAACTAAAGTCAAAAGAATCATCAGATATTTTTTAAATCACTTCCTTAATAATTCATGCAGTAGAGGGTCCAAACATAATTATGAAGGTACCCATATAAAGTTAAAACTTATACACTATAATATAAATTATTATGGCCCAATTTCGACCACAGGGCGAACTCTAGTTTTTATTATTAGTAGCTTAACAACGATGTTACCTAAATATACTAATACATATAATGTATAATATATAATATATAATATATAATACATATACAATAAGTATAATAGAGGTTTTTATTGAACTCAACTTTAGGTAGCTAAATCCATAGATAAAAGATAACTAATTAGATAATAGTTATTTTTACGCATAATGAAAAGATAATTTTACCGTTTTTCTCATAAAAGTATGTTAAGTTCAAATTCGTATACAAGCTACTTGTTATGACGGCAAAATCATCAATTTCGTAGGACAATTGTTGCACCTACGTAAACAAATCACCGGCAATATCGATACTTAAACCGAGTCAGGTTTATCATGATGAATGAATTTACCGGAGCTCCCGGAAGTCATACTTCCGAGGCAATGTAATATGACATGTACTCAATGTTGTTTGACGGAAGTACAACATACTCGTATCCATATTGGGCGAGATTCACAAATGTCTTAAGGCTACGTTTCTCACGAGCGTTTTAGTGGTTGCGACAGAAAAAACAGCACTGTAAATAGAACTGTGCGATAGAACGATAGACCTGAAAATCGTGTAGAGTTGTGAAATCTGACATTTGACACTAACCACTTCGATTTTTAGCTCTATTTTATAAGGGCAGAGTTCTGTTTACAGTGCAGTATTTTCAAGTAAAATGCTCATGACTGCGAGGGCTAAGACTGTCCTGTCTCGAGTGAGCGCTGTTCCTAAAAGAAGCTCGAAAATCCCTGAAATCGTAATGGGCTTGGCTTACTAGTCGTCCAGTTTACAACTGACTAATCGGCTAGTCGTCCAAATTCATAATATCTCAACAAATCATACTTTTTATTTTCTTTACCTGTTAGTATATAAATAATACTTGTTCGCCTTCAGATTTGGGTCAATGTATTATTAACATATTGGTTTTATATAATTAGTTTGGACAAGAATATAAATTCATATTGATTCATAATTATTTTGCTCGTGGCCTCAACCCACTACGGGCCAAATAATCACTACTTATTTCATGACAATGATGTAACATATTACAGTGATTACTAAACTCTTACAACCTTTTGTGTCTAGATTTTACAACTAAGGTCAACTGTTCTAAGTTCGTTTAACTATTTTTTTACGAAGCGAGCCATAAAAGTTTTTATTTATTTAGATAGGTAATAATTTAATTCAACATATTTTTATATGTCAATGGTACGTATTAAATTATTTAGCATTTCGATGATTCTTAAATATTTTATAACTGACTTCAAATGAATATTAATACGGCTTTAAAAAATACAGTTTCTATGCTAAGAGGGCTTGTACGGTGTATATCGAGCCGATTGCGTCACACAATTTATAACACGTTAATAACACCGCATATATTTAGATTACTTAATAGAGGTGTGGGGTACAGCAGCCTCAAGCAATCTGTCATCTTTTCAAACAGCGCAAAATATACTAATAAAAAATTTATTTAATTAGACTTTCTAACATCAACGCAAAAAAAAATTATATAAACAAAAATTATGAATATTACACAGACATACAAATACCATAAGTGCATACTTACACGTAAAATTCTATCGGGTGACATACATACACAAATTAACCACGTACAAACCACGTACAAATTACGGCAAGAGGTGTATAATGCGAGAAGGTGCTAAAATCTATAATCAGTTACCCAAAGACACATAAAATATGTCATCTTTTAAATATAAATTGAAACGTCACATCATAACTAACTCACACATTAAAACACTTTAATGAGTATAGAGAAACTTATTGCATTTAGGTGATTTGGACTAGTGAGTCACTTTGTAACTCCTCCAGTGTACGTCGAGTATGACTAAAGCCACTCATTACTCATGAGTGGCTTTAGTCGCTTACCATCAGGTGATCTATTTGCTCGTTTATCTACTATTTCATAAAAAAAAAACTTGAGAGGTGTCAAGGGACACCCGGATGGAACGTAGTTCCTTTCGATTAATAAGTGAAGGAAATGTAATGAAATTTTATTTTTTTAAGTTATAAAAATATATTTTTTTTTATTATTAACAAATATAATGTAATATAAACTTAATCAGTAGGCTCAATTTTAGTAATAATTAAGAGAGAGAGAGAGAGAGACAGAGAAACACGCGCACGCCGCACGGCTTACAACTATAGCAAAAAGTGTCGTTACAACTTTTGGTCTTAATTTTTTCCGTCTAGCCCCCTTTCGCAACGAGCGATAAGGAACTTCGTTCCAAAAACATAAAACATCTTTTGTAATAAAATCTAACATTAAAATATTTAATATTTAAGTAATTTTAAGAAAATACCTACCATTCATACTATACACTAATAAATAATAAATATTAACTTGCTAGAATAATTCATCATTTTAAACTTTAATATAGGTACTAAATATCTACATATTTAGTACCTATAGTACATACATTAAGTTTAATGTCGCTTCCATGTACGCTCGACCTATGTCTTCCCGTTACGCACAACGAGTTTGAACAAATGCTTTGTAAATTCAATTTACCCTCACAATAAAATGTACATATATTGCCAATCAAAAATAATTTGTATTGAAAAGTGATATTTATTTTGAGTTATTGTGTATTTAATTGTTTTAAAAATACTAAAAAATTACTGTTGTGTGTCGCCGCGCCGCTGTCGAAAAATTTTAATAATGTAAGTTTGTAATGTATAATGTAATAATGTAATAATAATTTTAAGAATAATCCCCCTCAATGTAAGTTTTTAAGTTTGTTAAGAATTATTGTATTCTTTTTGAGGAATAAATGATCTTAAACCGGAGTTTCAAATTTTAGATTTTGTTATTTATAACATTATCTAAAATTATATACAAGTTTCCTATTTTATACTGATATAAATAACATAGCATAAATAAAGAATAATTTTCAGTAACATATTTTTATTTAGACATTACGTATAATAATATCATTATGTGACAATGATAAAACTTATTGCAACAATAAATCAAATAGTTATTTTAGGGTTAAACATTTAATAAAGGCGGTTAACATTAATAGAATTAACAAATAACCGTGCAGCTTCTGATAAAATTATTGAAGCTGTTGAGGAAATATTTTTCCTTCTACTACTAAACAATAATATCTCCTCTTTTTTCTCGTAAGTGTAAGTAGTTGGAGCAATTACGTCGCCAGGAAATCAGGATTCACACGTAGGTATAGGTATAAATTATTACTATTACGAATTATGCACATATTAATCATGACGTACTAACGTTACGTTCATAACACGATCATAACATATCTCAGCAACAGAATGCAATATTAATTTAATATGTTCAAATGTCAAATTACATGAGCAAATTAATATCGGTAATAGGAGGCTCGAACACTTCGTAGGAATATACTTCATGGCCACTAGGTGAGTTCGTTCGTCTAAATTCGACTATAAGGAATAATGTGATTTTCTGAAGTAATCCAAGCATACGCTACCAAGAAGTAATATTCTGCACCAAGGTATATAAACCCTGGATCCAAAAGCACTGAACAGAACTCCTCAGTCTTTAAAGATACGCGTTTTGAAATTTCGACATTGTTTAAAGAACTGCAAGCATATGCCATTATGTAACTTACAGTGATCATAATCATCATATCATATAATATTATTTAATGTCAGACGCTTCCCATTATTAAGTCATAGGAGCTTCCGTCTTTTTTTTTTAAAGAAAACGAGCTTTACAGTAAAAACATACGGTGTGTAATAGTTCAATTCTGCTAAATAAATCGTACATAAATACAGTTTCGATACCATCTCGATGTAGACTGCAAAATGGTATTCTCATAAATGTCAAACATAGAATTCTACCGCGATGCGAAGGTTATAAAGATATATAGGTTGATCGACCGATTTCTCCATACAAAACCGTGGGTGGTTAGTTTTTACCCGACTACGGCGAAGCCAAAAGATAGGGTAATGATTTTGGCAGTCTACGTTTGTTCCCTAGTAGCGCATAAACTACTGGGCCGATTTTAATAAATGAGGCGTCTATAGATTCGTAATGATGCCGCGGGTAACAACAACGAGATATATATATATATATATATATATATATATATACCGAGATAATCACGTCTGTAAGTATATAAGTATATACATTTTACATAATTTTCATGTGCTTGCACAAATACGCCAAAATACATGTTTAAAATGCGGTTGTACAATTCCTACTAACCCAGATGTCCAATTTTCAAACTTCACGTAATATTATAAATATATAATTTATACAATGAAGGTAGAATAAAATATATATTAATGTATATTATTGTACCTTCATAAAAGATATATATTTTTATAAATATAATTTATTATTGACAATACATACCAAAATAAAAATTTAAGTAACCCCTGAATTGTCAAGCAGTGAACTAGATGATGATGATGAATTATAGCTAAGAACACTCGCGATCATGTCAGCTTTCAAACAAAAGAAACTAGATTAAAATTAATCGGTTCAACCGCTTGAATGAGAGGGTTTTTGATATTTTTTCTGCCGTTAGGGGGCAGACCCAACTCACACAAAGCGTCATCTGATGGCGTAAGTGGTATCAAAACGGTCAATAAGAATTTTCTTGGCTCGGTAACACGACGGTCCTTGTCGTGTCAAAAGACTGTCAGATGTCACGAATTTAAAAACTCTATTATATAATACAGATGAAATAAATTATTAGCACTTTTATTACTTATTCGTTCGATACATGTCACAATACGGGTCTTACATATTTCTGAGTCGCAGTATACATTTCTTATACGGTGAAATAGTGAATTCATGTTGACTGTAATTGCGTTTCTTGTTAGTCATAAATGAATAAATTTTTTTATCGTTCTTTAAATCTAGAAAAAAAAAAATTGGCTCGCTCCGCACTCGTGAAGAAGATATTTTTAATTACAAATGTTTTGGTGTACTATTAATATTATTCCAAAAATATGTTCGATTGGGAATCGGAAAAATACGAAATAGAAAAATAAGTTAAAAAAACTATAACCCGACTACGTATAAAAGGGGTCTAAAAAGGCCGAAACAAGAAAATAATTCACATAGAAATCCAGAAGTGCAGGTACAGAAATTGTCAAGGTAGAGCCGTGGTCGCACCTACTTTATAAGGTTCGGCACAGTCGATGTCAATTCGCAGCCAACTGTATCTATTTTGGGGTATCTTAGGGTCAGCTCATACGCGACGCATCTCGGTGTGAACTGACGCTCAGATGCCATTAGTGGGTGCGAACACGGCTTTTCTATCTGAATTATTGTCTTGTTTCGGCCTTTTTAGACCCCTTTTTACATAGTCGGGCTATAGTGTTTCAAACTTATTTTTTAAGCATAGATAAATGATGGGTCTCGCTCGGCGCTAGACCGCGCGGGCGGCGAGACTAATCACTTATTATTTACGTTTTTGTTTTATTTATATATGTCATCGGCTTATAACCATTTGCCAGTGTCAAGTTAAAAAGGCGGGAAATAGAACTTTCGTTTCAATTTTCAACACTGTATTCCTAAATCGTCAAGTCTAAAGTCTAGTCAAAGTCCAAATAAATAGTCAGTGCTTTCCATGAGTCATGTCAGTCGATTCAGTAAAGTGGTAGAAGCTTTACTGAAAGTTCCTAGGGAGTTTTGGCGGGAAACACAAAATAGCACGTTTTTAGAAGTTGTACCACTTGCCCACACTTGTGCACGTTAACGAATATGTAATGGTTAATATTCTACCAATATTACACATTAACAACCGAGATAACGAAAATTTATGAAAGGTTACAAATTCGTGATATTGAAAAACGTCACCCATTGAAATCCCCGGCAAAACTCCGAAATCTCACTTTGCCATTACCAACTGATAGTCTTCTCCTCCTTCTTTAAGTTTTTTTTCTTTAAATATGGCGGTACAGCTAACAACCATTGCCAGTGTCAAGTTATATAATCGTCGAATCCAAGTCTAGTCAAAGTCCAAATAAAGAGTCAAGTCAGTCAATTCAGTATAGTGGTAAACGCTTTACGATTATGAATATTCAATGGTTATTATTCAACATAATATATTACACGTTAAGAATCTAAATAATACAAATTTATGGAAGACAAACAAAAAGAACAACTCTTTCACATCCCCGCCAAAACTCCTTCTCTAAGTTTAGGCTCACAGGCGCCATTTTGTGGGGATACCATTCTTTATGTATGGAATACACTAATTATTTATTCAATATGTCAAAATCTAATTGTACAAACGTAAAATGATATAATAATGAAATTTAGTATAACAAAAATCAAGACCTATAATTTGATTGCATTTTACGTATAACCGTACCGCAAGAAATGTTTTTCGAGATTTTAGCACTTTTTTGGCGTGGTAAATACCTACACATATTATGCATCCAAAGTTTCATCTTTCTAGCACTAAACGTTTCGAAGATGAGGACTGACGTATGGACGGACTTGACGAATCACGGAACCCTAAAAAGGCTAGTCCAGATAGGTTTATAGGTCGTTAAATATCGTTCCTATCACAAAATCAGTGGCCAGTTGTTGCGACAGAGTATTTTAATAGCTAGTGCAGAGCTTGCATGTTTAACTAAGCACAGTCACTCTCATTACGTCATTAGCTATATATATTTCCAATATAAGAGTTGGCGCTTACAACACATAGACACTTGCTGTGTATGATTAGGACATTACGTGACGCAGCAGTGCGTTGTCCGTCATGATTTCCCTGTCAATCTCACTCCCGTAGTCAAGCTTTTGATTATAATGGGGACAACAATTGTTTAGTTATTGCTATAAAGTAAGTACAGCGATTTATTTAGAACGTCTCGTGAAAACGCTCCATGCAAGAACCGTACCTAACTATGATGTCACGGTTGTAAATATCTCCGAAATGCTTGCATTTTAGTTCATACATACTATAATGAATGTTTTTATATGTGATCTAAGTAAACTAACAATGTAAGTAGTTTTTTTTACTGACTTAGCGAAAGATTATGAAACTTTTTTGTATTTTTAGATGTATCGAATTAATAAACTACACATATATATTATAGTTTTTTTAACGTCTATCGAACAGTAATACTCTTACTCAATATTTATGAGTATATAAATTAAACTTAATATTTTATATGTATTTATCTCCCCAATTATTATAAATCTAATAGAAATCCTTTGCATAATTTTTCTAAAAACCTAAGTATCTAAAGGAGTGCAAAACAACCTATTCTTAATTATTGGAAATCACACTATTAATGCGATATTGAGTTAAAATAAAAATATTGCTAACGAGTGATATTATAATTATTACAATTAAAATTAAAATAAATAATTGGTTTGACGTCATAATCGACTACGGATGCGTAAGCGTAAGAAAGTATGCGTAAAATCCGCTTAATAACGGGCACAAGGAAAACCTTTATTAGTTCACTGTGGGTTTCACCCATGCATATTATATTTATTTTTAATCTGGCAGTACGGAAGAATTTTTTTAACATATCCGGTAAAAACTCAAGAAAATAATTTAGAAAAATCGTTTTTGACGGATGGAACCGGATGGCCCACGATGGACAGTATTCATCGAATGCCTAATAAAAAAAACAACGGCCAATAGCTTTTACCTTAAATTAAGTAGGAACTGTAGGATCCTAGTTAAAAGTTAGATCCTGTTAGGACAGGTAGCCGGATACACTTCTGTTCTAATCTATTTATAGTCTCGATCAGTTCCGTGATCTGCGATCAATCAAAGAGCGCATGATATATGAGTACACAACATAGGTAACAAGGTCAGGTAACATACTCGTATGAACTAAGATTTAAGGCACTACACTTCCTTATTGTACGAGTATACTTTTAGGCATCTTGAATTATAAATCTTGATACCTTTAGGGTCAGTTCACACCACGACGATACACGTTTCATGCAACTTGACATTCGAACTCTTACAATGAAACGTGTATCTTCTCTTCTAATGAATAAAGTCCAATTTTGAATAGCTATCATAAAAATGCCGCGACGAGTCACGAATCATTTGGTTTCGGTGTGAATTAACCCAAAGTTTTATAAATATTGTTAGACATAATAGTAATTAAATGATTTAATATTATGTTAGCAAGCAAGGTATGGTGCTGATGTTTTTCATAAAATTGCTAGATTATTTTAAATCACATTTTGTTTATTTTTCAATGTTTTTTTCTAAATACAAAAACTTTTAGCAGGGGGTTGGCGTAAAAGCTATTTGATACTATTTATAAAATTCAGCACAAGTACACTCTTGTATGCCCCTAAAATAAACTCGTAATGTGCCAACACAAAACATTTGGTATTCATCGAACATTTTATAAATATTTTGCCATCATAAATAACACATAAGGGTGTGCTGCGATTTAACGAAGGGAGGAATCTACATAAATTATAACCGGAACATTGTTTTTAATTTATTTATAATTTTTTGGAGGTGATTTTACTCCTTATTTTTAGTGTAAACGAGAAAAATATTACATAAAATTTGTTTGGAGATAAAGACATCTTAAGTGACTTATAAGTGACTTATGTTACACGTTCTAATCTGTTTCAGGGGATGACTTCTGCGGCCTATAATTATTATGCTTTGCGTATTAATGTGATTTCATGGGACGACTTCTGAAGCCCATTTAGTTCGCTTTTTCATCTAATTTCAGGGGACTTCTGAAGCCTATACTTTGCATTATAGGTATTCTAATTTCAGGATAATCAAGTCCCGGTTCTTTGGAGCATTTTAGGTTTTTCTTTGTGGATGCCGAATTTCAGCGCAGTCTTTCCAGAGGCTGGATGTATTTTATTAGATCAGTAGGTTACGATACTTTTATATTATCGACAGTAGACACCATACATAATGTAAACAACGGTATCTAAACGCAATAATATAGAGATTCAAGTTATTTGAAACGTTTTTAGGGTTTCGTACACAATACACAAGGAACCCTTATAGTTTCGCTCTGTCAGTCCGTCTGTCTGTCTGTACGCGCTTCTAGCTTCTGTAATTTTATGAATATAAATGAATGAAATTTAGTATAGATAAAGATTGTGTATAGATCTCGGTTGTGGTATCATAAAATAATAATAATTTTATAGTTTAAGGGTGGCTCTCCATACTTGTGATAGGGGTGAAGTGGGGATGAAAAATATTTTTTCATTCCACCCCATCGTGTGGGATATTGTTGAATAGGTCTTTTAAAATAAAAGTAAGGTTTTATACATGACTTTTTTACAAAGTCGACAATTTATGAGTAATCGGCCTCCAAATTGGTTTGTAAGTTGGTAACCCTCCTTAGACATGTCCTGACATGCTCTTAGGTTAGGTTAGGTTAGGTATTAGTCTAATATACTAATTTTAATAATATATTTTTTGCCTATTTGAACGTTTATCATAATAAATAACTGCTGTCTTTTATCCCATCTCTCTCCGTAGGACTGCTGTAAGAAATTTCTTTTTAGAAATAAGCAGTATCTTTGTGTCGTCTTTCTTGTTAAATTGTAATTTTATACATTTTTCTTGTGTGCAATAAATTGTTAAATAAATAAAAAAAAATAAAAATAATATATAAATAAAATTCAAGGCAAAGATAAGTTTTAAATGTCGAATGTCCTCAAAACGTGTTTTGTGTTTAAAACATAATATTTTTGTAAAACTTGACTCGTTATTTATTGGATTATTGGCGGGCGTCCGCGTCAGACGAGCCTTTTTTCTGTTAAATATTTTATTAACTTCACTGCGTTAAAGTAGGTGAATGATATAGGATGGCAAATACAAAATATTGATTGCAAAATAATACAATTTATTAAAATTGCTAGACTATAAGATGTTCTGAACAGCTTAGATTAGGATCGGGAATTTTACGTTTTGACTTTAGACGCATATTCCGTAAATTATTTAATACTATCTCCTTCCCGCGGCTCTAACGTAAATATGGTATCCCACGGGAACACTGTACTTTTTTTGGATAAAAAGTATATCCAAAATATGTATGTATGGATAATAAATATGTTTTAATCCAGACTACTAAACTTTAAACTTACTTTAAACTAAACTACTTCCATAGAAAATATTATCGAAATCCGTTCAGTAGTTTTTGCATGAAAAAGTCACAAACATCCATCCATCGATACATCCATCCATCCTCACAAAATTTCACATTTATAATAGTATAGTAGTTTTCAATATGACAATGGGGAACATGCATAGTTTATTATAGGGTTTTGGAAAAAGTACATTATAACTCAGGAAATAATGTATTTGCAATGTCATATATACGATCATATACGATCAATCGTTGACAAACTACAGTCATCACAAAAGTGAGATCGTTGGAGAACATTAAAAATGCTATGCTATATATGCTATATACAAAAAATTATACAGGAGTGACGTCACAACAGTTAAAAATGTATGAAGATATATTATAGACAACTGATTTTGTTAACCTAAACGAGTAACGAGTTTCTTACGCCGGTTCTTATCGCCGGGTGGTAGGCAACACGTAGGGACATTTCCATGTGATATTATTACCTTACATGGAAATAAACCTTTTTGAATTTTGAATTTAACAACAAAAAATGTTACAAATAACTAAAGGATTTTAGTTTATGCATTTTTCGGTCCATAGTTATGTTTCCTTTCGGAAAATATAAGAATTTTGCAGATTTATAACAAATGTGTAATATGTTCTATAATCAAAAGTTAAAAGTTATAACCCGACTACGCAAATTGTATGGCCCATGTTACCTGGACCATTAATAATATGGACTTATTGACACTTCACTCGTTAAAATTATTAGAGTTAGAGTTTAGGCGTTACCGTCGAAAAAACACATACATATTTATTGATGTTGGTAGTCTATGTATGGAAATAATATTTACATACAAGGACTTCCAAAATTAATAATAATATAATAATATCTATGGACGCTTCACACCACGTCAATCTGGCCCCGTGGTAAGTTCTCTAAGAACTTGTGTTACGGGTATTATTATATAGCTTGTGGTACCAGACAACGGAAATATATTTAATACTTTTATATTATACACATATTTAAATTTTTTTATTATATTATGCACCTATTTAATACGCATCCATAACCCAAGAACACGGAATAACTTTTTGTTCCTTCGGCGGGATTCGAACCCCCGATAACCGGCTAGAGCACCAACACGCTCAACCACTGAGCCACAGAGGTCATCATTGTATATATGTCACAAAATTGTATATATTACTTACATACATAGACTGCCAAAACCATTACCCTTCCTTTTAGCTTTCCCAAAGTCGGATAAAAAGTAACCGCAACAAAATCTTCTATTAATTCAGATCAAGGATATTCAGTATTAAAAACTAGTGCTCTTTTAATTGAAGCAAATTATTTTGCATTCCAAAGGCGAATTAAACAACCAGACTGGTAATACTGAATAAATAATGACCAGATACAACATTATCTGAGTCGGTCTTAGAGCATTCATCCAACTTGTATTTTAAAAAATAAAATTTGGTTGGATGCACTAAGCATATAACTAAACGTGACCGATATAAGGTTATAGGAAGCATATGTGCAATTTTTAATGCTAAAACAATAAACCAAGATTAGGAAGTGATATGGAACTTGCAAGTACGAGATTGATATCCGATAGGTGACAATCGGGTTTGGCGGGAAGGTTGTTCCGCCATAATGCTTTTTATAATGCCTTCTGTTGGCAAAACATTATCTTAGTTATCGAAATGCAGAGCGAGTGTCGAGTCGCCCGGACCAGCGTTCTGCTAGCTAGCATCAGGTGTGTTTATATAAATATATAGTGCAATATAGTCATGTATGTGCTGCTAATGAAATGTTTAGAACTTTTGGTGTCAATCAATATGTTAAGTGTGTGTTTAGTGCTGCGGATTATTTTTATCTTTTTATACTTATCTAATACTATTGATATTTCTTATCTTTATCTCTCGGTTAACTAAGTCACACGTCGGTTTAACGAATAGTGCAATTGTCTTAGCTCGTCTATTTTTCAGGTGGAAGTGGATAAAAATGGATCCTACTGTCTATTCCGTTATAGTAAAAGTTAATTTTTTTGTCTCTCTCCCAATAATCTAGCTTTATAATTAATTTACATGTAATGCAATGCATGCAGTGCATTTTTTAATTTCTTTTCATTCTTTTTTATGCGCGATGTTTATTTAAACTTTTAAATAAAAATTGAGTTTTAAATGCATTATAGCAGAGATAATAATTGAAAGTATTCCCTTTACTTTTTGCTGTTCCAACTCTCGCATCTTTCGTGATATTTTAAATAAGTTCTTTTTTTAAACCTTAACCGAAGAGCATGTATGAAGAGAATAATGAAAGTGGACGAAGCGAAACAAGTATGTAAGGATCGTAGCAAGTGGAAAGAAGTGGTCTCTGCCTACCCCTACGGGAAAGAGGCGTGATTATATGTATGTATGTATGTATGTATGTTCTTTTTTTGTATCATTTTAAGTTATTATATTATGTTTAAATATATCACCAGATATTACGCTAGATATATATTAAAATTACCAACATTGACTAATTTTAATTTCGACGCCCAAACTTTTGGAATGTGGTCAAGCGCAAAAAATATAATTTTCTTGCTATTTTAGCGATATGAAAAAACAAAAAAGTGTCTTCATTCTTATATAACGTTAAAAATACAAAATCAACACAATGGACTCCGTACAAATGCAAATTAATAATACAATCTTACGTTCACACCAAACATAACTTCAGTCTGTATTTAAATCAGTTTTATCTTGTTCGTAATAAGATAAAATACATCCAAACTCTAACCGTAATCAGATTATTGTTATAACAAGAGTTTGATTCACGATGTTTCTGTAATAGAATTTTGTGACTATTTCAGTGTTCGTCCTAAAAATATTCATCCCATTTAGATGGTCTAAGGACATGCGTAAAAAATTAAAAATATGTGATTTATCTAATTGAAATTCTAACATTGTATATTTAGCCTGAATATTAAATAAAAAAAAGAGTCAAGTAAAATAATAGACCCCGGTTCGCTGATCTCATTTCAATTCGTGCTCTAAACGACAATCACTGATGTAACATCTCAAAAAATTGTAGGAATTATTTTTATTTTGAACTTTTTAATGGCACGAATTGTAGTTTTGGGACGAAATAAATGAACGAGCAAATAATTAATATAACAAAATTTCGGAAAATAGATGTTTTGTGTTTTCTTTTTCTACTTTTTGATCATAATATTTTTTTTATTTACAGCCTGCTGCTTTTAGCAAACGGAGTGAGCTCGCTAGTGCAGGAGTCCGGGCTGAGCAATTACTCGTTTCCAAATGAGTTTATGTTGGGAGTCGCGTCGGCTGCGTTTCAGATAGAGGGCGGCTGGAATGCTGGGGGTGAGTTTTACAAAAATATTTTACGGCCTGAAAAAATGCGCGTGTTTTGTATTGCGGATATCTGTGTGAGATAATTGTCTACCATTAATACAGATAAAGGGTGTTAAAGGGTTGATTTTGCACTAATGTATCACTGAGGGCATTTATTTCAATGTACATATTTTCAGAGTATTTATTAGATTTATTTTATTGGCATTTAACGGTTTTAACA
Source organism: Phengaris alcon alcon (assembly GCA_037179445.1). Lineage (NCBI taxonomy): Eukaryota > Metazoa > Arthropoda > Insecta > Lepidoptera > Lycaenidae > Phengaris > Phengaris alcon. The sequence goes on from JAYRCH010000031.1 coordinate 1,395,440, forward strand.
ATTTCCTTGAGATTTAGTATGCATGCGGTGAAATTTTTTTAAGGTGTTTATGTATGTTTTCTTTCGTTTCGTAATGAGATGTAGTTATTTCTTTTTCTAATCGTCAAAGTGGCTCAGCTACGTATAGGTAGAACTTTTTACGTTGTTGGCAAATTGGTGTCTCGGGTTCGTGTCCCGGTCAGACTAATATTTTTGTGAATATTTTTTTAATATCTATCGCCATCTGTAAACAAAAATCCGTACAAGGTACTAGGACGCTGAGCGAAGCTCGGTCTCCCAGGTACATTTATGTTACATAGTACATTCTTATAGAACATTATAATATTATTATATTTCGTAGAGCTCGAGAGACGTTTATTACTAAGGAAATTATACTTGTTAGTTTTGTTTTTTTTTTTCATTCTTTTATTAAATTACCTAGACACTGTAATGTGTTTGTATGTACACCCTTTCAAGAAATGTAGAAAAAATAAATGAGTTTTTATGGATGTTTATTATAACAGTTATCCTTATAGCAAAATAATTAGCTACTTCCTATTATACTGAACTATCAAATCCGTATTTCACATTTTGCGGCGGGCTTGCGTCTTTCCCGAGTAGCTCTCCACAGCTCCATGAGGACGTTAGTAGATACTAGGTGATGATGATGATCATAAAAATTTTATCCGCAACATATTAAATCACGTAATAACGTTATTAAAAACAAATTGTCTGTCATAAGAAGTTTTATTAGATGGGTAGAACAAGATGGAAATTTCTATTTCTGTGCCGCTCGGGGAAAACCCGACCGCGAAGTATTTGACACTCCAGCTTAATTCCTTTTGCGTGTGAATATTTTAATGTTTCATTACAAATAGGGAAATTTATTATCATCATCACCATTCATATATGTACCCATTACTGGGACTCTTGCTTTTTAAGCTAAAGATAATTAAACTGTATTAAGATTCCATGCAAGTCCACTGCGTGTTGGCATTCACGAGCCTTCGAAGGTTGTTTTTAGGCTCAGTTCACGCGAAAACGAGACGATACGCGACGTTACGCTATATTGATCTTTATTCACTACGCAAAAAGATACACGTTTCATATGACATTAATCATACACTGCACATCGGCTGTGCAGCGCGGTGCAGTTTAACATTCGAACTCTTACAATAAATAGTGTATCTTCTTGTGAAATGAATAAAGTTCAATTTTTAATAGCTATCGTTTCGTTTTAGTGCAAATTGGCCCTTAGACACGCAAGTTCTCACGATGTTGGAGTAAGAGAAATATTCAATACTAAATAGCAACTAATTACCTTGCGTGTTCATTGCTCTGGCATAAAATAAAATGTAGTCGGGGATTTTATAATGAAAAGGGGATTCCCCGAGTACAATGTGCAAATAAAATATTTTAACCTAAATGTAAAAGATAAAGATAAGATTATTTTTCAAATAATATTTATAAGAGAAACGCAATTATTAAGAACTAAACAGTAATATCAAACCGATCTCCGTATTCTGCGATCGAGGATGTTTGATAGTTGAATAAAAAATGTTAATAATTCCGGGTATGTAGTAACTGCTCCGTTTTAATATAATATTAATATGATCAGAAAAACCACACGTCGACAAAGTACCGCATGCTTAAAAGGACAATCATAATAGAGCTGACGCACACTTCAATTAAAACTTAATTATATTATTTAGTGCCAGTTAATCGCTGATTATCATGTTATATGCAAAGATTTCAAAACTAAGGATGGGCTATGACGTACATTTGAAAGAACAAATCTTGATACAAGAAAAAAGTATCGCCATCTTGTTTTCACCATACCTCAAATGTCAAAATGGCCCCAAGCAACCCTAAAAGGCCCCAGGCATTTAAGTGAGGACAGTTTTTTCCTCCACATGTATCGTCTATAATATGTACGTCTATGGTTATAATTTATACGAGGGCGGCACTGAAAATTTCGGGAATCAAGGAAGTGACACAACATTACTATTTAAAAATGTATTTATTGTTTTCGAAGTATTCTCCGCGAAATTTGACACATTTTTCCATACGATGGAACCAATCATTGAAGCAACCATTCCATTCGGAAGTTGGGGTCTCCAAAATGGCCGTTTTGTAGGCGTCCACAGCTTCTTCAGGTGATGAAAATCTCTGACCACGCAATTTATTCTTTATTTTAGGGAAAGTATAGAAATCATTAGGGCTTAGGTCGGGGCTGTACGGCGGATGGTCTAATAATTCTATGATTTATTGCTCTAAAAACTTTTTTGTTCTGTGCGCGGTGTGAGAACTCGCATTGTCGTGATGGAGGATGATGCGGCGGTTACAGTTCTCTTTACGGAGTTCAGAAACGACCTGTGGCAAACAAATGTTAGCATACCATTCTGCATTAACCGTTCTTTGTCCCTCAAGAGGAATAGTCGCAACATGGTCGGTTTTGGAGACAAACGTGGCCACCATTTTTTTTGCAACACTCCGTGAACGAACAATTTTTGTTGGCTTTAACTCATTTTCGAACACCCAAACTCGTGACTGGTTTTTTGTTTCGGGTTCGTACGCGTATATCCAGGATTCGTCACCTGATACGATGTTGTATACAGCATTTGACGATCCTGCGTGGAATCTTTCGAGAGTTCTGACGCACCAAGTAACGCGAGCCGCTTTTTGCTCTTCATAGAGCAAATGCGGTATCCATCGGGAAAACAACTTTTTACACCTAATTGTTCATGCACGATTATTTGTATTTGACTCATGCCAATGTCAAAAGTTGCCTGAATTTCGTCGTATGTCACATGTCGATCTTCCTCAATCAGCTTACGCACAGCATCAACGTTTTCTTGGGTGACTGCGGTTTTTGGACGACCTTGACGGGGATCATCACTGAGCTTGACACGTCCACGTTGAAATTCAGCAAACCAGCGATAAATTGTGGTTTTGGATGGGGCTTCATCACCAAATGCAGAAATCATCCGGTCAACACACTGTTTTTGTGTTAAACTTCGAAAGTCATAATAAATCATTGCTCTAGAATTTTCTCGATTCAATTCCATTTTCTCAACGACTTAACAAGTTTGACAAGACCTTGTGACAAGACCGAGAATCTATTTTTAAATAAATAAACGGTATTCGATTTTTAAAACCAATGAGTTTTAAATTAAAAAGATTTTAATATGACAGGAACAGTGGAAATATTCCATTCCCGATACTTTTAGTGCAGCCCTTGTATGTATCTATCGTTCTTCGTAATATTGATAGAGAAGGCGTGATGTTTAGACAAAAGATTAACACTTACAGGTGTTGTTGAATTCGGGACTAAATAAAAATAAATTGTAGGTTTGTTACTTTGTGCATAGGAAACTTTACCTGTCAATTCAGAAGGTCGATTCTGCTAATTAAATTCTGCAATGATACAGTTACAGTACAGTCCAGATATATGGAAACTGCAAAATAGTATTCTCATTATCGTCAAACCAACGTCAAATCATTAATGATATCAGGACGATAAATTTATAATTCAATAAAAATAAAATGAAAGTGTAAGTTATTTACGGGACTTGGTTTTCAGATCATAATTTATTATTTTAATCGTTTTATAATAACTATTTGTAATCCTACTTGCCTATAAACAGTCCATTTTTTTTTTAATTAGGATAATGTTTGCTCTTTTGTGCTTATTAGGTATTAATATTATATTTCAAAAGATAGTATAAATAGATCTCAGAAGTTCCTACTTTCGCGTTCCTACACAAATTACCGGTAATTCCCCGAATAATTGAAACATTCACTCGGGGATTCCCCGGTCCGTTAATCTCAATTAATCTTAAGGAAAGATTACCGTTTGATGGGATAAAACTACATAATTACACAAAGGAGTGAAACTTACTTAACTAGATGAAAGATAATAACTACCTATTAATACTTCCTTCATGTTCGGTAAAAATTAAATTAGTTACTTACCGTATTTTCTGGGATAAAACTTATGCAGTTCCAGGTATCAAGATTATTTGAATACTTCATACGAAGAAACTCTTACAATGTAACCTCGTGTTGAAAATTCAGTATAATTTAGTCTATAATGTGTAAATAATAAGTAATTGATTTGAAAACATCGAAGGGAATGATTATTCTTTAGTATAGTATAGTATGAAAGATTTTTTTAAATGAGTCACGATTCCAATTATACCATACAAGGTGTGTGTATTTTGGATTTTTACAACCAATTAATTGGATTTAACGTAACTTTGTATATAAATGTATTCTCCTAATCACAGTTAACTAAATGTAGCAGACCATCGGCCACGAACCTCAACTTTGCATATTAAGGCGATTCGTGAACTCCGCCAAGTTTTAGCGAGCAACTAAGGAAACTGAAATTACTTAATGGTTGAAACGCTAAATGACAATGAAATATTATATTAAAAGTTCCTAAGTTAAGATTACGTAGAGATCATCTCGGTTTATAATACAGAGTAGATACTAGATAGCAGTGGCGAAGGGTGGTTTTACTTCAGAGGGAAGGCCTAGGGCCTAACCTACCCTTTTACCCTTCTTGTACTAGCGACTAATTGCTAGACAGGAGTTGTGCAAGTTTTTTTGAAAGGAAATTTAGCACTATATTATGTATGATGGTCAAGGTCAACAAGCGTATAGAGTTATATCGTGTCCGAGAGAAATTGTAAATACTAAGGTACCTAACTATTCATATAGACCTACGGTTCCTATTTCTATAGTTATATATATGGTATTCTTATACCTACAATTAGGTATATTTCAAAATACAAAATAGGCACATAATAATAAAATGTTTTCTGTGTATTAATTAACTATTGTAAAACAATCATAATTTTAAAATACTTCCACGGTACTACCGCCTAATAAATAATAATATATAATATGTATTATGATCGTGTATTATTTTGATAACTACGAATTACAATTGATAGTAGGTACGTATCCAACTTTCCGCTTACCGTAAAAGTCAATTTATTCAAATGATTTATCACCAACAATAAACACAACACAAGTAGTCTCACATTCAATATTTATATATTATATTATAAGTACATAAATATGTATTAGTTGAAACTTTAAGACAAATTATATTTATCAATTCTCACTACTTATTATGAACGTAATAACATGATTTTACATCCAAGGACGCGCGGCTGAGCTACCGCCGAGCTGACCCCCTGTGATTCTAATATTTGTGTCAAAGTTGCAACGTGCAACGCATAGATGTCGCTTGAGTCGGTCTACATCACGCTATCGCTTGTTCGACCTGACTTGTATAAGATCAAGCCGAGCGGCAAGTTCAAAGGGCGGCCAAATTCATACTTAACAGATGAATATTTCGTGTGATAATAAAAAAAAAATCATACATTAAAATTTCTTACGTACAAAAAGATAAACTGTATTACAATAATCTATTCAAATAAAACACCTTTTCATACAGTCTTTTTAAACAAGGTTTTTAGAAATCTACATTACATCCACAAGTAAGTGGCGATTTTTGTTGCGTATTTAAGTTTTATTCATTACGCAAAATATAATCGAAGATATATATATAAATTAAATACTATATTTACGTAGTTACATGTATAGTTACTTTGACTCTAATTGTAGTATATTTTTGATGCATAATAGTTTAATATGCAGGGAAACGCGCGTAAAATGGCTGTCGATGTTTCATAAACATTTATGCCGATGTTTTGCTGAACTAAAAGCTCGACGAGTAAAATTGTAATTGTAATTCACAAATGCATTAATATATTTTATTTTTATTATACATATTAAACTGTATCATTGAAAATTATTTATTTATTTTCCTGGCATTTTGGATACTTTAAAATACCGTGGTTGCGGTCGAAGAAATAAAAAGTTAGACGAAAAAAAAACTGTAAAGTTCGGCGCAAGCAGGTGACCACTTCGACCGGTCGCTACCGCTACACACATCATACATTTTAAGCTTATTGTCGGTAACTACTGGTAGTTTGCAATAGCAACTCAAAATGTATGAAAAATGTGTAGCGATGGCCACCATCCACGGCAATCAGTAAGTTTGCGCCGAGCCGAAATGTATAAGAGAGTACGTCTTTCTACTATTATAAATGTGAAAGTTTGTGAGGATGGATGAATAGATGTTTGTTACTCTTTCACGCAAAAACTCTGGAACGGATTTTGATGAAATTTGGTATGACAGTAGTTTAGGCTCCTTATTAAAACATAGGGTACATTTTATCCCTTAAAAGTGCAATTTACCAGTGGGATACTGCAGTTACGCGGGCGGAGCCGCGAACAAAAGCTAGTACTGTTTAATTTTTCACATTTTTGCTTCTTTTCAGGCAAAGGTGAAGGTATGTGGGACACATACTTGCACAATCACCCGAAATTCACCGTAGACCATTCCAATGGTGACATAGCCGCTGATTCATACCACAAGTACAAGCAAGACGTCATCATGGTCAAATCACTCGGGGTTCAATACTACCGCGTATCAATATCATGGCCAAGGTAAAACCCGTAATTGAACCGTCAACTGCATATTTTTTAGGCTAGTGTTTGACAATAATCGCTTATAGGAATTATTCGATATCTGTAAATACCCATGGAAATCGGACATTTAATAATGAGTAAAAATTACTCACTACAAAATATAGTGCAATTTTGTAGTGATGCACAAAAAAGTCGCAAGAAAAGCCTCTAAATTCTGATAGAGTGTGTCCTGTAAGCCAGACAGTTAGGAAAAAAATTAGTTTTAACGGTACACTCTATTCTGATAGAATTAGGTCTGGAAAAGTATCTTGCTGATTTTAATTGCTACGCAAGTTTTATTTAACACATCCACCAGTATTACTCGAAATAAAGGCTTAATGACACAAAACTAACTATAATCCTTTTTCTCAAAACTCAAATCCTTAAATGAAAGACTATTTATTAGGAATTAAAATATGAAAAAATAACTCCCCCCACACCGATTTCGGTGACGGTGGCCGGTTTCATTTAAGCAGGTGTAATTTTATAGTGCCCGAGTGTGTCCGCAGTACACAAGAGCACTCTCTCTTCCTTTGCTCTCATAACCCAGTGGGTCGGATAACCGACACGACTGGCGAGAGATCAGGCGCAGGTTCGACTTTCTACATACCCATCCGACGCATGAATCATCGTTCTTGACAGACAATCAGGTGTTGAGCCTGCATAGTCCTAACTAAACTTGGAAACAACGTTTTTTGTTGTTCCAATGCGGGAATCGAAACCACGACCTCCGAGTCGAGGACCAAACTCTAACACTAGACCACGGAGGCTGACATCACATTAACATTTTGAGATTTGAGATAAAATTTAAATAGTTTCTTGCTTGGAAGAATTAGTTTAGTTATTCGTAATTTTAAGATTCTCTGATAAACAGTGTGAATGCAATAAAAAATAATCATTCATTAATTCATTCATCAATTATATAGCATTGTAGTCAATAGATAGTAAAGTAGGTAAGTAGGTGTAGGTCTGACATCGCACAAAGTAAGTGCTCAGAGCATCAGATGCTCTGAGCACTTACTTTATACTGGTACAGGCGAGTAAGGCCCGCTACGCACCTAATTTTTTATCGTAACGATTTAGCCGTGTAAGGCGAACTGTTCAGTTTTATCGATCGTATGTAAAGCAAATCATTACGACGATTCGCTGATTTGCCTCTCACACGATCGATGAAAATGCACAATTCAGCCTTACACCGTTAAATCGTTACGATAAAACGTAAGAGTGTAGCGCGCTTAACATGGCAATAGCTAATACTAGGCTCGGCGCAAGCTCACCAACGATGACCGCGACCGATCGTCGTCACTGCTACATTATAGTCGCCTTAGCGTTAGAACCGAAACGAGATGCGCGACGCGGCGCCTCATTTTTACGATAGCGATTCAAAATTGAACTTTTTTCACTACACAAGAAGATACACGTGAAATTGCAAGAGTTCGTTTGTCAACCTAGAACGCTCTTGCAATGTAACGTAACGTGTGTCTTCTTGTATACTGAATAAAGTTAATTTTGAATTAATATTTTCAAAAATGCAGTGCCGCGTCGAGTAACGTCTCGTTTCGGTGTGAGCTGCGCATTTTCGTCGTTTTTATTTCGCAAATCTGCGACACATTCAATGTTATAAAAGTAGCCGCACTAGCAGTAAAAATTAGCGGAAGTAAAAAATCTGTGATTTGAAACAAATTGTAGGCACGCCAGGCAAAATTGACAATCGCGGAATACCTATAATACGCGCCAGTACCGCGCGGTTATTGCGCGGTGAAAAATAACCGTGTGAACAGGCCCTTATAGCAGCCGAAGTATTTAATAGGCTATCATTGTATTCATAAAGCCTTGTCATCACGATATTTCAAATGTAAAAAATTCCGCACTATGGTAGGTAGTGTATGAAAATGGGTTTGAATTTTAAATCCAGCTATGCATACATACATTTTATCGGATTATGCGACATTTTATTGTGGGAAAAATGTGTTAGTTACTAACATAGTGTTTAACAGGATCAAAATATAAAAATAAACGTTATATTTTATAACATCCATATTAAAATTGTTTGGCTTTTAATTAGAACTGAGTCATTTAACATTAACTTTATAAGTAGGCAGATAACATTATCATTTTCATGGTTTATGGTTAACACTATAACATAATGTATATTAAAGTCTTTATATGACAATATATTCTATTTATACTAGTATCTATCAGTATGATCATTGACATTCGACATACTTATATGTTATAACCGATCACAATAACTACGCAATATCTACACTACAATATTATGTAGCGTACATTATTTTTTTGCGAGCTATTTTTAGAATCAACTAAACGATTAATAATTATGCGTAAAAACTATACAAGGACATATTTTTTATCGATCGTTTATTTGAATTCGATTATTGAATTAAACATATTTTGTGATGTCAACTTCTTTTACATAGTTTAAAAACCGGTGATATAAATAATTATTGTCATTTCAACTTAAGAAGTGATTCAATATCAAATTATTAACTTACAAATATTAAATTATTATGATAAAAAAAATCGAAACATTACTGGAGAGTGTTCAGAAAAAAAAATCTACAAAATGTTCTATAAAAGGTTTTTCTGAACACTCTCCACTGCAAAACACGCTCTATTTTTTGGAAATCGGTTAAAAATTCATTGTAAAGTTTAAAAAAATTGTACACTATTAATTGTTTTATTGCATCAGGATAATAATATTTAAAAATTCGATGTAATTGTTTTTGATACTATTAAAATTCCTCGTCCTTACTCCGAAACTTTTCTCTTCAGACTTTTACCGCACGGCACAGCTAACCACATAAGCAAAGATGGCGTACGTTACTATCGGGCGTTGTTCGACGAACTCATAAAGGCGAATATTACTCCAGTAGTGACGTTGTTCCACTGGGATATGCCGACCGTTTTCATGGACCTAGGCGGTTGGACAAATCCCAAAGTGGTAGATTATTATGAGGATTACGCTCGAGTTGCCTTCGAGTTATTCGGAGATGTAGTCAAGATTTGGACTACCATGAATGAGCTGCATATACATTGTTATCAAGTAAGTAATATGGCATTCAATTTACACGGGTCGATTTTCGCCGTGCGGCTAGTCGCTTCACAAAACGCCTTACCGATTTTATTGCAAATTGCCTTGCCACACCTAGCTGAATAGCCATTTAGACAAATTTTCGCTGAGCGGCAAAAATTATGCGGTGAAAATCGACCCGTGTAAATCCCCATTAATGAAAAAAATAAATATTTATTCGCCTTTCTACAGTTTTTAACCGACTTCTAAAAAAAGGAGGCGGTTATACGTTCGGCTGTATGTTTTTTTTGTATGTTAAACGATAACTCCGCCCTCTGTTGACCGATTATCAAAATTATTGTTATGATGTATTGGGTATAATCCAAAATTGGTCTCGTTGTCACCAAAGCGGTGACCTGATGAATCCATGAAGAATCGAGGGAACTCCTCGAAATTTATATGGAAATATATAGTGATTTTGACTTTTTCTGAAGTAACCTAAGCATATGCTACCAAAAAGTAGCATTCTGTATCAAGGTATACCCTGAATCCAAAAGGACTGAACAGAACTCCTTAGTCTTTAAAGATACGCGTTTGGAAATTTCGACATTGTTTAAAGAATTACAAGTATATGCCATTATGTAAAATACAGTAATCATCATCATTATCCTATATACAATACCCAATGGAAGCTTGGCGCGTATTCAATTATAATAATAATTTAATAAATATCACTGAAAGGGGAAAAATTATTATTATTTTATACAAAAAATTAAACCGACTTCCAAAGTAAAAATACACAAAAAAGTATGAATTAAAACTTATTTTCTAAACAAATACACCGGCATATTTAGCGGAACACAAAAAAAAGGTCCATAATTAAAAAAATATGGTTTTATTTCAAAATCTACTTACTACACTTCTTTTGTTATTTAAAGTTTCATTTGTTTTACTTAAAATTAGATCACATTAAGAACAGATTTTGCGAGTAAAGGCTATTTGTGAAAAATGTTACTTTTTTGAACTTTTCATGTAACCGGGAAAAGTGAAAATTAATATTAAAATAATATTTAATTAAATTAGAAAAATGGTGATTAATATCGCGTATTTCCTCCACGTGCTCTTATTAAAGTTTCTACCCGTCTAGGCATACTGAGAATGATGTTATCGATGGTCTCCTGGGATAGTCTCCGCCATTCCTCAACTACGGCGATTCGCAGTTCACCCACGTTGGCAGGAGCTGGAATTCTGGACTTAACCTTTCTTTTCAGCAAGTCCCAAACGTGCTCTATTGGGTTCATATCCGGTGATCTCGCCGGCCACTCCATAACAGTGATATTCATATCATTAAGATAAGCTTGAGTTACCCGAGCGGTATGCGGCCGAGCATTATCCGACATAAAAACAAAATCGTCACTGATATATGGGGCAAACGGTACGACATTTTCTTCTAAAACTTCTCTGATATAGCGGTCTGCAGTCAGACTCCCTCTGTCAATCACTACCAAGTATGTGCGAGCTCCCAAACAAATGCCCGCCCAAACCATTATTGATCCACCACCGTATGCAACTGTAGTTTCAAAATTTGTCTGAATGTATCGTTCTCCTTTGCGTCTGTATATTCTTTGCCTGCCGTCAATTTGATTTAAGAGAATTCTGCACTCATCACTAAACAATACCTTACTCCATTGGTCCGCGTTCCAAAGTCGATGTTCCTGAGCAAAAGTTAACCAGTTTCTACGATGATTTACCTCGAGCCTTGGAGCCTTGGCGGGCACAAATGAACCCAAACCAGCTTCTTCGAACCTTCTTCGTACCGTACGCTCACTTACGGTTACACCCCGCACTGCTTCTACTCATGTCGGGCTTGGACGGCCGTCAAACGGGGGTTCGTACTGTTACATCCCTATGCTGTTCCTAGAATTGCTGACGGGAGTGCTGATAAATCATCACTACTCTGTCATCTTAGTTAGTAGGTTTGAGCTGCGAGTCAGTTCAGAGCTAGACAGGGGCCACCACGGACGCATATCTAATCTCCTAATGTATGGTTTAATCCAGTTAAATAAATTTGTGTTGTGAATCTTTTCCAGCTCAATAAATTTTCTTTTTTAAAAAGTCTTTTAAAAAGTCCGTTCTAACATTGGTGGCAGCGGTGGGATACGTAAATCCCTAAAATATCCAATACGCTATCCGAAGACATTTTTGTGTAAAAAAGTGAAAAGTGACATAATTAAAATTTTCGTGAAAAAAAAAATATATATATATATATAAAAAGTGCATCGATAGAGTAGTATACTCTTTGTATTGTTGTCTCGTGATCTGAACTCACTAAAACTCATATTCTGTAAATTCCATCAAACTAAAAGTATATAAATATTATAATAAATACAAATCAATCTCAAGTGTGTTCCTGTCTTGTTACATCATTATCCCTTGTGCCCACTGTGACATAAGTGGTACCCAGCTGCGGGCCGAGTCAGCCCGAAAGCAGTATCCAGCACCGGCCAGGCGAGGTGAAGAGTCCTGACATCCGTGACGAAAAACTATAATCCAAAAAGTGCAAAGTGCTAAAATTCAAAATAATATTAATCCGTGTGATCCCGATCGAGTTATCCCATCCAGCGAGCATGCAACGAGTCGCCGAGCTTATCTCCAACGCCCACGTATTGATTATACTGTAAGTCTTAAGCTATTGTTTATATTAGGTCTATTAGGTTACTAAGATATTTTAGGGTTCAGTGGAATAATCCGAATCAAGAATTAAATTTTAGAACTTTAATATTTAAATTTTAAATATGCCGAAAAGCGACAAAATTTCAGAAGGCCTAACTATAAATATTCCAATGTTGAATTCCGATGCTGGTTCGTCCGGCGAAATAAATCCTCCAGCTAGTTCTCCTAAGGGGACGACCCGGAAGGGAACTACTCCAGGTCCAGACAGGGTCGAGTTAGATCTCAATACTCTATTTAAATTCATTAAGCCATTTGATGGCTCAAGAGAAAGCGTAAATTCATTCATCATAAATTGCAATAATGCATACGATTTAGCAACAGAAATACAGAAACATATTTTATTCCGCTATATATATAGTCAGCTACAGGGCAAAGCTGAAATAGCTTGCTCTATTAAAGAATTTAAGAATTGGGTACAACTTAAAGAATTCCTACTGAACCAATTCTGTGAGCGCAAACATTATGCGCATATACTAATGGACCTACAGGAGTGCAAGCAGAGTTCAAATGAAAATGTAACCCAATACTCATTGCGTGTCGAAACTTATCTTTCTCAACTTCTAACGGAAATAACGTGTACACTTCGTGAACTCCCCGGTCGTTCAGCGGCCATGGAAGATTTAGCATTACATCACTTCCTTATGGTTTTACATCCCCGTATTTCAAATATAGTGCGCTGTAGGGACCCACGGAACTTAAATCAAGCTATCAATATCGCTATTTCTGAAGAACGAATACAGCAAAGCCTATATAAGCGACCTCAATTAGCAAATAATTATAATACTTATTCGAATGGTCAAAAATCATCATCATCACAATCCTTCCGACCATCAGAATCATCTCGTAGAATTCCAAATAGAAATGAGTCGAATTTTAAACCACAAGCAAGACCTTATTATAATAATCAGAATCCTAGTTCATCATCATCAAGAGATGCACCATTTTGCCGTTACTGTAAGAAATCAGGGCATGTGTTAGAAAATTGTAGCCTTCGAGAATATAATAACAGTAGGAGGTCGCAAAATCAAGCATTTACTCCGATTAATCCACGTCCAAGAGTAAATTTTACTGAAATAGATAATAACGATCAAGGCGTCGATGAGACTGACAGCAATCAAAATTTAAACTAGCTTCTGTCCCGTTAAGGTATCGCGCGGGGCAAGTCCCTCTTGTTCAAGTCGATACGAAATATAAAATAAAAAATAGTAATAGGACCAATGGACAGGGTAACCAGCCCCAAACTCACGGTCATTCCCTAAATAGTAATAGGACCAATAGACAGGGTAACCAGCCCCAAACTCACGGTCCTTCCCTAAATAATAATAGGACCAATGGACAGGGTAATCAGCCCCAAACTCACGGTCTTTCCCTAAATAGTAATAGGACCAATGGACAGGGTAACCAGCCCCAAACTCAAGGTCTCCCCTTTAATATTCAAAAGATTAATGGACAGGGTAGCCAGCCCCAAACTCACGATCTATCTAACCTAGAAAATAAAATCTGTAAAAAAGAGATTAATAAAATGTATGAAATCCTTAGTAATAAAAGATATTTACCTTATATTAAACTTAAAACATCAATAAATGAAAAAGAACTTACCTTTCTTATAGATTCTGGAGCATCATTATGTATAGTGAAAAACAGCTCTATAATTCGTAAGCCTAATATATGCAGCGAAGATAATATCACAGTCAAAGGAATTGACTAAAAAAATAATTCATTAAAAAGTTTAGGTCATTTCATTTTGCAATTACAATTTAATCCAAATACAAATGTTTCACATACATTTCATATTTTCGATAGCATTGATCTTCCATACGATGGTATAATAGGTAATGATCTGTTTTTAAAATACAATTGTAAAATTAACTATAAATCACATTCATTAGAAATAAATAATTTTAACACAGAATTATCATTCGATGAACCCTCTTATATTATTGAACCAAGATCCGAAAAAGTAATCGAATGCTCAGTTGATAATCCAGAAAGCATAAAGGAAGGAATGATATGTGATCAACATCTTTCTAATTCACTTTTAATATCAAATTGCCTGGTTAAAGTGAAAAATAATAATAGAGTAAATTTAACAGTCCTTAATACATCTGATAAATCTGTCACGATAAAATCTAATCTGCTTTTAAAAATTTATAATATTGATAGTGAAAATCAAATGCATAAGTTTAATAAAAACCAAAGTAGTATCGAAAGAAAACAACAGTTATTAGATTACTTACGAACTGATCATTTAAATTCAGAAGAAACAAATTACATACATGATATCTGTAGTCAATATTCAGATATATTCCATTTACCAGGTGACCAATTAACCAGTACAAATATAGTTCAACATGAAATCCGCACGTCCTCAGATCAACCAATTAATGTAAAATCATATCGTTTCCCTGAAATACATAAACAAGAAGTCCAAACACAAATAAACAAAATGTTAAATGAAAATATTATAAAACCATCTAAATCACCCTGGTCGTCCCCTATTTGGGTCGTACCAAAAAAACTTGATGCATCCGGAAATAGAAAATGGAGAATAGTAATTGATTACCGAAAGCTCAATGATATTACTATAGGTGAAACCTATCCAATTCCACAAATAAATGAAATATTAGACCAATTAGGACAAAGTAAATATTTTTCAACCCTTGACCTTGCATCAGGATTCTACCAGATTAAAATGAGCCCTGATGATGCGCAAAAAACAGCTTTCAGTGTTCCGCAAGGGCACTTCGAATTTAATCGAATGCCTTTCGGCTTAAAAAACGCACCTGCAACTTTTCAAAGAACAATGAATACGGTGTTATCAGGTTTGCAGGGATTACACTGCTTCGTTTACCTAGATGACATTGTAATTTATTCACACTCTTTAGAATGTCATATAGATAAACTATCTATTGTTTTTGACAGACTTATAAATTTCCAACTAAAATTAGAACCCGACAAATGCGAATTCCTTCGTAAAGAAGTAGGTTACCTAGGTCATATTATTAGCGATGATGGCGTAAAACCTAATCCTGAGAAAGTAAAGGCAGTAGTCGACTTTCCAACTCCCCAATGTCCCAAAGACATTAAAAGCTTTCTCGGATTAGCTTCCTACTATCGTCGTTTTATACCAGATTTCTCAAAATTCGCAAAATTCCTTACAAATTTACTTAAAAAGGATATACCCTTTGTATGGACTAATACACAGCAATTGGCTTTTGAGCAATTAAAATCCAAATTAGTAACCGCTCCTGTCTTAATCTATCCTGATTTTACAAAACCTTTCTTGTTGACATGTGATGCTTCGAACTACGCTATTTCTGCTATTCTGTCACAAGGCGATGTAGGCAAAGATAGGCCAATAGCATATTCTTCAAGAACATTAAATAAAGCAGAAACTAATTACACAGTAACCGAAAAAGAATGTCTCGCAATAGTCTATGGAACAAAAGTGTTTCGCCCCTACTTATTTGGTCGCCGTTTTAAAATAATAACAGACCACAAACCATTGAATTGGCTATTTAACTGCAAAGATCCAGGTTCCAGACTAGTCCGTTGGAGACTAAAACTTGAGGAATACGACTATGAAATCCAGTATAAAAAGGGCAAAATAAATACGAATGCCGATGCTCTTTCCCGCTATCCTGTAAATTTAACCCAATCCGATAACCTAATTAATGTCCTTGGTGATAACGAAACACAGGAAGCTCCTCCTATTGTAGTTCAACCTGAAAATATACCCTTACTAGAAAGTCCCGGTTTACCAGAACTTCCAGAATTACCTGAATTTTTTGATTTACCCGAAGAATATTTTGAAAATCCTGAAGTGCCGAGTGAAATAGTACTTACACCTGCATCTGATGAATATTTAAGTCATAGAGACACGTACTCCGAATACCTGAAAAAAACAAATAATATATCAACTACATCTAACGTTAAGATCCTAGAATATAATGAAAACTTATTAAAAACCAAAGTAAAAACAATAATTATACCTACCTCTATAGATATTGACGAGTCAAATGCTTACGTCGATGAAATCCTTAATAATACACCAAACTGTGCTGCAATCCGAGATCGTGAAAGAACTTTACATTCATTTTTAAAGTTCACTAGTAATAATGTAAATTATTATTTCCTATTTGTTAAACTTTATCATTACGATAAAAACACTTACGAGGATATTTTTATGAGTCTCCAAAATCTTAGAAATGAATTAGTGGTCGAAGGTGTAAAGGAACTTAGTATTACCGACTTTAAAAATCCTTTCGATAGTTATAGTTTTACTAAAATTTATAATATATTAATGTACCTTTTCAATAATAGTGACATAACTATTCATATATATAAAAACATCCTTATTTACCCCACAATTAGTGAAATTCCTAAAATATTGAAAGAAAATCATAATATTCCTATTTCTGGTCATTTAGGCTCTAATAGGATGCTAAAACGTATTCAAGAAAAATATTATTGGCGAAATATGCGTAGTGACGTTGAAAATTATGTTCGTAAATGTGAATTATGCCAAAGTAAGGCTCTTCGTAAGTGTAATCGTGCTCCCATGCAAATTACTACTACGTCAACTCAACCATTTGAAAGAATAGCATTAGACATAGTAGGTCCACTTCCTGAAGCTGGTAGCGCTAAGTTAAAATATATTCTCACCCTTCAGGATGATTTAACTAAATACTCAGCTGCTTATCCAATCTATAACACTACAGCCGAAGATACATCAGAATGTCTTATTCATTTTATTTCTCAGTTTGGTATTCCGAAATCTATTTTAACCGATCAAGGCACAAATTTCACTGCTGAATTGTTTAAGCAAACCTGTAATTTTCTAAAAATTAAGCAATTATGGTCAACACCATATCACCCTCAAACTCAAGGCGCCCTTGAAAGGAGCCACTCCACTCTGAAAGAGTACTTAAAATCCTTTATTAATGAGAACCAAAACAATTGGCATAGATATGTTTATACAGCAATGTTAACTTATAACACTACAGTTCATTCAACAACTAATTTCACTCCGTATGAACTCGTATTTGGTCATAAAGCGATTATTCCAACCTCCATATTTGAATCTTCATTAGAACCAACTTATAATTCTTACGTCAGAGTCCTTCAACAAAGGTTAAAACTTTCTAGAGAAAAAGCTATAGAAAATATCCTAAAATCTAAAAACATTTCCAAAACTTACTATGATAAACATTCTAGACCGGTTAAATATAAAGCGGGTGACATGGTTTATGTTAAAAATCATCTTCGTCTCCGTAAAGCATTGTCGGCAATTTGGAAAGGTCCTTACAAAGTTATAAAAATAAACGGTAATAATACACTTACCTTACTTGTAAATAGACGACACGTAAAATATCATTACGATGAAGTCAAATTGGCCGAAACCGATACTGAGTAGATTAAGTTAGTATTCTAGGTAACCTTAAATCATAATTTTATCTAGTTTTAAATAAAAAATAAAAAATTATATTCCAGGCTTGGTGCAAAAAGCGTCTGCGTTTTCTCATTGGATATGATACAACCTATAAATAAAAGTATTGGAATATATCTCGATCCTGTCGGAACAGTCAAGGTCTCTGATGATCAACTACATGTCTTAGTCCCTGTAGATATTAGCTACATAAAACCTCATATTGAAAATATTAAAAACTATTTAGATTCCACTGAAACTTTCTGTAATTTGAATTATAACTTCAATTTCACTAATTGTAATAACTATTTAAAACCATTGATAGTTCGCTATGATGGTATTCTGAGAGACTATAACGCCATTTCTCATTTAACTTCTGATAGAAGTAAAAGATCAGCATGGTTTGCTGGAGTTGGTACTGTATTAAACAGATAATTGGAACTATGGCTGAAAATGACGCAATCCGATACAATAACGCCATTCAAACCCTGCATTCCTCAAATAAAAAACTTGCATCTTTATTAAAAGATAATATTTTAATTACTAGTTCAGCTTTGGAAAATTATAATAAAACATTAAAGTTAATTAAAGAAAATGAAATCCGTTTGAATAGCGCTATTGACTCTATAAGTAAAAATATGTTAAATATCAAATTAGAAACGAAATTTAATGAACTTTACGAAGAACTTTCATCTAGTATATTTACATTGTCGTTCAGAATTGAAAGTTTAATCAATTCTATTATGTTAGTAAAAAGTCATTCAATCCATCCATTTGTTTTAACTCCTAAACAATTATATACGGAACTTGGAAAGAATATAAAAAATTTACCGAAAAGTCAGGAACTACCATTAAACTTAAATTTAAACAATATACATAGCATTATTGATATGGCGCAACTGTCCTGTTATTATGTAGAAAATAAGATTGTATTTGTTATTAAAATTCCTTTAGTTTTAAGAATAGAGTATAAACTTATACAAACCTTTCTCACTACCTGTATCACATGATAATGTGGATCCTCAATCATATGCTATGATTGTACCTACTTGTAGCTATATAGCTGTAAGTAAAGATAAGAATTCTTATATCTGTCTAAATAATATTAATAACTGTGTGAAAACTATTAATTCTAATTATATTTGTAGTCATATGGACGTAAATTCAATTGAAAGTACTCCTATTTGTGAAACTGAATTATTATGTAAAATATTCAAAACTCTCCCAAAACAATGTGAAACCAGGCTTATTTATGGACAAATAGATATTTGGCAAGAACTTACAAATAGTAAATGGTTATTTGTTGAAACTTAACCCATAAAAATCGATATAGAATGTCCTTCAGAAGTGTCTCAACATAGATTAATTGGTACTGGAATATTAAACTTACAGGCAAACTGCAAAGCTTATTATAAAAACAAAATATTTTCATATAAATCCTGTTCTAATTTAACTATTAAATCAATTGCACCTGACTTTAATCTTATTGATGATCCGTGTTGCAACTCTGAAAAATTTAATAAATTAAAATCAAAATCAGCTCCTTTAAAACTATTAGATATAAACTTAGAAAAACTTTCTGATATAGCTAATAAGCAAATAATTACCGATGTTAATAAAATCATAAATAAACCTGAGACCCACTCTTAGAATATAATTCCCATTTTCCTATTCTAACATATTGTATTATTGTTATAATTTTAATTTTTACTATTTTTAAATTATGGAAGAGATTAAATAAGCGTCCACTCTTGACTAGAACTCAAGATTTAAATTCAAGTACACAAACCGAACCTCCTGGTAATAAACCAGTTGTAGAGGACACTCCTTTACCCCAACTTAGAAGAGTTCTATAAAAACTTACCCTTTACCGGTAAGTTTTATTTTACGCAGGGGGCTGTTACATCCCTATGCTGTTCCTAGAATTGCTGACGGGAGTGCTGATAAATCATCACTACTCTGTCATCTTAGTTAGTAGGTTTGAGCTGCGAGTCAGTTCAGAGCTAGACACGGGCCACCACGGACGCATATCTAATCTCCTAATGTATGGTTTAATCCAGTTAAATAAATTTGTGTTGTGAATCTTTTCCAGCTCAATAAATTTTCTTTTTTAAAAAGTCTTTTAAAAAGTCCGTTCTAACAGTACGTACACGAAGCCGAATGAAACGATCATCCCTACTCGAAGTGCGTCTTTTTCTGCCTTGTCCTGCTCTTCTCACATAAGTACCGGTCTCCCTGAACCGTTGGATACTGCGATGGATCGTCGAACTGGTCGACGAAGATCTCTGGATATCACTCTGTAGGTTTGACCATTTCTTCGCATTTCGAGTGCCCTGGCAATCTCCGATGTGGCTAAGTCAGGCATAATTCAGTCCTCAACTCCAAAAAGATACGCGATTAAAAAAAACTAACAAAAAACAGTATTTTAATGAAATTTTAAATCAAAATCAGAAGGAAGAAATACTCGAAGTTCGCTCCAGATAAGGTGTATTTGAATAAAATTAAAAGAATTGCATAAAATGTGATGTTCAGCTATTTTCTTAATTTGAAAATATTTCTTTTTACGTATAAACCAGCCAGCAACCTTATATGTTACTGATATCAAACCTTTATTTTATGTTCCGCTAAATATGCCGGTGTGTGTATTTCCCCTTTTAAATTTGGCTGAAATTTTAACTATTTCTCTATCAATCTTCAAAATTTTCAAGTCAAAAAAATTATGAAGATTGAGTAGAGAAACAGTTCAAATTTCAAAAATGTTGCATCATTCTTGTATTTTTACCCGACTACAGCGAAGCCAAAATGAAGAGTAATAATTCTGGGAGTCTTTATTACACCGTAGCGCCTAAACTTTTGATCCGATTTTAATAAATTAGGTGTAACATAGGCTATATTATAATTTATTACAAAATTAAGTTCATCGTTATAATATACTTGAATTTTATCGCTATTGCATCCTTTCGTGCTTTATAATTATTTAATATTATATTTAGTTGTAAGTTTAAATTGTATACATGGCACAAGGAAATAAAAATGTAAATAACAAGCCCTATCCATGGTCCAAGAAAAAATGGCACTCCCAAGGGAATAGGAATATGAAACTGATATTTAGAACCTTTGTCAACGGGCATAAGCCTTATCATTGAATTCTTACGATTCTGTGCTAAAAAGCCCCTCGCATCTTTACTTTAAAGAAACCGAAAGTCTTGCAGAATTAAATTAAGTTAATATGACTATGTTTTCATGGACTTAGACTGATCAACGATCAAGTTGACAGTTCGCGTAATAGTAAGTGAACACCACTGCTCAATACCAATAATAGAGGAGTTAACCCGCGTAGAGTGTGGTGGGCGGATTACACCCCAGACTTAGCTCATCTTCGTCACGTATTTTCTGTCCGTGGCATTTAAATTTGTTGTTGCTTTAAGTAGCCGGAGCAAAAAATCTGTAGGACGAAATAATGATGTGATGGCAATGTTGCAGCCTTCGCTCGAGTTACGCGTTTGCAAAACTGACTGGGGGGATTACAGTCCCGCTGGTTATTAATACGTTTCTGGATTTTAGGCATTTAACTCTTATGCCCTGAAACCATAAACCGCCATCATGATTGCTCCCTATATTTACTAAAACAATGTTTTAATTTTTTGTTTCCCCAGGGCTACGGACTGGATGTGTTCGTACCTGCTATGAATCTCCGCGGCATCGCGGAGTATCTCTGCTCACACAACATGCTGCTGGGGCACGCGCGGGTATACCACCTCTATGACAAGAAGTTTAGGCCTCATCAGAAAGGTAAGTTTTAAGAAGTAATGTATGAAATTCATCGTCAAAAGACATGGATGGGCTGTTTATGACCCGCTGTTCAAAACAGTGGCGGCCACAAACCAAAATACATAAAATACTTATATAATTACGTACAATTTTCATTCACATTTCATTTCCTGTGATTATTTCAATTTAGATACATGGATAAGTTATGATAGTCAATATATTGTGTATCATATTTTATTTGATTATTCGTAGAAATGACTTAAATTTACCCCACCTCCTGCAGATATGTAACCTGTGACGTTGTAATTTAGGTGTTATTACGCTGGCATCTAGCCTAATTTTGTCTTTGGTCCCGTAGCAAATAGTTGCATAGTAAATCCCAGTGTCCTTTATTTAATCATCACAATCATCATGATGTTGATGTTGTTATGATGATTAACAACCACATATTTTGTCTCCAATACTGGTGTTATACTGCGTCTGATCGTCCGTGTTAATGTATCTAATTTGATTGAACCCGCTCACTTGGACCACTGTAATATGCGAGCACTATAAGGCCGCTGCCTCTAATATCGCGGTAGGCAGCGCGGCGGCGGGCAGTGACAGCAACGACGACGCACGCAGGCGGGCGCCATAGTCACCGCTTGACAGGAGTGCATTCCTGAATGAAGCGATGACTTTTTTTTTTTAATTAAATATATGGCGTCGACTTAAAACCATTTGCCAGTGTCAAGTTAAAAAGGCGGAAAAAAGATTTTTCGTTTCAATTTTCAACAGCGTATTCCTAAATCGTCAAGTCTAGTCAAAGTCCAAATAAATAGTCAATGCAGTCAATGAGTCAAGTCAATCGATTCAGTAAAGTGGTAGAAGCTTTACTTATAGTTCCTAGGAATTTTTTGACGGAACACAAAATAGCACGTTTTTTAAAGTTGTATCACTTGCCCACACTTGTGCGTGTTAACGAATATTTAATGGTTAATATTCTACCAATATTACACATTAAGAATCGAAATAACACAAATTTATGAAAAAAATACTAATCCATAACGTCACCCATTGAATTCCCCGGCAAAACTCCCAAGCGATGACTTTAGCGCCCACCTCCACCGCGCCGCTCACCGCGAAATTAGAGGCAGTGGCCTTCAAGTTATTGTTGAATTACAAATATTACTTACCTACCTACCTGTGTACTAATTTTTAGAAATATAATATTGTAAATTTTAGGTAAAATTGGTGTAACCCTAGATGCCTTTTTCGCTGAACCAAAAGACAGCAACAAGAAGGAAGACGTGGAAGCGGCAGAGAGATATCTTCAAATGAGGGTACGTAGTTCTTAAATAACTTAAAAAGACTATATTTTATTATACCAAAGACTATCCTATAATCAGCTTTATTGAAGTCATGTATAAACTAATCTATTTGAATGAAAATTATGAACAATGGTATTACTTTCCTCAAAATTATTATATACTAGGTTTTGCTCACATTACCTACAGAAACACTGGATTTTTCGGGATAAAATGTAGCCTATATGTTATCCAAAGCTTAAACTACTACCATACCAATTTCGTCAAAAACCGTTCAGTAGTTTTTGCGTGAAAGATTAACAAACATTCATCATCAATCCAAGCATCTTTCCTCACAAACTTGTACTTTTATAATAGTAGTAGGATCTACATATTATGTCACATATAAGTAAACTCTACAGTACCACGGTACAAAGTATGCAAAGAAGATATAACCAAGAAATCCGCATATGCCTCAATCTGTCAAGGGTTGTAAGATTAGCCTAGCGCAGACGTGCCTTGTCAGCTTACAAGAGATCTAGATTGGTCTAGGTCTGAGGTACCTGGTAAATACATTCGTCTTTCTCTGTGCATGGACATAAAATTATTATTTTGTTAAGATGTATTTCGTTTATGTGAAAAAATACTTTTTATAGCCGAAAATGAACCTCCGCCTAGTTAAAAATTGGTCAGCGAGTGGGAGCGTCTAATATCGTAGTGATTTAATGGGTCCTTATGCAGTGTAGTTTTCACAACTGAAAAATTAAACAAAATAATTTATTTTCATCGGCCATGATTTCCCCGTCGGCTCATTGTCAGTGGGGTCAGCCTAATACTTCATAAAGAATATTGAACTGTACAACCTCACTTCAATTCAATTTATACTCTTCGAATATTTGAATATATTTATTTTTCATCTTCAGATGGGAATGTACGCGCACCCAATATACTCGGAGTCCGGCAACTACCCGGATTTGGTACGTGAGCGGATTGCCAACATCAGCAAGCAGCAGGGATTCTCGCGCTCAAGACTCCCCGAGTTCACACCTGAGGAGGTAATTAGTTAAGCTCCGATTGAGTAAGTTTTAAAGTAAGCAACGATCGAATAACTTTAGTTACTGAACTGCATTTTAGTACTATAACGTTCTGTGAAACAGATAAAATACACTTTTGTTATACTATTATATAATATGTTATAGGTAAGTTTAATACGCCTCCGTGGTCCAGAGGTTTAGAGCGTGGCTCTCGACTCCGGAGGTCGTGGGTTCGATCCCCGCGTAGGAACTACAAAAAAATTGTTTTCAAGTCTGATTGAGACAGTGCAGGCTGATCACCTGATTGTCTGACAAGAAAGATGATCCATACGTCGAATGGGCATGTAAAAAGTCGGTCTTCCGCTCTCTCGCCAGTCGTGTCGGTCATCCGTTCGACTGGGCTACGAGAGTAAAGAAAGAGATACTCCTGCGTAGCTGGTCTGGTTTCAATGAACCGGCCACCTTCACCGAAATCGGTGTGGGGGAGGTATTATTAAGTTTAATGTGAAAAAGTTTCTGTACATTTTTTTACTGAAATGTTAAGTTCGTCTGTCTTAATGATGTTGAAGAGAAATTTTGCACCGCCAAAAACATGAATTTTATAATGTTTCTAGCTTTTTCCCGTGGCTACGCCTGCGTAAATATAGTATCCCAAGGAAATACTGCACTTTTTCGGCATAAAAAGTAGCTTTGTTTTGATCTAGAGCCTAAACTACTACCATACCAAATTACATCGAAATCCGTTCAGTCGTTTTTACGTGAAAGAGTAACAAACATTCATCAATCCTCACAAACTTTCACATTTATAATAGCGGTAGAATAAACCCAAACCTATTTAAACCCATGGCCTGCCACGATTCTCCTGCTCGCGGATTTCTCACCTGAGATTTATTTTACTTTATTAAATCATTTAAAAATGTTTATTTTAATTCCGATTCAGTAAGTTTAGTAAATAGGACTGCAGTTTAAGAATAGTAGTTTTGTTTGACACTATCGAGAAAGAGTTTACACGTAAATGCAGTTAACAACTCCTTAGCCGATCCCACTATAAGTGAGATAGTTGGATGTTGTACAATAATTGAAATCTGTTTTTACGCTGGTTTTAATATATCTAAATTATCTAATCCGTGTTTAGCAATTTTAGGTTCTTTAAACGATAGTTATTGCACATCAACTAAATAATGTAATTTAGTATCTAATTTTTATCTATATCCATGTGACCTAGCTTATTACAATCATACGTGTTAAAGATTTAAGGTTTTTTTTTTAAGTTTTCGTTAGACCCATGTATTTATATAAAATTTATTTTCACCGCATATAATATCATGATCCAGGTAGAAATGATAAAGGGCAGCTCTGACTTCTTCGGTCTCAACCACTACACGACCTACCTGATGTCGCCGTCGGACATGGAGGAGGGCTGGCAAGTGCCGTCCATGGACCATGACGTGGGCGTCAAGATGGAGCTGGATCCGAGTTTGCCGGTGCCTGGCGCTTCGTGGCTGGCGGTAAGTTATTTTAAGAAGCTGTTGCCAGCAATTTCATTTGTGTATTCACCAATTATATTAATATAAATTTCCAATTATATTAAGTCCTTACAAATGAAATTGGCGTTTTGTCGTTCTGACCACTTTGATCTCAAATATATCTTCTTTAGTTAGGAATTTCAATTTCAAATTTATACTGCTATTTACTCATGCATTTGTGTTTCGAAAACCGTAATTCATTTATTTTTTCCACTTTTGGTTTTTTCTTTGCGTCACTATGTTTACAAAATGGAAAACTTGAAATATCGTATTATTTTCGAATACGAGTTCCACCGTGGCACTAGTGGTGCAGAAACGGCTCGAAGGATATATATGTCATCGCATAATGATGTGTATGGCGGCGGTGTTGCAAAAGAAAACACAGAAAGTTACTTGTGAGCGTTTGGTGGACTAGTGCCGGTGTCGTTCACTACAGCTTTCTTAAATCTGGCCAGACGATTACGGCAGAGTCTTTTGCCAGCAACTGCAAATTATGATGGAAAAGCAAGCTGCTAAACAACCGAGGTTGGTCATTCGCTCTAGGCCACTGCTGCTTCAGGACAACACTAGACCACACACTGCACAATAGACGGCTACCAAATTAGAGGAGCTTCAATTAGAATGTCTAAGACATCCACCGTACTCCCCGGACCTTGCTCCAACAGATTACCATTTTTTTCAGAATTTGGATAACTTCAAGGGAAAAAATTCAACTCTGATGGGGTAGTCCAAAGCGCCTTCAAAGATTTTATTGATTCCTGTCCGAATGGTTTTTTAGTAAAGGAATCAATGAATTGCCTATGAGATGGCAAAAGTGAATAGATAGATAGAATAGCAAATAGATATCAATGGTTACTTTGATTAAATAAATATATTATGTTTAAAAAAATCGACTTTATGTTCCTCCTTTACAAAACACGAATTTCATATGTAATGACCTAATATTATTATATTTATTATGCTTATTTATTTTAACAGCCGACCACAGTAAATTTTCACCCTTGGCTTTGTTGCCTTGTTCTAAGAGACTCAGAACCGCCAAGAGCGTTTCGTCCCTTTTCCTTTCATAAAACACACATTTTGAGACCAATGTCAATAAGAACTTGTGTTTTATGAATCCTTCGCCACCTATCGAGGTTCAGATAGAGGAAAACATGACGAAATCATAAAAGCCAATTATACCGAGTGATTGTATTTAAAAAAAAAGTTTATTGCTGAAACCCTGAAGGCAAACCTAATTATTTTAAGAGCTTATCATATTGTAGTCTTATATATTTTAAATATCGCTTATTATAAGTTGCAAAAAAATCATAATTTAAGTAGTATCGAATAAGGTTCCGATCGACCAGACGGTGATAAGATGAAAATCGCTTAACAGCGTCGTTGAACCGTGCGTACACATACTCACGTGTAAGTCCGTACTTAGTTACGTACTACGTCTGCAGTCATTGCGGTCACTTCTTTTGTGTTTAAATATTTTGAGGCGTCCTAGTGCAAATAAAAAAAAACTTTGGCGATACTGAACCTACTTCATTATTTTTATTCAAAAACTTTTGTGAATATTATCAAAAATTGTAATACCTTATAGATTTTTCCTTTACTTTATAACTTGTAATTTCTAGGGTTTTTATATATTTCGAGCGTTTCCTTGCTTTCATTACCTCATAATACATCACACGACTAAATAATACATTTTCACCCTGAAAAATCTCAACCCAGCAAACAACTCGTTAAACCAGTTACCCGTTCAAACATTACGAAATCGGATTACAGGTCTACCCGCCCGGGTTCCGGAAACTACTTAATTGGATAACAGACAATTATGGAACTAAAATACCGATTGTTGTCACGGAGAATGGCGTATCCGACGGCGGGGAGCTGAACGACTACACCCGCGTGTCGTACTTCAACAATTACTTGAACCAAATGCTGCTGGCGATGTATGAAGACGGGTGCAACGTGCAGGGATACTTCGCGTGGACGCTCATGGATGATTTTGAATGGAGTGATGGCTATACGTAAGTTCATGAGCTACACCTAATAGTAACTGTGCAATGTTCGGCGATGATTTTTTAAAATAAACTTAGACGGGTGCAACATGCAGGGATACTTCGTGTGGACTGGAGTGATGGTTATACGTGAGTTAGTGACTACACATAAATATAGTAACTGAACAATGTCAAAGACCATATATTACGACGGTAAAGTATCGTCATTCCACCGATTTACACGAATGACAGCTCGCGGCTGTGTGTGCGTGGCTGGGCGAATGCGGAGGCGGGCGGGGCGTTATTTTTTCCAGCCAAGACTTTCGTGCACGGGACTGGCCGCTGGTAATTTTGTGCTGTGGCGTATATTTGAGTATAAATCCATAATATTTATGATGTTTGTCTCACGCGACGTTTAAATTTTTTTTGGTGTACATCAACATTGATGACATTCGCTGGTGCTTGAGCTGTCAGTAGTAGAGAGTGTCACCCATGTGACAATTTTTAAATGTCATCAACACCCTAGTGTATTAATGATGTTATTACGTCAAACTTATAAAACTTATAACGCTTCACACCGTCAATCTGGCCCCGTGCTGAGTTCTCGAAGAACTTGTGTTACGGGAACTAAATAACGGGAAGTATATTACTTAATAGGTACTTTTATATTATACGTATATTTAGGATTGTTATAATAATTATTATACACATTCCATGACCCAGGAACACACAAAACTTTGTGTGTTCCTGGGTCATCTTTCCTTCGGCGGGATTCGAACCCGCGACCTGGCTTGAGTACCAACGCGTTCAACCACTGAGCCACAGAGGTCATCAAACCTAATGCAGTTTGTTAGTTTGATATCATAACAATAACATAATACTAACAAAATATTATAGCAATGGTCAATCTGCTTATAAATTAGATTCCGTGATAGTACATTGTAGGTACATGCTGTACTATATAAACTGGGACAAGGGAGAGGCTTGTTCTAATTATGGCGATGTATAATAAGCAATTGCCCTCCAGGGCACTGGCAGAATGGCCAGGTGAGAACGCACTCTACTTTAGTGTTGCCAGGAGAAATAAACTTTCTTTTACATTATTTAAGCATTACGCCATTTTGGTAGCTTTTTATTCCCTAATTTATGGTGATAAAATGCATAATTAAATTGAGTAATACGTGACTATTTGAAAACTTCATTTATTTTTCCTTTGCCCTTGGCTCTTCGGGCTTTTGCCAGCGGTTTTGCTCGCGTTCAGAAAATAATATACAGTTATTAAACAAGTAAACCAATATTAAATAATTTGACAAAATTGGCTATCTGTGGAGGCTTGTAATTGACTTTTTGCAAACTCTCTTAAAGCATATTGTATTATTGTTAGCTGTAGGGCACCCAAATAAAATAAAATAGATAAAGTTATTCGACTGCGGTTGGCAGGTTAATCGCAAATCTGGATAACTGTAGTCTAGATAATTTAGTGTCTACTGTAGCTGAAATTCGTAAATGAATATACCTAGTATGTAATATGTTTGACATTAAACAATTCTCATCGCATCAAAGGCTCTCTCGGAGCGAAATGTTTGCAGTGTAATAATTAATTAATAATTATTACACTGCAAACATTTCGCTCCGAGCACTGCAAACATTTCCTTAATAGCGTGTGGTGATGGTACTAGGTGTGCTGGGGCTCTCTCTAAATTGATTTTTTATTAATTTTTTTGGCTATTTCAATTGTTCTTTAACTGTTCTTCAATGTTTGATCAAAAATTTTTATTGTTCGCTTTTTTTTTTTTAATTTTCAAAAATTGAATCTAAGTTAGCGCCAACTATAGAAAAAATTTAATATAAAAAATTTTTGATCAAACATTGAAGAACAGTTAAAGAACTATTGAAATAGCCAAAAAAAAATATATCAATTTCCCCCCGCCAACTTAAGAGAGCCGTGTGCTGGACGTTAATTTGACATGTCAGCTTACTCTAGCTATAGTTATTTATATCCTAACGTGAGTTGGCCATGTTTAACATAATTTAAAAATTAACTTTCGTTATGTGAGATGAATTTTGCACATTCACCATTTGTGTAATGATTTATTTAAATCAGCAGGCTGAGCATGAAGACCCTAGAAACACTGAAGAATCGACAAAATGACAGATTGCAGAAACATTAATACCATTCGGAGTAAAATAGTTCTTATTGTAAGACAGCAAGGTTAATGCATCGTCGTTATGAGATACAAAATTTATTTTCTTCCCGAGCATGACAAACAAAAACTA
The DNA here is from genome assembly GCA_037179445.1 of Phengaris alcon alcon. NCBI lineage: Eukaryota > Metazoa > Arthropoda > Insecta > Lepidoptera > Lycaenidae > Phengaris > Phengaris alcon. The sequence continues at coordinate 1,425,042 of JAYRCH010000031.1, forward strand.
ACAAAAAGGCCTCATTTGACAGCTAAAGTAGAAATGTTAGCTTAATTCAATAACAAATAGTGTTACAATAATATCAACTATTCCACATCGTGGCGGTCCAAGACAAATAGCTTCTCTACGTTCAGTCATTTACTTGAAAATTTAATTATTTTTGACAGAAGATTTTCCGGCAACCATTTTAAAAATATGGCTATTTAGTCATGTTAACTTCTATTGACGACCTAGTTACCATGGATTAAGAACTATTTTGCAACGAACTGTTTTGGATAGAATATTTCTTTTTTAAAATTAATTCTTCGGATCGACATGCTAAACCCGCTGGCGTTATATTAGGTTTCTTCCATAATACGTATCATAGACAATATTTAGTTTGATCCTTTCAAATATACAGTGAAGGTAACATAATTTACTTAGGTTTAAAAATGTAAAAGAAACATAATGTAAAATTTATACAATATCCTTAGGTAGTAACAACCTGAAATGAAAAAAAATTTGGGTCGCGTCGCATCACGCGTCACGACACGATTTTGGATATCGCCATCTGTCGGAAGATATGTAAACTTCTTACTTAACAACTTAACTTTCTAAAGTGCGGCTCAATACACAAATGACGCTAGGTCTCAAATTTAAATTTTAATGAAACTGTAATTTTTTTCTTTCTGTCACTTTTGGATTTTCAATGATGAAAGAAGTTTCGCTTCTGCCACGTGTACTCTGTACACGTCACGTTATTTTGTCAACTTCAGTTTGTCGAGACAAACCAAATGATAGAAGTTAGGTCTAAAAATGAAAAGATGAATTTAATGACAAAACCTTGAGAGTCACTCCCACAAAGTCACACAAGTCTAGTTCAATAATCTATTCACCGAATAAAACAGGCTAGATGACAGATTTTTTTTATTCCATAAATTAATAATACTCTTAAATATGTGTAACTTCTCAGGAGAAACAGTATATCAAAAGTTAACATATCCAAAGATACAGCGATTTGTTTACAAAATTCTCGTGAAAACGCTCCATACTAAAGTCGTACCTAGCTGTGACGTCACGCCTAGGTCAAAGTGTATGAAATATAAGACCGCAAGAACATATATGTGAATATCTCCGATATTTGTGCGTTAAGTTCATACTTACTGTAATAAATTTTTGTCTTACATCATATACATCATAATGTATATGATGTAAGTAAACTAATGATGTAGGTTTTCTTTACTAATTTAGCAAAAAAATAAAACTTTTTTGTACTTTTTAGATGTTTCTACTGACTACACATAAAATATTATATATTCCTACATTTACCAAGTATTTAAATGCCTCAATATTTGTGAGTATATTAATGAAACTAAATATTTTAGATGTAGTCATCTCCCCTATTAACTAATTACCGCAGTCTGTAATTTGCGTCGAGCCGAATATTTGGTGAGATGAGTCTAGACGAGCCACATAATATGTCCGTATTAAATTCATGAAAAGCCTACATTACAGAACATTAGGGATTCGGTTGATTTATTATGGTAACAATAATTGTTGTCGTCTCCATCTATCATCTAGTGCTTCCATGTAACGTGTAAGGGTCATACCGATACGAAACGATACAGGACATGATGCATTTTTAAAATAGCTATTAAAATTGAACTTTATCCATCACACAAGAAGATACACGTTTCATTGTAAGAGTTCGAATCTCAGGTTGCACCGCGCTGCATAGCGCATGTGCAGTGTATGACTGATATGAAACGTATATCGTTTTATGTAGTGAATAAAGTCCAATTTTGAATTGCTAAATCTAAAAATAGCTGCTTAGCGACGCGTATTGTCCCGGTATGAACTGACCCTTGAAGAGTTACAAACATTCATACATGCTCACAAGCTTTCACATAATACTCTGGTCTATTCAAAACAAAACCACAGTTGCTTCCACTTACAAAATATTTCTTAAATAAAAATGCAAAATAATGATTTTTCCCGTCAATTTAACTCAAACATTGACTCTCGGCTGTCGGGTGAAAACGAGCCGCTGATATTTTTAAATGAAATCTCCCGCAAAAAATAAACGCGACTGAAAAAGGGTAAAGCTGGGTTGAAATTTAAAAATATTAATGTAAATTCCGTGACCGATTCCACATTACCATACAATAACTCTTAATTTTATTACTATGTTAATCTCTGGCAATTATTCAGTCTCGAGTCACGGTTTAAATCCGTTGAGTAAAAAAATAGTTATTGAGATTAATTAAGATAATGTAAGGATAAAAAATAACACGAATTAATAAAATTAAAAGGTATTTAGAATAAAAATTAACGACAACGAATTTCTCCCTATTTTCTTTTTTGTTTACTGAATAGTTTTTTCTTTGTTTTATATCAAGGCTATGATAACAAAACATTGGAAAAAAAAGATAAAATAAAGTTGTTTTTTTTTCTTTTTCAGGGTGAAGTTTGGACTTTTCCACGTAGACTTCAAGAGCCCGAAAAGAACAAGAACGCCGAAGCTATCAGCTATCAACTTCCATGAAATAGCCGTCACGAGGAGGGTCAACTTTGACTTCATAAAAATACCCTCGTACAAATACAATGATTTGTACACTATAGATTAAGTTTAGGTAGTTATTTAATTAATTTATTTTAAGTTATTTTATTGTTAAATAAAAAAACCTTCGACTGTTTTCTTGTTGTTCTATTTTTTCGTTACGTGGGATACTTCGACAGAAATTCGACTAAAGAAACTCAACGGACTCACAGACAACCAGTGTGAAATGACACTGATTGCGTTGTGTTTTGCCGAGTGAGTCAGAGCACTGGCTCAAGGGTACTATTACTTACTACTAGTACTTAATACTCAAGGGTACTATTATTTTATATATAGTAAGATATCCGGTATTGTCGATGTACATAGATGCCATCAGGTGTTCTACTCATTTCCCGGTCTATTCAATAAGAAATACCACGTAGGTATGGTTCGGACGTCTGGATACAATGTGAAAGGTCGAGACTGGTTATTGTGCAATTAATGGGAAGGCATTGTCCGCAAATATTATCAATCTCCAATGTTTAGTGAATAGAGCGTGGACTCCTGGGCGTGGATTCACAATAACCGGATCAAAATCAGCAGTGCTGTTTATTTATCCATTTTTAACGCTGATTTAGGAATGTGAACAATTTTTCAAGTTTGAAATTTCGGAATGGTTACTAAATCCTAATTCCTATAGAAAGTTAGTGGTATTTTTTTTTACCATCGAGGACATTTGTGAATAAGGAACTATCCAGGTTTTTTTTCACATATCTTTGAATCTGTCGAGCCATTTTTTTTTGATTGTCTGCTACATTGCCGCGTCAAATTCTCTCATCATTATTCAACGCAGGCGAAGATAACAAGATAAGCCAATGTAATCCGAAAGCTCTTCTATATACACGTGTTCTGAGAAACATGTCTGTTTGTATGTTTAATTATTATGTAGTACTCAGGATTGTTGTGTTATTAATGCATTGTGTAGGTTGCACAATCACGTTGCTTCATATTAGATACCTAGATAGTAGCTGGATAAACGAGGTTTTCTGATACATCAAAAAAAAGAATCTCAAAAATATTTATCTAACTGGCAGTCGAACCCACCACATTTCGAATTTTCTTTCAAATAAAGCAAACGCATGCTAAACTGCCAATTGGACTGACATGACAGAAAATATTGATAAATTGTTGCACGACGAAAGAAAAACAATTTTTCGCCCCAAAACAATCTACATTCATGCAGGGAGCATTCTGAATTTCGTGTTAATACTTGCAGCCGTTTTCGAGAAACCGATTACATATTATTATATAGAAGATTATCTTGATTAAAGTATAAGATAATATATTCCAGGTATAACTTTATATTTTGTAAATTCACTTTCACAATATTATTAGATCACTGGCAATACTGTTTTATAATCATTGATTTAACAGCTTTATTCTACGTAGCAAAACTAATTAGTTAAAATAGACTATATCCTCGTTGCTTTCACTACTCTTGTTCGGCATAACGACATTACAGCTTGTGCCTTGAGAGCCTCTTATTTTAAGAAGCGTTTAAATATTCGGCTTTATGTGAAGAAAGTATGTGTAAGCGATTATATGAGTAAGCGAGCTATGTTCGCTATATGATAGCATGAATTGGTGCTGGAATAACATAATATTTATACAGTATTCTCACGAATCGAAGCGAATAAATAAACAAACACCACTGAGTGCTCAATACAAAGCCCTTCATGAATACTTTCACTTTCATGAATTTTATATTAACGCCACAGATATAATAATATCTATGGACGCTTTCACATCACGTCAATCTGGTCCCGTGGTTAGTCAAACTTGTGTTGCGCGTACCAGACAGTGTAAATATAAATTTTTATAAAATAAAAAAAAATCAGATTAACGTTTTAAGTTATACTTATATTTAAGATTTTATTATATTATACGTACATATTTCGTACATATCCATGACCCAGGAACACAAATGTTTTTGCTCCCTGGCAGGACTCGAACGCGCGACCTCCGTCTTGAACCACTACCACTGAGCCACAGGGGCCTGTACACATATATATTTTATACATAGATCTTTATTAAGATATTAAGAAATAGTTATTTAGGTTCACGCGATTACAAATTAGAAGCAAATAAAAAATGTTGCCCATCTTTTTCTCTCAAAACGACGTCAGACGGTACAATCTGCTAACGCCGTACATAATTGTTTAATGACAAATGTATGGCGGTAGTACATCGTAACATCACAGGCCAATATATCGCTCTCTTGCTAATTGTAAATTCAAATTGTTTGTATCTTCGATATTTTTCAAGATATACAAAAATTGGTTTTAGATTTATTTGTCAACATGCCTATTAGTATAGTCATAAGAACAAATCGATACAGTAAGTACACATGTCTGTGAGTAATAGATCATGAAATAAAAGAATGAATTAGATGAAGTAATAAATCCCAGGCCATACTTCAGCTGGCCTCAGGTCTCGAGATATTAGCCCTTTGTCTACGCTATGATTTTATTACGTTTTTATTACGATACCTACTTCTGGGACTGAGTTACTGATTTTTATTATAATTAAAGCTTATTATTTATTTATTGACTATAGGTTGAAACAGTTTTGTCTGAAATAAGACAAATCGACTTATGGCAATGAGGATCATTCATGTTTTTGATGGGATATGCAGACTTATGGCGATGAAAAATAACAGTAAATACTGTAAAGAATTTATTTAAATCGGTCTAAAAACTACGAAGATAACAGCAATTTTAGTGCACTAGTTCCAAAAACACGCCCGAGAATGATGCGAGTCGCTGTGACGTCATTTGTCGTCACCTCCCCTCTAAGCACAACTAAAATATTTAACGTAAACAAAAAGAATACATGCGAGGCACAAGCGTCAAGAATCGGAGAATGAATACTAACGCAATCCCTATGAAGTTATGTCAAGATCGTATCACAACACGATTTTGAATATAACTCCATCTGTCGGAAGCTACTTATACTTCCTACATAACAACCTAACTTCTTAAAGTACAGTTCAATACACAGATAGCGCAAGGTGTGCAATTTTTTTTTTTATACATTTTGAAGTGATTCTCTAGGCACGATGAGAGTATTTTTGGATTTTAATAATTAGTGATGTTTCACTTCTGCCTGTACGGTTTTTTTATACAATCAGAAATAATGAGGTATGAGAATTCGCAAAAAGTTAAAGAAAATAAGATTTTATGTGTACTTTTGACATTACGTACAAAATTCATGTTTCAAATAATCCGCAGTTTCTTTAAAGCTATTAATTTTTAATATACTATTCTTTTGTAAGCTTTCTTATTTTTCAGAGCACTGTTCATATAAGTATTAAAAAATTACAATGTTGTACCCAATTATGATTTCATTCCACAACTTGTTAATATAATATTTCAGTTCGCCAGTTAGATAACTTGTTAGGGTACTCTAATTTACTGTTATACCTTGAACACTAAAATTTCTAGAGCTAGCTAAAATAAACACAGCCAAACTAAGTTTATTAGCTGTTCCTGTCTCAATTAGGCTTTCGTTTTTGCAGTAGTAAAACTTCGATACGAAGAGGATTTGGTCCATAGCGTTGTCTTACTACGAGTTGGCAGACTGATTAAAGATATTCAGATTGAATACGCTTGTTTTCTCACGACATTTCCCGTAAGTTTCAAGAAGTAAGAATAAAAGTGCATGCCAATGCCTAAAAGCTGATTCCCGTGATTAAATTAGTTAAAAATGTAGTCTCGCTTCAGCCTTGGATCATGCGTGCTTGTTTTCTCACGACATTTCCCCTTAAGTTTCAAGAAGTAAGAAAAAAGTAAGTCATCCCAAGCCTATAAACTTAGTTGAAAATGTAGTCTCGCTTCAGTCTTGGATCGTGCGTGCTTGTTTTTTCATGACATTTCCCTTAAGTTTCAAGAAGAACATACCAAAGCTATAGGCTTGAGCTAGAGCTGATTCGCGTGATTAAATTAGTTAAAAATGTAGTCTCGCATCAGTCCCAGTTCGCGCATTCGCACTTGTACCACAGATTACTAAATAGTTACTGCGTACACGCAGTGTTCAGTGCGACAACATGACCTGAGACTGAAACGAGAATGTAGCAAAACTGCACTGTTCTGCGTACAGAATGTAGTTAACTCTAGCGGTCCACCATTGAAACACAGTCGCTCTATGTTTGTTTTAAGTTAGGTAAGCAATACATTAGATCGATAGCTTTTATGTTGATGAATCTTAAATATTAATAGTCATGTAATAACTCACGCTACAGATTTGGTGTGACGCAAGGAGTAAGTTTGAAAGGCAATACCGAAGACGTATTACAATTTACAACTTGCACACATGTGACAGTAACTAATAGATTGATATGATGTATTTGTATCTTGAGGTAATGCTACAATCCTACTAATATTATGAATGTGAAAGTTTGTGAGAATGGATGGATGTTTGTTACTCTTTCACGCAAAAACTACTGAACGGATTTCGATGAAATTTGGTATGGTAGCTTAGGCTCTGGATTAAAACATAACTACTACTACTACTAACTAGCTACTTTTTATCCCGATCAGTTTTTTTAACCCCTACGAAATAGTAACAAGTCTAATTCCCGAAGTCAATCAGCTTCACTTTAAACGTTGGGATCAATTTACGCCGAAACGAAACGCGACACGGCGCTGCATCCTTCAGATAGCTATTCAAAATCAAACATTATTAATTACACAACAAGATACAAGTTCAATTGTACTACGTTCGTAATATATTATAATCTTTGGTTGTACACTGCACTTGCAATTTGACATTCGAATTATTACAATGAAACGTGTATCTTCTCGTGTAATGAATAAAGTTCTATTTTGAATTGCTATCTTAAAAATGTAGCGCTGCGTCCCGTTTTTCGGTGAGAATTGACCCTAAAGGTGCTTAAAGTCCTGTCTGTTCAATAAGATTGAAATACGGAGGGTAAAGTGTAGGTAAATGGAAAACGACCTTTTCACCGCACTTAAAACGGTCCCTTCCTATAAAATAAACTTACTTTGCAAATAATGTTTTAAACTTTAAAACTCATGTAACCCAAATGAATAAAAGGTATGTACAATCGTCTCCAAAATTCAATATTTCATTCAAAAAAAGCTCTTGTTTTCCAAATTGCATTGGTTCTTTAATTATTCGAGCTTGTGTGATTTTTAATTTTCTCGTTTAAATGTAGCATTGTTGTAAGCAAAAGGTATTATAGTTGATGTTAAAAACAACTAAATACTAAATCAAAACCTGGACCCTGTTAATATGTTCGCCTTAACTCCTTGGCCTCGAAAGTCGGTAAGTTTTAGAAGCGCACAATACGGAATTAAGTAGAGAATCCTTATTGAGTTATCTACAAAAATTTCAAAACTCAACATAGGCTATGACGTACATTTGACAGAATAAATCTTCATACAAAAAAAAGTTACTCCATCTTGGTTTTCACCATACTTCAAATGTCAGCCATCTTGTTTTTACCATACTTCGAATGTCAAAATGGCCCCAAAAATCTCAAATTGGGTCCATTTAACTGGAGACACTTTTTGCCTAAACATGCCTTGTCTAAAATATATACGTCTATGGTTATTAAAGGTTTAACCCCATTTACATATTTATTAAGTTATCGACTATGTAATACGTTTCCATACTTCTATTTAGGGTTCCGTAATACATAAGGAACCCTTATAGTTTCGCTCTGTCCATCCGTCTGTCTGTCTGTCTGTCCGCGCTTCTAGCTTCTGTTGTTACGAATATAAATGGATGAAATTTGGCCTAGTTATAGACTGTCTATAGATTTCGGTTTTAACACCATAAAATAATAATAGTTTTATATTTTAGGGGTGGCTTATACATGTGAAGTGGGGATGAAAAATATTTTTTCATTCTACCCCATCGTAGAATTGGGGTAGAATGAAATATTATATATAATACTATATATATATATATATATATATATATATATATATATATATATATATATATATATATATATATATATATATATATATATATATATATATATATATATATATATATATATATATATATATATATATATATATATATATATTATATACTATGCTATACCCCAATCAATTCAATTTCTACCGTATTGACGGCACAAAAGAAGGAAAATATGATAATTTTTACGCGGCGCTGGCGTCTGCTTCTCCCGATGAATTACAAAAGAATTTCAGGCATTCTCCTTAAAAATAACATAATATTCTAGTCAATCTAAAAATCTATAAAAGTCTATCAATGGACGTTTCACCTCTTCAGGTCACGTTGAATAGGTATTTTAAAATAAAAGTAAGGTTTTATACATGACTTTCACAAGTCGACGAATGAGTTCATGATATCAAGACGATTGATTTATATTTCATTGAAAGTAAATTGAAAGTGTAAGTAAATACGTAAGTTTTATTCTTCCATCGTAGATATTCTAGACCTTAAAGTATAGTAATTATATTTATATATTTATTTAGTAAAAGTATTATATAAAACACTTGTATATAATATTATTGCACTAAGTTCAATATATTTTTCATTCCAAGTGCTAACAAAGAAAACAGAATAAATATGCACAGAAATGAAATATATTATGTACCCACTTCTTCTGTTGTATTCGCAAGCTGAAATGAAATTTCAATATCTGCAAAATCGTGGATGTGGAGCGCAAGTAGGGTAAAACCAGGATAGTTGCCCCAGGAGTATGGTTGCCCCGATTTTAATAACTCTAGTTTTGCGAATGAATGTACGAGGGCTGATTGATAAGTTTCCGAAACGACAAAGAAAAACTTCAAAAATCTATTTAAAATAAATTTATTTCTCAACGTAGTTTCCTTCTACCTTGATGCATTTAGTCCAGCGCTTCTCCAATGCCGTTACACCAGTTTGATAAAATGTTTTCTCCAACCCCTCAAAATACTCGTCCACGGCAACAATGACTTCTTCATTTGATGAAAATCTCTGGCCACCTAACCATTTCTTCAGGTTTGGGAATAAGTGGAAGTCGCACGGGGCCAGATCCGGGGAATAGGGTGGATGTGGTAGCAATTCGAACCGCAATTCATGGAGTTTGGCGACTGCAACCATTGACGTGTGTGCAGGTGCGTTGTCATGGTGGAACAAAATTTTTTTCTTGGCCAAATGTGGTCGTTTCTTCTGGATTTCTTCACTTAATTTTTGCAGCAAGTTTTTGTAGTACTCTCCATTTATTTTTTTTCCTTTTTGCACATAATCCACTAAAATAATCCCTCGAGCATCCCAAAAAACAGTCGCCATCACTTTGCCGGCCGACAAAACCGTTTTAGCTTTCTTCGGCGCAGGTTTTCCGCTCTCAGTTCATTGCTTAGATTGTTCTTTTGTTTCGGGAGTATAATGATGTATCCAGGATTCATCGACTGTTACATAACGCCGCAAAAACTCATTAGGATCTCGGTTAAACAGCGCCAAACACTCCGATGAATCGTCCACTCGACTTTGCTTTTGGTCTACAGTGAGCAAACGCGGCACCCATCGCGCAAAGCTTTTTCATTCCCAAATGTTGGTGCAAAATATTAAAAACGCGTTCAGATAAAATGCTCATCATCTCTGCTATCTCTCGCAACTTTAAGCGCCGATCATTCAGTACAATTTTGTGAATTTTTTTGATCATGTCTGGATTCGTGACTTCATTTGGACGGCCAGACCTGTGGGCGTCTTCGCAGCTCTGTCTTCCACGTTTAAAATCAGTTACCCAGGTGTGAATTGTACTCAATGCAGGAGCAGAATTACCTAAAACACTGTCTAGCTTGGTTTTAATCTGGGTTGCTGTTTTCTCTTTTAAAACGTAAAACTTTATCACCGCACGAATTTCGTTTCTTTCCATTGTTAAGAAAATTTACGACAGAGAAAGTTCTACGTCCTCTCAAACAAATTCCATCAGTTCGATTAAATTCAAATTTGGCGTTCTATTTTCCAAAAGATGCCAGAATATAATGTAATATTCCTTTTTTGCGTATCATTTTTTTAAGTTCGTCGTTTCGGCCAGTTATCAATCAGCCCAGGTATATACTGTTTCAATTATTTATTGAAATAATTTTCAGCTACCACTAAGTTGACTCTGTCGTAAGTCTCTATGTAATTGGATGGAAAAACTTGAGAGGCGTCAAGGATGGACACCCGGATGGAACGAAGTTATAATATATATTATAATATAAATATATAGTTGATAATGAAGAATTGAAGTCTATTTTGGAAGATGTATATATACTGGATATATATGCTGGACCTTATAATATCAGCTACATATGCCAGTAAAAGTCCCGTGAAAATCGGTCGGTGAAAAATGTTCACAATTTATATTTTATTGTAAGTACCGATCATACTTTTAAATGCATTAAGTGAAAATAAAAGCTGTTAATTTTAAATTACAAACAGACACTTCAATTTTGTTTATCTGTATAGATATAATATATTATATTATACAAAACAAATAGTTGAACTAAGTAGTCAAAGATGGCCGAAAGCACGTCGAAGGAATGCCGATAACAGTCACAATGTGTAATTGCAAAATTTTACTTTATTGTCAAGATATAAGGTCGTTTTTTTTATCATTCTTAATAGTCGTTATTACATTGTGATTTCGAGTGGCAAAAAGGTCGTGCCTATTTTTTCCGTCTAGCCCCCATTCGCAACGCGTCATAAGGAACTTCGTTCCAATAAATAAAACATTTAACTTTATTTTATAAGAGATATTAAGTGATTTTAAAAAGTGGGGCAACTATCCTGGTTTTCCCCTACTGGTAATTACTGTATAATTTTAACGTTACACGAGATGTTACAGAGTTCTGATAAATAGGACAGGCTTTATTATATTTACCGTAAATAAAATTATAAGTAATATCGCAAAAAGAGGGGTGTTATAAGTTTGACGTGTATGTCTGTCTGTCTATCTGTCTGTGTGTCTGTCCGTGGTATCGTAGCTCCTAAACAAAAGGTCCGATTTATATAGGTACGGTTTTTTGTATGAAAGCTGACATGACCGAGAATGTTCTTAGCTATAATTCATCATCATCAGCTCGCTCACTGCCTGACAATACGATTTTTAGTTGATGAAAGGTTGTAAGCAACTTTCACTGGTCTGATCGGTTCAATTTACCGTGGTTTTTTTTTTACGAATAGAGAATAAAAATTTTGCAATATTTAAAATGGCTATAACTTTTTAATATATAAAATATTTAAAACTGGCACCTGCATATGATTCTCTATTAGTTATACGTAGCTAAATAAAAAACTTCTCCAGAACGCTGTCCCCCGACTCGGCGACGCACATAAGTGTTAAAATGATCTTTTAAAATATTGAAAGGCTAAAATAGAAATTTATATATTTACTTTTTATAGTTTTTTTTTGTCGGGGGTTACTTAATTCTTTTTATTTTGTTTTTATTATAAGAGTGACTCTTGCCTCAGCAGTAGAGACGTACGTGGTCGATCATGATGGTCATCTTTAGGTCTAAAACACAGTCAATGACCTAACTTACGCTACTTAATATTTCAAAGTCTACCAGTATCCCAAAAATCACTTACAAAATGAAATCTATATGTTAAACATAACAGATGACGCAAACAGATTCAGTGCAAACAAAACGCCATCGATCATAAGTAGCTAACAGAGATTAATTAGCGAGAACGGACTTGATGTGTGTGAACAATAAGCGTTGCGACGGCATAGAAACGACGCGACGTGAAAAAATAATCTTTGTATGAAACAAACCAAATAAAAACGTAAAAAAAAAACTGTGAAACATAAACTGATGTTGGTTTTTTAAGCACTGCTTACATAAAAAGTAAAAATGCACAAAACAGTTTGAAATAAAACTTATTTTATAAATAATTCCCCTTTTAAATTCGGCTAAAATTTTTACACTTTCTTTACACAATATTCATAATTTTGAAGTTGGTATCAGCCAACTTAAAAGTCAGCTCTATAACATAATGATTTATCAGGATATTGTATGGACCTGGTTCTGACTTCAAAATAATGAAGATTGTGCAGAGAAATAGTTAAAATTTTAGCCGAATTTAAAAGGGGAATTATTTAGAAAATAAGATATATTTTATACCTTTTTTGTGCATTTTTACTTTGGAAGGAGATTTTCATTTTTTGTGTAAAATAATATTAGGAGGAATATATAGCGAGGAACATAAAATCGATATTTTTTTAAACATAATAATATAATAATCAAAGTAATGGTATAGCCATTGCTATCTATGCACTTTTGCCATCTCATAGGATTCCTTTACTAAAAAAACCATTCGAACAGGAAACAATAAAATATTTGAAGGCGCTTTGGACTGCCCCATCGGAGTTGAATTTTTTCCCTTGCAAGAAGTTATCCAAATCTCGAAAAAAATGGTAATGTGTTGGAGCAAGGTCCGGGGAGTACGGTGGATGTCTTAGGCATTCCAATTGAAGCTCCTCTAATTTGGTAGCCGTCTGTTGTGCAGTGTGTGGTCTAGCGTTGTCTTGAAGCAGCAGTGGCCTAGAGCGAATGACCAACCTCGGTTGTTTAACAGCTAGCTTTTCCATCATGATTTGCAGCTGCTGGCAAAAGACTGCTGCAGTAATCGTCTGGCCAGATTTAAAAAAGCTGTAATGAACGACACCGACATTAGTCCAACAAACACTCACAAGTAATATTTTTTGAGTAAATTCTCACTTGGGGCAGGCTTTAGCTGGTTCGCCAGGTTTCAGCTATTGCGATGAGCGTTTCCGATTATCGTACAGGATCCACTTTTCATCACAGGTGATTGATTCGATTTAAAATTCCTTTATTATTGTGCCGGTTGAGTAATGTAACGCAGCAGTCGACGCGCGTTTGTCGGTTTGCTGCACTCGATTCATGACATACTCACCTTTCAAGCTTTTTCACCTTCCCAACTTGCTTCAAGTGGATTAAAACAGTTTTGTCACTAACACTGCAGCCTGCAGCTAACTCGAACGTGGTTTGCGATGGATCCTCTTCCACAATAGTCTTCAATTCTTCATTATCAACTTTGCTCTGCGGCCGTCCACGGGGCTTGTTCTGCAGGTCGAAATTACCAGACCTAAAACGTTGGAACCAAAAACGCACTTTGTTTTCTTTTGCGACACCGCTGCCATACACATCATTAATCCTTCAAGCCGTTTCTGCAGCACTGGTGCCACGGTGGAACTCGTACTCGAAAATAATACGATATTTCAAGTTTTCCATTTTGTAAACAGAGTGACGCAAAGAAAAAATCAAAAGAGGAAAAAACAAATTAATTACGGTTTTCGAAACACAAATGCATGAGTAAATGGCGGTATAAATTTCAAATTGGAATTCCTAACCCAAGAATATATATTTGAGATCAAAGTGGCCAGTACAACAAAACGCCAATTTAATATGTATAAGGACCTAATTAATTAACAAGGCCAACAAGTGCCTCAACATAATATCGAGTTGGGGCCACAGAAATCGATTAGAATTTGCAGCACATAAAACCTTTCAAGTACTTTTAAAAGGTTCATTAATATCAACTCCTTGCATTAAACTGAACAACATCAATGTGAAACGTAAACAGTCACTTTGTTACCTATGACTTATTTTAGAAAATAAATTTACATTCCTGGAACGTATAATATAGACCGGTGAGAAAGCTAAAAGCAATTTCTATTGTTTCACAAAAATATCAACGGCGACATGGGACCTTTCATTTAAAACATTAAAAATAATTTATAATGCGACGTACCTCGGCAGCATATGCTATGGCGCACCGGCTTGGGCAGATAGGGCTACAATAGGAGCGGCCCGTCGTAAACTTTTGCAAAACCAACGTCTCGCCTTAATATTTTTATGTAAGGCATACCGTACCGTAAGTACTGAAGCACTTCCAGTCTTAGCTGGAGTCCTACCAGTAGATTTAGAGATACAGCGTCGTGCAGCACTATATTATAAAAATAAAAAAATAACTAACCCTGAGTTTTTAAGCGCGAAAGAGAGTAATAAGATAACTAGATTAATCGAGCCATTAGATATTTCTATACAAAACCTAATTTCTGAGTGGCAGGAACGGTGGGACAACACTATCAAAGGGCGTCACCTATATAATTTCTTCCCTTCGGTACACAATCGACTCTCTAAGCAATGGATAGAAACAGATCACTACGTCGCACAATTTTTGACAGGTCACGGAAACTTTAAAGCGAAACTTTTTGGATTTACATTAGTCTCGTCTCCGCTATGTTCGACCGAAGGTAGACCTTATGAACAAACTGCTCATCACATACTCTGGGAGTGTGATCTCTGGTATGACGAAAGAATCGAAATGTTGAACAGCGTCCATTATGTTTCTAGGGTTGTATACTATGAAGATCTCGTGGGCTGCGCGAAGAACTTCCGGGCTTTCAAACGTTTTTGTCATAAGTACTATTGGAAACAATGCAACACTTTTTTGTCATTATAAATGCATTGTAATTAATTGTCATATTATAAATTAAAACATTTCATTACATTCTGTCTTGTAGTCATAAAAAAAACATGTTATTACCGTGGTGCTTCCCCTTTAATTCTGACTCTTTGTCATCACAATTTTTGCTGTCTCCCGCTTTGCTTGGGGAGGGAAACTGGAATACTACCTACTCCTCCTACAATCTTCTGATTAATTTCGTTGCGGGTTCCAAGACAGATTTAGCATGTCCCCCGGGCACCCCTGAGATCATATCAAATGGTTTTTGCGGTTGGTTATCACTGTCAATCCTGGCTACACAGGAGTTGCAGTGGTGGGTAAGTGTGGTGGGCCAATTGCTCGTTAAAAAAAAAATAAGGGCCTAATATTTTTTCCCTTTTTAGTCATATTTGTCATATTATTAACACATCTTAAAAAGTTTATATGTATATTTATAAGTATAAAGTTAACCTATGAAATTGCCGTTTTGTATGAAAAAAATTAAACGAATTTTTTTCATGTATTTTTTATTTGTATTAATCGAAGTAATCACTCATGCAATCTTTGCCAACGCAGTGGCAGTTTTTTGATGCCCTTCTTAAAGAAATCAGCTGGACGGGAGGCAACAAATTCTTCAAAGGCATTTTGTACTGCCTCTCGGGTATTGAATTTTTCTCCCACCAAGAAGTTATTCAAATTCTAGAAAAAGTAGTAGTCTGTAGGTGTAAGGTCTGGTGAGTAGGGCGGATGACGGAGAGCTTCCAACCCCAGTTCTTGCAACTTGGAGACCGTCTGCTGTGCAGTATGAGGTCGCGCGTTGTCATGCAGGAGCAGCGGAGACGAGCGATTGATCAATGCTGGTTGGAGATGTGCCAGCTTCTCCATCATTGTGTTCAGTTCTTCACAGTACACATCTTCAGTAATGCTCACCCCGTTTGGTAAGAAGCTGTGATGAATCATACCGGCGCTAGACCACCAAACAGTGACCATCACTTTTCTAGGGGTAAGTTTTCGTTTAGGGCATTGTTTAGGTGCTGCACCAGGATCCAACCAACTTTCTGAGCGCTTACGGTTATCAAACAGAATCCATTTATCATCGCAGATAACAATTCGGTTCAAAATTCCTTAATTTGTGTGTCTGTTGAGTAGTGTAAGGCACGTCTCGACGCGTACTTCGCGCTGGCGATCATTGAGTTCGTGGGGCACCCATTTGTCAAGCTTTTTTACCTTGCCAATTTGACGCAAATGGACCAATATTGTTTTGACGCTAACGTCGAAAACTGCTGCTAATTCAGCCGTAGATTGTTTACCATCAGCTTCCACAATCGCCTTTAATTCGTCATTGTCGACCAAAGTCTTCGGACGACTGCGAGGTTCATTTTTCAGGTCGAAAATTCCAGAACGGAAGCGAGCAAACCAATAACAGGTGGTGCGTTGGTTTGTAGTTTTAGCTCCGTAAACGTCGTTGATGTTGCGTGCCGCTTGTGCCGCGTTGCTGCCACGACGGTACTCATATTCCATAATTACTCGACTTTTTAACGTATCCATGATGACGAAAAAGATTGAAATGCGATGAAAATGTAACACTAATCAATAAACAAATGACTACTTTTGGAAAAATAATTCCATATTTTTAAAATAAAATTTATTTGAAATTAACATTCTTAGCCAAACAAAAATTATTTTGATTTGAAATGGCCAGTACTGCAGAACGGCAATTTCATAGGTAAAGACCTATTATAAAATAAATTGAATACGCGCCTAGCTTCCATTAGGTATTGTATATTATAATATGATGATGATGATTACTGTAAGTAACATAATGGCATATGCTTGCATATCTTTAAACAATGCTGAAATCCCCAAACATTTATCTATAAGGAGTCAGGAGTTCTGTTCAGTACTTTTGAATCCAGAGTATACCTTGGTGCAAAATCTTACTTTTTCGTAGCATATTATACTTGGACTACCTCAGAAAAGTCGAAATCACCATATGTGTCTATATAAATTTCGAACAGTTCCCTCGATTCCTCATGGATCCCATTATTTGGTTACCACTTTGATGTCAAAAGGATCAATTTGGAATTATACCCTTTACATCAAAAACGCTCTGTCCGTCCGTCTGTCTGTCTGTCTATCTGTCCGCGCTTCTAGCTTCTGTAATTATGAATATAAATGGATGAAATTTAGCATAGTTATAGATTGTGTATAGATTTCGTTTTTGGAATCATAAAATAATCATAATTATATATTTTAGGGGTGGATCTCTATACATGTGAAGTGGGGATGAAAAATATGTTTTCATTTTACCCCATTGTATAGGGTATCGTTGAATAGATCTTTTAAAATGAAGGCGAGGTTTACACACATGACTTTTTTACAAAGTCAACCATTTTCAAGTAATCGGCCGCCAAAGTGGTTTATAAGTTGGTCTGGCCCTGGCCGTTCTAAACTATAAGACATAGAAACTTGTAAGTTTCCATGCTGATAGATCATACTGAAAACTCTTTAGAAAAAATATTTTGAGTGAAATTGGACAATAACTTTTGAAGTAATTCAAAGAAAACCTATTGCGCGTTGATAGTTAGACGGAACCCTCCTTAGACATGTTGTGACATGCTCTTGGTTAGGTTATATGAAAGTCGGTTGAAAAACCACACATCGCGACATCAGCTAAGCTAGCAGGTAAGGCGTAGTTTCGTTGAAAAACTACTGAACGGATTTCAAATTAATAAAAATTAACTGGTATGGCAGTAGTTTCTGCTCGGGATTAAAACATAGGATACTTTTCGTCCCGAAAAAGTACAGTGATCCCGTGTGTACGGGCGGAGCCGCGGAAAACAGCTAGTTGGTTATACTTAAAACATTTCATCATATACCTATATGTCTAAATCGTTCTTATTGTTTCAAAACTATAACCAATGAAGAAACATTACCTACTAAACATATTTTAATTTTGTATAATATCTAATTATGTTATAATTTGTACAAAACATAATTAAGTCTATATAATTCTCAGTTATGTTTTGTTTTCATTATATTTAATAATAATATTATTATTTTAGTATTTATAGAAAAAAAAATGTAATCCGGCAAACAAGGGTGTTGCCAATTCTGACCTCTTCTAATACAATATTTTCGGTAAGTACGTGAGTAGACTTCCCTTTCTATAAGATTAGGGAACGATTGGGGAGTTTAGCGTAATAGCGATATTGATTTATTTATAACATAATGATTTATTTACAAAAAAACTATTAAGAAACTTTAATGAGTGGGTAGATTCTGCTAGTTAAATCTAAAATAATACAATTTCGATGCAGTTTTAGTCCTAACTCTAAAAATCAGTGTATGCTATATCAAGAAAATTCATTTACGAGTATTATTCATTGAAAGTGAATTTAAAGTGTAAGTTAAGAACGGTATTGGGGTGCAGTTTATTAAGTATATTGTAACTAGTGTTAAAGGGCATCATTGAATTCCTGTTAATTTGTAGGTAAGCCTTTTTTTAGAACTTCAATAACGTTTGACTCGCCTACATCCTAGATAAAACAAAATCAATGACATACAAGTACAGAAGCAAAAATACCTTTGCATTCTCATTATCATCATTACGTTACCAATAACATTAAAAGTTAAAAACTATAACACACTACGCAAATTATATAGTCTACGTTACCCGGTCCCGGGTTATATAAGGAGTATATGAGGGTGTTTGATTTGTTTTCTGCCGCTAGAGGGCAGACCTAACGCACACAAAGCGTCATCTGGTGGCGTAAGCGGTATCAAAAACGGTCAATAACAATTTTCGATTATTTTTCTGTCACCAGGCGGCGCTTGGTAGCCCGACGGTCCTTGTCGTGTCAGATGTCACGAATTTAAAAACCCTCATTGGCACCTCATTCATTCAAATCGGATCAATAGTTTAGACGCTACGAAAAACAAACATACATACATGCATACGTATATAAATAGACTGCCAAAATCATTACCCTTCCTTTTGGCATCGCTGTAGTCGGGTAAGAAGCCACATGGAAATCTTTTACCTCTCTCACGTAGTCGTTACGCTACGAAAATCTTTGGATTTATACAACGAGCTCGCTAATGTAAAGATTTGCTTCCATTTTAGGGGAAGAAGATTCAAAATGTATTTTATTACACAAGACGAGGTTTGAGGATTATCTCTCGTTATGTGAAGCTTTAAGTACTGCATTAGCTGTTGATAATGTTTATAATCTAAAAAAATAATTTATATTGTTAATTGTAGAAAGTATCTACTTTTAAATAGCCCAACTAACCCCCGGTTTCTGAAAGGCTAACCAACGACAAAATTAACTAATCTGCGGTCAAATCTCTTGTCGAGTGCAATTTGGGTTGCAAAAAGCTTGATCAATCGTTTGATTTGATCAACGTCTTAGTTAACAAAACGAATGTCAAACAACGCTGTTTTCGGTTTCTATATAATATGGTGTAAATGTGTCATGTCAAGTGACCATCTTTAGTAAATTTTTCACTAATTAGCGTTTCAGAAACGCTAATTGATTTAACAAGCCTGTTAACTCAACAACGTGTTAGTTCATCAACTATTTGATTAGCCTTTCAGAAACCGGGTAAGTTTCGTAACTATCAACTTGCAGTTTTTTTTTTTCAAATTACTTCAAAAGTTATTGTCCGATTATATCCAAAATAATTTTCCTAAAGAGTAGTTGTAAAAGTAAAGTAGCATGACCTATCAGTATCTAAATGTCTAACCGAAAACGGCGTTTTTTCGGTTTCTATATAATATGGTGTAAATGTGTCATGTCAAGTGACCATCTTTAGTAAATTTTTCACTAATTAGTGTTTCAGAAACGCAAATTGATTTAACAAGCCTGTTATCTCAACAACGTGTTAGTTCATCAACTATTTGATTAGCCTTTCAGAAACCGGGTAAGTTTCGTAACTATCAACTTGCAGTTTTTTTTTTCAAATTACTTCAAAAGTTATTGTCCGATTATATCCAAAATAATTTTCCTAAAGAGTAGTTGTAAAAGTAAAGTAGCATGACCTATCAGTATCTAAATGTCTCCTCTTATAGTTTAGAAATTCTAGAGAGGGCAACTTGTAAAGCACTTTGGAGGCCGATTACGCGAAAATGGGTCATAATTATTAAAAAGTTTAAATAAATATGTTGAGTCCGATCGGTTGTTTTTCTTGGGAGGGCCCGCAGTGGGCAAAATATATAATGTAACCTCACTTTTATTTCAAAATACCTATTCGACAATACCTCATTATGGCCACCTCATTGTGTGGGGTATTGTGGAATAAATGGAAAATATGTATCATCCCTACTTCAAATGTATGGGGAACCATCCCTAAAATACAAAATTATAAAATCTATTTTTTATATTTTCATATTTTTATATTTTTATATTTTTATATTTTAATATATTTTTATATTTTTATATTTTTATATTTTTATATTTACTTATAATCCTATTTAAAATATAATTACTGTAGTTAGCAAGGGAGGACAGAGCGACAATATAAGAGTTCCTTGTAGTTAGTACTACGGAACCCTAAAAAAAGTAAAAGTCATAAAGGCAAATCAGCTAATGTTTGCAGTTCACACTGATACTTAAACTTTCACAATATGTCTATTGTTGTTTTTTTGCCGAAGGTTCGAATCCCACCAAAAAACTGTATTATAATAAAAATCTTAGATTCTATTCGAGAATTTACCACGAGACCAGATTGACGTGGTGTTTATGGAAGCGTCCATAGATATTATTATTCTTTATCAAGATCTGGAGAATCCACAATATTGATGAACAAAAGTAGGAACAAATCATAGAAATAATACAGGACTAAACACTCGACGAGGGCGATTAGCACGTACTGTGTACTCAGCTCAGCTCTTATCTGAGTTTATCCTTCAATTTGAATCTCTTAATTTGCCGCGCATCCCAGTTGTCACGTTGTAAACTCCACTGTCACATATAGAATAGGATAATAAATATTTATTGAATATTGTTCATATTGTCAGTTAGGGCAAGTTGGTCTATGGACTATGAGCGAAGATTAAAAGTGTCACACAAAAGGTATGTTTTTTGAAGGTACTTATTTTCCTCTTGACAATATAAACATCTAATAAAATTATAGAATGCCCCTCTAGTCTCATCTTACCTTAAAATGCTATTGCTTATCTATTCTTGTTGCATATATTATGAATCATTTTTAAGGCATTAAAGAAAGATGTAGCCAAATCAAATCGAATAAAATCAAAATCATTTATTCACATTGGTCACACACTTCGAACAGTAACATATTATGAATTTCAAAATTACAATTCGATACAATTGATAAATTATTGCATCATACATTTTAGTATGTACTTATAGATATTACGAAACAATCTAACAATGTAAGTTCTTTAGTATTACTTGATAGTAATGTGATCATTATGTTATAATATTATGCAATTCAGTAATGAGGGAATCTATGTGACAGAAAATAACTGACATCTTGCAACAGAAAATCTTTAATTTAAAAAACAATAGAAATTACAGCTCCCTAAGTGGTATTATACTGAAAACCGAACTCACTGTTTTGTTTGGTATGATTGAAAATTTTGCGGCTCCTTTGAGAAAAATCTTATTTATACAGAGCTAAGTGGTAGGGGATACAGCATCAGCTTTCATATTTGTTCAGCTGATTAACCGATTGAATTTCTGTTTTGTGACTGATTAATTTTATTATAAATTTCATTAGGTTTAGAAATAAACAGCTAAATATCATTTTTGTGTAAGCCAGATCTAATTATTCTTTTTGCTAGCAATGACTCATATGTCCACCATGCCACCAATTAAAGTATTACCTATATTAACCGTGCAACAAGGAAAAATATTGGCAAAATAACTATGTTTAAATTATTTTTTAACGGGCAATAATAAAATATATACACAAAACATGAGTTAACAAATATATAAAAATTACAAAAAGAGTCCTAAAGGAGTAGAAATCCCTCCCCGCAGAGTACCAGGCTCGAACATTCCCATAATGCTTCCGGAGGGTTGGTTCCAGGAAATATTGTACACCAGATACTGTAATTCGCACCTTTAATATTAAGGGTGCTACAGACAAGACAGACAGAATAGCAGCGACCCTTTTCATCGACGCCTGGAATGCTGGCAAACCAACATAATGCAAGCTACTGATACCGGGACCATCGTGACTCACCGCTAAGACCGCTTGCTGCCACTGGTAAATAATATCATTCAATGTGACGTTGATTATATCCTCTAGTGTTAACCTAATGGCGGGGTCGAGGTTGGAGACCTCGTTAGGGAACAGCCAGGTCGGAGCTGTCCGGTTCACGTCGGGGAGCTTTGGCAATGAGAAACAGCTGCGGAATATAATTAAGGCCACATATTATTATAGTTTCCCGAGAAACCCCCGGACTTGTGCAAGCAACCAATTTAGTTTCCAGGGACGCTGAGTTGGCTCTAGGCAAAATAGAGGCGCCAAGTAACGTGAACGTGAGTTATTTGAGATTCTTATTCCAGGGAGCAGGGAATTGAAACTTTATCGATCGATTGCAGAGCGCGCGGGCGCAAATCACCGAGGCTGCGTGTGATCGCGGCTCGCGCGGTTCTACTAGTCGCCCACCGGTGCAGCGACGCCCGCAAACAATCGCACACGCCGCGGGCGTGAGCTTTTCTTTATTTTTTTACATATAATTATATATTTGCATTCTACAGAAGCTGCGGGCCCGCAATCGCAGCGGGCGAGACTACAAATCGCTCCGTGAGTTCTTAGTCTGAAGGTTCATTTTCTCTGCTGTGGCCTTCCAATAACTGTGGCATTAAAAAAAGTAGGTATGGAGTTTTTGTATGGAGTGATTTATGTATTACGTAGTAACTATTTAGTTTTCTGTGGCCAAGTCTATAATACGACATTTAACATAAGGATCAAACAGAAATACTTAATTCGATATTAGACAAATTATTATTATTTTATTTATTTTGCACTTGCCTATTTCACAAATAGGTCTATATTTTGATCAAATTGTTCGAACATCTGAAGGGGTCGTCTGTCACAGGTCTGCATCCAATAGCATAATGTTGTTAAGCTTAATACTGATTCTAGGAATACAAGACCAGTGGATGAAATGTAGGTTTCAGGAAAATAAGATTGGATTTCAGTAGTCCATTGGATGCTGCCCGCAGTATTGATCCAACCAAAAACAGATGTTACGTGACGATACGATATGACTAGCATTGTCAAAAAGTTGTCAGATCTCATGTAAAACCAAGCATCTGACTCTACACGCCCTTACTCTACAAGACTAACTTCACTAACTCTACACCTTAGTCAAAATATGTGGCCTGGCAATTTCGCTACATTAAGGTAAATACCTAGCCCAGGTGGGCATAAGGCGAAAAATTTAGTGACTGTTTTTCTGTTATAATTTTCTTGTAGGAACGAAACGGCCAAGTCACATATGACTAAGATATAGAGTTTGTGAAGTTAGTCTTGTAGAGTTAGGGCGTGTCTCTACACGTCAGAAGCTTGGTTTTACATAAGATCTGAGAAAGTTTTAATTTTTGATAGTGCGAGTCATATGGTATCGTCTTGGGAAATATTTTAATTACATTTTATTGTTATTATTTATAACACGGATCCCTACAACAATTTTCAGACCTCTAGCGTCAAAGTTTGCAGAAGTCTCATACAAACTTTCGTCCCCTAGTTTAAGGGGTTGGAGGATAAAAGTTCCAATTTTGACAATTATTATGTTAGTTGTGTACTAATACAAGCTTACGTATCAAATTTCAGCTTTCTAGAACATCCGGAACTACCATATAATTTTGTTGATCATCAATGAGTCACTGACGAAATCAGGGGTTTTTAGATATCAATAAAATGTAAAGTATAAGACATATACAAATAAAACTTTACATGTTTAATAAGTCCACTACTGGGAACATATCCAGTTTTTTTATCTGGTATAATCAAAACCCAAGTTATGAGGGTTCAAATAATCGACGAAACGCTTCGAGAAAAGGTGGTCTGGTAGTGTCCTTGCGCTTCGCTTGACTCGTCTTGGCAGGGGCACTACTGTGCCCCCAGATATCGTAGAACTCCTGTAATCGCGAGAACACATTGAAAAATTAGCTTTAACCTACCCCTAGTTGCAATATATTCCTATACCGTGTTTCCGTTCAGTGATAGACGTGATAAAGTGATAACGTAACAGATTTTAATACAGAAAATTTTGTGTGTAGTCACGGTGACTTGCTATAAGTCTTATTTTGACCTAATTTTTCGTGGTTTCTGAAGCGAATTTGACATTAGACCTGAGGGTCAATTCTCTTAAATAAAACCTACAATAATACAATTACAATCAAGTCCCGATACGCTAACACTGCCAAACCGATATTCTCGTAAGCGTTAAGGCTCCCACAGACGAGAGGCCGATCGTTTCAGTTAGAACTGGCGTCAGTTCGGCCAGAACGGATTCGAGCACACACACGGAATAATCGCATAAGTTCGTTCTAGTTTGCCGCGAGCTACGGTCGTGTTTATTACCTGTAAACTCATTACGCTTATACACGATACAGGCCGGCACGGCCGCGGCTCTGGCGAGAACTGAAGCGATTTGACACACATGGTCCGTTCAGTCCATCCGTACAGTCCAGAATGAATGTTGCCAACTTAGTTATTTTACAAAGTTTTACTACTTTGAATTTAGTTGTTAGTAGTGTTTTAGTAGGAAAGAGCCAGACAGTAATCATAATATGCAAAATTTCCTAGGTTAGGCACAGAAAAAAACAAAAAAAAATTGACACCTTATAATAATACATCGTAGCATTCGTAATTTTCTTAAAACTACCCGTTTCATTACTATATACGTAATATTTCCTAGTATATTTTAATTTAACGATAAAATTTATAATACTATTCAATAAATAGTAAAATTTTAATATAACAAAACCATGCAGTGGTTTTTTGGGGGCTTGAAGGATTCCTAAGTTGAGTAGCTTTTTTGATAGTTTTCAGTATTCTTTAGTAGAAATCTACGCGAGTTTAGTTGTTTCGCAAGAACAGAGCTGGCAATACTGCAACGAATCGCTTCAATCCATCCGGCCGACTGATGCGATCTCGATATTGCACACAGACGATACGATTTTGCATCCGTTTATCCGCCCCATAATTAGGGGAGCGATTGGTCGAAACATCACAAAATCAGTTTATGATAACAAGTCGCTTCACTTCTAATACAATCAGTAAAATGAAGTAAAATGAAAGTCTACTTTAAATACCAGAATTGAGGTTCTGATTTCTGACGTGAATTTGACATTAGATATAAATTATTATACCTATATAATATTATATAGCTACCACGGTTCCTGAGATATTATTTCTGTAGGTACTTAGGCACACATTTGGAGATTATTACTTTTTAGTATTTTAGAAAGTACCTAATGTAGACAAGTAACAAAATATTAAGCACATTGTTACGGGGGAAATTAAAATAAAAAGAGATTTCTCGTGACAATATATATATTAAAAAAGAAATAGGGGTCGTGGGCAGAAGGCCGTACGGTCTGGTCTAGCCTCTTGGTGTCTGAAGGGTATCGTTGTTACGGGGGAAATTAAAATAAAAACAGATTTCCCGTGACAATATATATATTATAAAAAGAAATAGGGGTCGTGGGCAGAAGGCCGTAAGTATCTGGTTTAGCCTCTAGTGTCTTTAGAGATTGGTGGGGCTTTTAAACCACACGGCACTTAGCTGGATCTGTCGACGGTAAGGTATGACAACACGTGGCGCTTTCGGGTCCTGTGTTCGGGTCAGGAACTCGTCACGACGTGGTCGCCTAGGAGCGGACAGTCCGTGGCACAGGCCAGATAGTCATCCGTCTATAGGATGTAGATAGCGGTGCTTGTACCCGTACCGTAGTTCCCTGGAAACATTCATACCAGCGTGTGAAGAGTGTGGACCACAGCAGCCATGGTTCTAGTCCCTAACGATCCAACCATGGGCTGTGTATCCATCACAAAATAAGGGATAAGCAAAAAAAAGATAAAAGATAAAATGATAAAATGATAATATGATATTAAGGACAATTAATTTGATACAAACATCCTAATAATATCTAACAATGCAAAATCGGAAAAATGAAATTACAAATTGAGCACGTGGCCAATCAAAAGGTTTGCCAACAAATTCTACCATGGTGCTAATTCACAGGAAAAAAATAATGTGTTTTAATTACAAGCGTGATTTAGCAAACATTCACAACACAGATATTTCAAATTACTCACCCTTACACGGGGTTAAAATATTATAATTTTATTTAGTATAAACTTGTATCTAGAAGAAGTTGAACAACCAAAATTCCGCAGGGAAAAAGGGCGTTGTCCTGTCGCGACAACCCTTTTATACCTCTCCTGACATTTGTTTTTTTTTTTTAACCGACAATTAGCGGTAATGCGTAATACAAATGCCACAATAAAGAAATATCAGAGATGAAGCTCTAGTTAGACGCATTTGCCAATAGATGGCGTTGTATATCACAAATTAGCTATTATTAATATCGACAACTGCTAATAGATGACGCTATACGCATCGTTATTAGTTATAACGATACGTTAAAAAATGTAGGGGTCTAAACCACGTGGGAACTTAGCTGAGGAATCCAGGTCTTGAGTCCAGGGGTCTGGCACGTGGCAAGAGAAACGGGATGGGGGCTCCAACCTCTGGAAGCGTCACCCAGTCACCGCTGCGTCTGTTCGTCGTAGGTAGTTCGTCCGATTTCAAAAGCAAGTTTCAGTCCGGAACATCTAGCGGCGCTCTGAACTCCAGACGTAGGAAAAAAGTCGGGTATAAGCCCTTTTAATCGGTACCTTGAACCCGTAACGAAGTCGGCGGTGCTTGTGCCCGTAACGGAGTTGGCGGTGCTTGTGCCCGTAACGGAGTTGGCGGTGCTTGTGCCCGTAACGGAGTTGGCGGTGCTTGTGCCCGTAACGGAGTTGGCGGTGCTTGTGCCCGTAACGGAGTTGGCGGTGCTTGTGCCCGTAACGGAGTTGGCGGTGCTTGTGCCCGTAACGGAGTTGGCGGTGCTTATGCCCGTAACGTAGTTCCCTGGAAACATTCATACCAGCGTGTGAAGAGTGTGGACCACAGCAGCCATGGTTCTAGCCCCTAACGATCCAAACCATGGGCTGTGTATCCATCACAAAATAAGGGATAAGCAAAAAAAGATAAAAAGATAAAATGATATTAAGGACAATTAATTTGATACAAACATCCTAATAATATCTAATAATGCAAGATCGGAAAAATGAAACTACAAATTGAGCACGTGGCCAATCAAAAGGTTTGCCAACAAATTTTTACAATGGTGCTAATTTACAGGAAAAAAATAATGTGTTTTAATTACAAACGTGATTTAGCAAACATTCACAACACAGATATTTCAAATTACTCACCGTGAACACGGGGTTATAATATTATAATTATTATAAACGACTACATCTTGAAGAAGTTGAACAACTAAAATTCGGCAGGGAAAAAAGGGCGTTGTCCTGTCGCGACAACCCTTTTATACCCCTACTGACATTTGTTTTTTTTTAACCGACAATTAGCGGTAATGCGTAATACAAATGCCACAATAAATAAATATTAGAGATGAAGCTCTAGTTAGAAGCATTTGCCAATAGATGGCGTTGTATAGCACAAATTAGCTATTATTAATATCGACAACTGCTAATAGATGACGCTATGCTACGCTATAAAATGTAGCTATGCTACAACATAACAAAGACGACGCGTTGAAACGCGTAAAACTCTACTGTGATTAATTAACCTGAAAACTTTTCAGCGGGAGTGGAGCTAAAAATGTTTTAATTATAACTTCTACTCTCATTAAGTACTGTATCATACTTTTGCGCCGTGCGGTGACAGGTCGGATTAGGGTTGTCTACGATCCAAGGTAAGTTTTAAAAGCAGCGTCACTTGTATCTAAAGACTTCTCGAAAAGAAATCCCTAACGGCTGTAATAAAGGGTTTCTAAGATTTCCAGGATATCTCTCTGGAAGCTTATGTTTTACAAAGACTAGCAAAGATAAAATTGATAAAAAAGCTTATCTTGCATATGCAAATAGCGCCAAACCGATCACACAACGTGAGATAAGCGAAACGAGCGCACAATATCCAGCCACACCATAAAAAGCCGGTTATCAACAGTTCATAAAATTGGCGTATAAACTTCGACCATACATTATGAACGCAAAAAAGATCTGAATATGAAAAGCATAACGATTGGGTACAGCCATGCGCGTAAGTACGATAACATACGACAAATTATATTATAATTATTCAGAAATAAATAGAAGTACAGATTGTTTGTATTATTTTAGCCCTCAATGAGTTATAAACTTTTTAACGTATTATATATAGCTTTTTTTATTAAGTAATAGTTGTGAGTAAAAATTCTGTAGTCAGACATTTAGCAAAAGTTTCTAAAGATGAATACTTCAAAAATATTTGTTCAAACTTTAAAGGAAAAACAAAATAACATTTTTAAGTAAGACGATGTTGAATTATAGATAAAAAACATTTTGGATCATTTCAGCTTTCAAATAGAAAAAAAACTAGATCCAAATCGGTTCATCCGTTTGGGAACTATAATTCCACAGACAGAGACACACGCAGACATAAATGTCAAACTCACTTTTATTTCACCTGGGGTATAAAAAAAGCTGTCCTAAATAAAAGGATTAACCGTCGTCGATGACTGTACTTTTAAAAGGGAGGTCGCAGCGAAAGTGTATGCTAGGGCCTTTTACTTTTGCCATAAATCTATTTTACTATTTTCTGAATAAATATCAAAAAATAGGTCAATAAATCAACTCTTTCCATAAGGGTGCTATGTAACTTATGGACAAATAAGGATGATTTTAGCAAAAAATATATTATAACGAATTTTCCTCGCCGCAACTTTTATGATATGTCATCCCATGTATGAAGATCATTGACCTACGCGTGGTAGCCGAGTGTTACAGTGTTTGAATGATTATAATAATATATTTTATTGTAGGTATTATATCTTATACTTTAAATAAGACTATCTTGTATATATATATAATTGGTATCTCGACAACGGCTACAAGTATTACCATGATATTTAGTACGCATAGTTTTGAAGGAGAAAAATCGATCTAGCTAGGTCTTATCACTTCGAAACTGCACATTTTTAAGCAATATAATATGTTTTTTTATTTCATCGTGCAACAATATATCAATAATTTCGACTCTCTTACGTCGGTCTGATTGGCAGCTTGGTATGCGTATCTACGTATAATTTTTGCATTGTTTGGAAATTCGGAATGTCGTGGGTCCGAATCCCGGTAAGGTTTGTGATTCTTATTATTTCTTTTTATTTTATATTTTTCATTGTTTGTTTATTATTTTATCGTTCTACTACAACACCGAGCAAAGCTCGGTCTCCCAGGTACATATTATAATAATAAAGCCAAGGTTTCATACATGACTGTTTTAAAAAGTCAACCATTTTCATGTCATCGGCCTCCAAAGTGGTTTATAAGTTAAGAAATGCCAGGGAAGGCCCTGGCAAACTATAGGAAACTATAGGAAATAGAAACTTGTAAGTTTCCATGCTGATAGGTAATGCCAAAACACTTTAGAAAAATTATTTTGAGTGCAATCGCCAATAACTTTTGAAGTAATTCAAAAAAAAACTATTGGGCGTTTTATAGTTACGGATCCCTCCTTAGACATGTCCTGACATGATTCTGGCTAGGTTAGTTTAACTATCAGTTTTTTTTGTCAGGACTTTTCATATTTCTAAATGGTAATACTACGATGAATCGGCAAGTTTATAAGTCGATAATTTATAACTCCTATGAGCTATGGTGTTTTAAATATAACCTTCATTTTGGAAGTCGGTTAAAAATGACCCAACGCAAACTATCTGTGGTAGGTAAAGCAACCAATTGTTTGCCCCGAACAGCCGATTGTTGGCCCCCTACTCCAATTATTGCCTATCCCCTTATCATATAAATACGGGTTGTGTATTCGTGGTTGGGGCAGAGCTCCAGGGAGCTCCTGGTGATCTCCGCCAAATAAAAGACTGCTTCGATATGAACTTGTATATTATAGCCACTGGTAAATGGTATGAAGATAGCCGAGGTGCGTGCGCGTGTACGGCCTTTAGTTAATATATAAAGTTCTCGTGTCATAGTTGCATCCATAATGCGCCCAGCACTCGTACTGGGCGCGTCATGCCCACCCAAAGTAGAGGGGCTCTAGCCCCTTAGCTTGGTTTTCCGCCCAAGGCCCCTTCAAGGCCGGGCCCTTGAAGGTGAGAAGACGTAGACATGTGTTTCACACTCTTGACTTTTTTTTCGCATATTCGGTAGGTCTGAGAATCGGTCGTAATCTATTTCTGCAAACCCTAAATAATAGGGGTGACCCACCCCTAAATATATATTTTAATTTTTTCGTCAATTTTTTTATTTTTAAATAATGTGACAAAAAAATACATACAATGGCAAACAATATTTGCCGGATCAGCTAGTTAATGTATAAATTTAGGGTGGCCAACACAGAGTATTTACTATAAATCTTTGGAGGCCAATGATTGGGGCGATGCCAACAATGGGTCATCTTACCCTACTTCAAAATCAATCCTCTGGTGTAAATATTAGTACCAGCCTAAAAGCACCGAAAAGGGGACCATTTGACGAGAATATGATGACGTAATAGAATATAGCATTGATCAGTGATGAGATCGTAATGTCCTCGCTCGGAATTGCCATCGGAAAACGTACACATTGGAAATTGCCGCAATTTGTTCATTTTATACGTCCCCCGGGAGAGCTCGACTCACAATTTTTTTAAATTATGACCCGTCGTTATTTTTATCGCGAATATTATTTGAGCTTAGATTTTAATTTTGTATAGTCTGTAGTAGAGACCGTTATTTCTTATCTGGTTTGCGAATTTGTCAAACAAGTAGTCTCAGTAATAATTTATACGTTTGTTTACACACTTTCTTGAAGTCATAATAATAATATGTGTAATTTCATACAGAATATGAAAAAAACTTAAATAGATACTTATACTAATTTGAACTTAGAAAAATCCCCAAAAAAATACGCATAGCGAAGGCCACCTATGTTCTGTGTATTTTGATATGTTTGTTTCTGCCACTATCTATACTAATATTGTAAGGGGGGAAGATTTGTTTCTTTGTATGTTTGTTTGCATTGAGTAAGCTCTGAAATTATTGGAACGATTTTGATGAAATTTGATACAGCTATAGAGTCGACCACGGGGCCTTCCCCTGTAAGGAGAGAGACTACTTTTTATCGAGGGAAAATATACGATTCCAGCGGGATTTTCTTTTGCGCGTAAGGAGTCACGGAAAACATCTAGTCCCTAATAACAATTCTTCCACCAACAGGCAGCGTGACACGAAGTGACGTTTCACGTCGGGTTGAAATTAATAATAATAATATCTATGGATGCTTCACATCACGTCAATCTGGTCCCGTGGTAAGTTCTCGAAGAACTTGCGTTTCGGGTACCAGACAACTGAAATATATTAAATACTTTTATATTATACACATAACTTTTTTTTATTTAGTATTTTTTGTATAGTATAATACACATATATATTTAACATCCATGACCCAGGAACACGGAAAAACTTTTTGTTCCTTCGGCGGGACTCGAACGCGCGACCTCCGGCTTGAGCACCAACACGCTCAAACACTGAGCCACAGAGGTCGTCAAATTTCTCCAAGGGTCAGTATTTGTACCCTCGGTCATGGATATGAAGGTACGATGCCACGGACAGACACACAGAAATACAAACAGACACGTCATAAAACCCCTTAAAAATACAGCCAAAATGGTAGAAATATTAGTTACAATATAATAATAAATGTACAAATTCTTACAGACAATAATATATTCAAATTAAAATAAATCATTTTATTGCCAAAATGTTTTATATCCACCACGATCATAGGAATATCAAATAATTGTAAAAATTGATACAAAACCGACTTTTATTTGAGTTATAACCCGTGGGTTACCCACAAACATATTTTGTTAACAAACTAATAATCTTACCTGCGACAACTATTTTAAAGAGAAATGTTGGAAGTTAATCCACATAACAGATTCTCGAATATCCAACTGGGTTTAACTTTACAGGGATGTTTTGATAGAAAACTTATTCAATGAATGATGTAAACATCGCCTTTTGGTCATCTATTTTGTTACCGTTCTCTTTACCTTCTGAGTGAGGGGACTCGATATCGATTTTATGTAAGCAGTCGATGCAAATAGTATATCAGTTGCTTTATTTTAAGGCTTTCGTTAAAGACCTCATTGCACTGCATTCATTATGTACTTCGCTCAGATTAGATACACACGCAAAATATAAACAACCATATAATATAACACATACTGTTCAAAACTCTCAACTCAACGACTACAGAGTACATACTACAATGAATTCAAATGGGGAGAGAACATCACTTCAAAATATCTATCGATATCAGTCCAACATTCGGAATCGATATGTTTCTCTTAAAAACACCATCCCTCAGCGCAATTGGAAACTATCCAAGTATTTATAAATGCAGTGCATTCCGAATAACGAGGAAATTATTCCGAGCGGTAGTTTGCGAATGGAGTAAGTCCAATTAAAAATGTTTTCACTCCTATCTTTGGATGTAAACAATTTTTGACGTAACGGGATATTCTCAAAGACTAAATTAATGCTACAGTTTTCATGGGTTTAAAGTTAAACACAGATTTAGAAAAGTAAAGTTCGTACTTCATAGCTAAACTTTACAAGACCTAAGGCAAAGAATATACATTTATACATTATGCCTAATGCTCATCGTAGACGGGCTATATGCCACCGCGATGCGATTACGAGTTGAGACGCTTTTTCATACATTTTATACTCAAATGTATGACAATTATTTAGTGAAGGTGACCGGTCGCTTGCGGTTCGTGTGCGCGGAGCCTTATTTATCTAAATATGCCATAGATCTAGCCGTGGGACTAGACACGTGGTATTGAACGTCACTGATGGCTGACAGATAAATCGCTTGCGACGACAGACAGGATTTGCCACTTTGATTGGTGGCAGACGGTGGTCTTCCAGTCAACTGCCGGCATTAGCCTGTTTGTGGCTTAATATGAAACAGGTGTCCAAATTAATACTACATTATTGGATATTGTACATACCACAGGCGAGGCGTGCATACAAGCCTGCTTTCCTTATGTATATTATGTAATATTTTTTTTTAAATACCGTACTAAACTAAAACAATATTTTGCGCCCAATATAATAGTGCATATAAGAAATTGTTGATAATAAGCTACAAGAATGGTTTACCTATACACAAGGCTAAGGCGAGTTTTGACAATTAATTGTTTTAAAATAACAAACTATTTTACCCAGGCTGCTAAAAGCTGATAGTCTCGTAGCAACATGCAACATTTCCTGCAGATTAACCTCCTTACTAATGAAAATATTTACACATCGAATAAGCATTCAATGTTGCTGTCTTTGTCGGTCATGTGACTTTTCCAACGTAGCACATAGAGGCAGCAACATTTGAACTTATCCGTTTTGTAAATAATTTTATTAGTAAACGGTTTCTGCAATTCTGTGTATTTCACGTATACTGGTTTTTAATATACCAAAGCTGTGCGAATGCGACATAAAAGTCTTGGGAAATTTTATTTTTCGATATAAATGCAGTCAAGAATAATATCGTTTATGACATCTACGTTTGCGCATGTTGGAATAAAATAATTGTATTATTTTTATTATACTTCATAAAGTCTGGCTATAAAAAAACGCAAAAATATTATGTTTAATATTGCAAAGCATATACCATGCTCTTTTAGTAGCAACGGCGTTCGTATCTAGATATGCCATAAATTTGTTTTCCTGTACGAAATATCTTGCTTTTCGGTCATAAAATATTTCGGTTTTAAAATAAATAAAACATCGTGTACAATACCTACGTTATACTTAAACTATAGAACTTATAAATGAAGTAGTTAACATAGTAATTTATACTTATAAACCAATATTACTATCGACAAAATTTAATTCTAATACTTGCGCAAGGACTGCGATAGCCTAATTGCTAGTAATTATAGGGCATATATTGAAAACATTGAAGCGCAAATCACTAAAAATCCAAAATATTTCTGGACTTACCTGAAAAACTTGCGTAAATCTAGTTCTAGCTACCCATCGCGCATGCACTTGGATTCTGACACTGCAAACTCACCAGATCAAACATGCGAACTGTTTGCAAAGCACTTTTCCTCTGTATATCGCGTAAGTGTTAGGGTCTCTTCTAGTGGAATTGAGAATTACTTCAAAACATGTGCATCTAATATGCCTTTAATCAAATTAAGCTCACATGACGTATTCGTAATGCTAAAAAAACTAGACTGCACTAAGGGCACACCTCATTAGAGGCTGGCAAATATCCTACATTGTAGAAACATACCAGAGTTGTCCCAATTTTCAAAAAAGGTCGAAAAGACTCTATGTCCAATTACAGGCCCATCTCCATATTGTCGACCGTATCAAAAGTCTTTGAATCATTCGTTTATTCACATTTGCACGATCACCTTGGGAGCAGCATCATTGGGAGCAGTCAATTTCAGCACGGTTTCATGTCAAAAAGATCAACTCAAACAAATCTTCTCTCCTACACAACTGACTTGATAGATGCTGTTGATAAGGGATCTGAAATTGATGCTATTTACACTGATTTTTCGAAGGCTTTTGATAGGGTTGATCACGAAATAATTATGAACAAGCTACGTGGATACGGTGTATGTGGATCACTTATAAAATGGTGTCGATCATATGTACATCTTCATAAGTCATCCGTTGTGATCGACGGTTTAGAGTCTAGTGCCTTTAGATGTACCTACTATGACTTAAAACTTACTCGCGTAGTAGTCAGATTGACCAACTCCTGATGCAACATGATTTTAACATGGTGCCAAAACAACAAGATGGATCTCAATAGATCAAAGTGTTTTCACATGAGTTTTCTCGTAGGCGTAAAAAACTTGAGACTACCTATAATCTTTGTGGTGACGTTGTCAGCTCTGTTTCTGAAATTTGCGACTTAGGCGTGCTAATGGATGGCGAACATCGTTTTATAGCTCATATCGACAACATGATCTGCCGGCAAATCATTGGGATTTATTCTTCGAAACGGAAAAGTCTTCAAGAGACCTCAGACTCTCATATTACTATTTCAATTCTTTAGTTAGAAGTAAACTTGAGTACTGTAGTTCAGTGTGGTCTCCTGCCTATAAGATTCATACTGAAAGAATTTAAAATCTACAAAAACGTTTCTTAAAAAGTATGTGCTATAAAAATATCCTTGAACCTAACAAATCTTATCTGGACAAGTTACGGATCCTGCACATGCAAAGCCTTGAATCAAGACGTGCTATGATGGATGCGTCCATGCTCTACAAAATTTTGCATGGAGCAATAGACTCGGCAGATTTACTGTCAAAGATATCTTTCAGAATACTCCACCGTATGCCGTGTTATCCAGTCCCCTTGTTTTCAAAATACATATGCCGCACGAATCTTCGTAAACATTCTCCCTTTTCCAGAACTATAAACTTGTATAATATTATTTCAGGTCAGGTTGATGTATTTTCTGATAGCCTTACAATAATAAAAAAGGTTGTTTTAGGAAAATTTAATCACGTTCCAGATAATTTTGCTATGAGCAATGCAATTTTATGAAATGCCTATTATTATTATTATTATTATTATTATTATTATTATTATTATTATTATATATATTATTATATTAATACAATTTCTTTCTTTATTGTTTTTCGATTTAAGGGGTTGTGATTATTTGTTTTTTACTTGTTTTATAATTAGTAATAAAGTAATTTAATTTTTAGTGTAAAATAGTCCAATGCATGTTGAGACCAAATGTATCTAGCTGTAATTTTGAATGTATTTTATTATTCTACGTTATTTTCGATGCAAACGGTTTTTGGTCCACAAATAAATAAATAAATAAAATTATAAAGAGGAAATATTTGTTTATTTGCGTTGAATAGGCTCTGAAACTACTGGACCAATTTTGATAAAATTTGGCACAGATATAGAGTAGACCACGAGGTAGGACATAGGCTACTTTTTATTGGGGGGAAAATTTACGGTTCACGGTTCTATTTTTTTGTACGTACAAAGTCGCAAGAAACACAGCTAGTATCAAGTATTTTTTGGCCAATTAATCTTCTGTGAAATAATCTATGTTTACATTACTTTACAGAAGAATACTTGTATATTTCGGTACCTCAGACTACAATAAATATAAAACACAAACAATATAAAAAATTCATATAAGGTCATGGGTGCATTTCAACTATTATTCGCACGCGTGTCCCGTCACGCGGCGTTTTTCCTAGCCCGTTTTAAACTAAATTCTGGAATATATCGCACCAGCAGCGTTCATAACAATACTAACATGAAATGTTTTAACTATATAAAATATGCTTTCCCTGCTAATAATTAGTACTGAAAATAACATTACATTTCCCTAAGCATCTTACATTTTATGAAAAAAAAAAACCTACTTAAAATCCGCTGCATTTGTAAGTTGTCACGGGTTGACTATGTACTCCCAAACATCCTGGATGTTTTTTGACACCACTCATTTTGTTTGTCTCGAGGTAAGCCGTGGGTTAAAAAAAAACAAAGAAACCACGGCGCCGTAGATTCTGATTGTTGTACTTTCATTCATTCGAATATCGTTAAAAGCGCGTATCACGCGCGTCTTCTGCGCGTCCTCTGCGCGTTTAAAATACGTCGTGTGCTATAGCCCTAATAAATTTAGTTTGAATTTCTGTTAGAACCAATAATTATTTTCCACCATAGTTTACTGTTCCCGAGACGTCAAATCTTACTACATGATTACATTCGTTTTAAAACTTCGTTTAGTATTAGTTTTAGTTTATTATTATTTTTATTATATATTATTAGTATGTTAGTCTATAAGGTATTTATAATATGGGCCCTATGCAGTCTGAAATAAACGGTATTTAATTTAATTTAATTAAACTTTGTATTATTTTAAACAGTATGCATACCTAAATAAATTTCCTGCAAATTACTGCATTTTATCACCAATACCAATAATTATCCTAAATAAAGATCAAGTGCTTAGGGGCTATTATCCAAATCTCCTCCTACAATATGACTCAGTAGATTATTTTAGCATAAATTATCTAATTTCCGAGAGATAATAATATATAGGTACATTAAACGTATATCACTTATAAAATTAATAAGTGTATTGTAATATCATCATCGGCCGTGCATGCATTTCTTATTAAATTAGATGGATTATTTAATATCTCCTAT
The DNA here is from genome assembly GCA_037179445.1 of Phengaris alcon alcon. Lineage (NCBI taxonomy): Eukaryota > Metazoa > Arthropoda > Insecta > Lepidoptera > Lycaenidae > Phengaris > Phengaris alcon. Next base: position 1,462,521 of record JAYRCH010000031.1, read on the forward strand.
ATTCGTGTTTCTACTGTCGGGTAATATCTGAGACTTCCATGATACAGAGTCTTTTTAGCAACGCGAACTTTTTATTATTGTCAGATTATCCTGCTTCAGCAGCAGGTTAATCTGACAATAATATTTCATATAATAGGTCAACATCGAAGTACAGGAGCCAGTTGTAAAATGGATTCCGAAGAAGATACACTGTTATTGCTTTTACTGCGTCGACGTCGAAACAGTTTTATCACTAACACCGCAGCCTGCAGCTAACTCGGACGTGTTTTGCGATGGATCCACTTCCACAATAGCCTTCAATTCTTCATTATCAACTTTGGTATCCGGCCGTCCACGGGGCTTGTTCTGCAGGTCGAAATTTCCAGAACGAAAACGTTGGAACCAAAAGCGCACTGTGTTTTCTTTTGCGACACCGCTGTCATACACATCATTAATCCTTCGAGCCGTTTCTGCAGCGCTGGTGCCACGGTGGAACTCGTACTCGAAAATAATACGATATTTCAAGTTTTCCATTTTGTAAACAGAGTGACGCAAAGAAAAAACCAAAAGAGGAAAAAACAAATGAATAGCTGTTTTCGAAACACAAATTCATGAGTAAATAGCGGTATAAATTTGAAATTGAAATTCCTAACTGAAATTTTTTTTCATTTCAATTCCTTCTTCCTAAATGAAGATATATTTGAGATCAAAGTGGCCAGTACGACAAAACGCTAATTTCATATGTAAGGACCTAATATAAATACTTGTTACCGTTATCGAGATTCTGAATGCAATTTAGTACGCAGGGAGTTTTGGGGGAGAAAAATCGATCTGGCTAGGACTTATCCTTCAGAAACTGCACATTTTTAATCAATATATGGCTGGTTTGCGAGAATAGCGACGAAACTAAAAGTAATTGATTTTAGAGAATGGCATTTTTAAATTTCTTTATAAATGTTTTAGTGCATACCGCTAAATGTAAATGATTTATTGAGGGTTTGACTTTACTGATTAAAGGAAAATTTATCTTAGTATCAAAATACATAAAAATATTTTAATACTTTTATTACAATTATGAAAATATCGTCATGCAAAGGGGGTTTCAGACATCAGTCTTTATTCACGAGACTACAAACTATAAAAATTAACTTATGTCATTTATTTAACTTAAAAGCCTCTTAAAAAATACAAATTAAAAATATACAACAGTGTTTAAAACTTTTGTACTTACAACAAATAAAAATAGTTTTATGACATACAATAGTAAGTTTACATTTAGACATTAAAAACCCTGTTCTTCAAAATAAATGAAATTAAAATAAACATGAATTCTTTAAAATGAATAAAAATTCTTCAAAATAAGTAACGAAAAAAGTAAAAAATAGGAACATCAATTCTTAAAAGGTAAGTAAAATAAATCATTTATTACCACCCCTCGTAAAATTGTCGATAATAGTTTGGAATTATATTTTTGTTATCTAAATCTACTAGTCCTCTCTTCTTATTTTCTTAGATTCCGTTCCTTTTTTTTATAAGCAGATTGCAATCTGTAATTTTCGTCCAAAGATTTTGATGCTCGGCTAGTAACTTTCACACATTTAAATTCATTTTCACCGTAGGAAGTTTTATAAAAAAGAACCCTTTGTCAGCATCTACTTATAAAATCTTTGTATCTGCCATTTTAATACATCAGTATTTTTATTAAAATTTCTACCCACATCAGATGCTAGCGCCTTTAATTCGTATAAACTTCTATGATCCATTTCTTTGACTTTGTAAGGAGATCCTTTCTTTCTTGTAGCGCGAATAATGGAAATGTACTGATCTGGTGTAAAGATATGGCTCGATTTCAAAGTCTTATTGATGCTTCTTTCAATACACACTGTCACCTTCGTTTTGCGTGTGCCCTTTTATCAAAAATTTATGCGTGATACTATTAATATAATGAAATTGCTTTTATGCATATTGGTACCTAAAATATTTTTAATAGTTAAATAGTTGAAAGAATAAATAAAATTGAGACAAACTGCAAATATATAAAAATTGTAGGGAGGTGACCTTCTTGTTCACTATTTGTTAAATCATGTTAATCCTCAATTTCTTATCTATTACTGGCCGTTCCTTTTCCAAGAATAACATTCTTTCTGCCATCTTGAATAGCTCCAATAAAGTTAATTGTCTAAAACAAATAATTTAACGTAAATAATTAATTATCAACGAATATCATGTTAAAATTAACTAATATTTTTATCCCAAAATTTCTTGAAAACAGACGCATTTCATGAAAAAAACACGCCCATTTTTTTATCAAAAATAACAACGTTTCTTTTTTACGACAAAATAAAATCTGTCTAATTTACGTGAATATAGACCCAAGTAAGATAAAGTCCGTGTTAAATAAAATATCATAAGCAATTACCCATATTTATTCAAGAATACAGGCGTAAATAAAAATAAAACATAAAAAGATACTTACTTTTATAAAAAACAACGACTAAACACTAAACATATCTATTATTCATTTTACTATTCATGAAAAAATTTCAATAATTAACATGAGAGTCCATTTGAGAGGTGAACAGTCTGAAGAAGAATTAAGAATTGTTGCTTAAAATAGGAAATGGCGTTTTCCCTACAATTAATGGTAAAATTACTATTGCGCAAAGTTTGGCAACAGTGGTGGCATCACTTACAGAATTCAATAACGCAGTTTATCCTGATGTCAGCAATCTCATGACAAAGCCCATAGAAAGGTTATGTGAACGTGCCATTTTGAGTCCAAAAAATGAAAACGCAGCCACAATAAATAAACTTTTACTCAAGTCATTAGAAGTAGATGAATTACAATATAAGTCAGTAGTACAAACTGATGATGCAGTAAACTATCCCGTGGAGTTCCTTAATACTCTAAACCCAACAGGTCTTCCAACACATAATCTCCGTTTTAATATTGGAGCAACAGTTATGTTATTAAGAAATATTATTATATTGTGCAATGGCACCAGACTCCAGATAAAAGTTCATAATTCATTTATTGCCAGTTATAATGATGTTACAATAATATGGTCTTATTCTATAAATATAATTTGATCTTTCATACTAAAAACTGATGGTGTGCAACATATTGACAGTTGACAATTATTTATAAGAATATCTATAATTTAAAACATTCGCAAATTGCATTTAATATTATATACGTCAATTGAAATACTAATATTTTACAGAATTAATAATAATGCATAGTAATAATTATATAATAAGATTTTCCAATAAATGATTTAGATATCATGTCATAATATTTTCCCTAAGCCTTCCCTAAACTAACAATTGTTTTAATTAATTTTAACGTCAGGTCAATTTATTTCAGTGTATATAAATTTTGTATCATATTTAGTATCTGTAATTAAACTAATAAGTAAATTTACGACTGTAAGAATTCTTTTACACTATAGTAACTCTTGTTTGCTAGCATGTTTTTAATTCTCTTACAGCTCGATTGTATGTTAAATAACATTTTATGTGTGTCGGAACCATAATGTACACACATGTCTTGGGTTTTTATCAATAATCAATCTCTGATGATTCCGATAATATTTCGTAGAATACTTGTTTATTAATTACGTAAATGAATCCCTATTCTTGATGACGAATTTAAACATCTCCAGGATATACTCCTGTCCTCCAACGCAACATTGTCGCAGCTACTGCACTCACTCGATGTTCTCAAGGGGAAACTATTCATACCTAAAATACCATTAATCCCATCAGAGTATCCATTATTTGTATTTAAAAGACTGTAGAATCCCCTAAAGGTATGCTTCACCATGACCATCAATCTAAGCTCAGGGGCAGTCATTGATAGTGGCTGGGATAGACCTAAGAGATTACTGTTTCTCACACTGACGGTTCTATGTTGCGTGTTCCAGAGTAAGTTCGGCTAGCAGTCTGGTGATCTTTGCTCCGCACGGCAATACAGTGATGTATATAAAGAGGACCCTAATAATCAAATAGTCTTAAACCATTTACTATTTAATTTATTTTTAGCTCCTTACCTCAACATCAACGCTTACGAAGTCACGGCCAAAAGCTAGTCTAAGAATAAAATAATTATCATTTAACGTCGTAGTTTTATTTTGTAACCTTTTCCTATCATCCCGACTTTCTCGTCGCTCAGCGACAGTATTTTTTCGAATTCCGTAGATTCATTTCTAATTATACACATTAAAGTACACGATTAGATTTTGCGATATAGGTTGTTACGGACGACATACGGATTCAACTATTTTTGAAGATCAGTTTTATACACAAAGTTACAAGAAAGGTCACTGAACATTCCAAAACCCACACCAATTTCAAGTGATGGATGCGCCTCGCCTTTTGTGTTCGTTGGAGGCGAAGCGTTCACTTTGTCACAAAATTTGTTACGTCCATATCCAGGCAAAAAATTGACAGAAAATATGAGAATTTTCATTTATCGTTTAACACGTGCAAGGAGATATGTTCAATGCTCATTCGGCATTCTGACAAATAAGTAGCGAATTTTCCATGAGCTTATCTTTGAACTTTTCTAAGGATGTTGTTAAAGCATGTTGCATATTGCATAATTTCGTACGTGACAGGGATGGTATTCAATTTCAGGATACACTTACTATCAACGGCTTGTAAGATGTATCCACAATTTCGGTTGACGAGGTCAGGCGATAAGAGAAAATATTTCAAACTATTTTAGTAGCAGTGAAGGTAGCGTATCATGGCAGTTGAGCTGCATATGAAACTATGAAGTATCTACCTAAATGTTAGTCTATAAATAGTCTGCTAAACATCAAACTTACGTTATTTTTGTAAAAGAAAAATATAAATAATTAACTTACCAATAGCGTTTTTTTCATTTATGGATTTATCCTTGAAACCACTTACAACTTCTTCACATACAGCCGCACATGCTCTGTTTTTTATTGTTTTGTTACTGTACTCCTGTAGCTTATAATTCCATATACAAACTTTTTTCTTTACTGCCACAATTAGCAATTCAGCATCAATAGTGTCACTAGAGCTCATTATATAAAACCGCAACGCGTGCGCAGTCCTGAACTATTTGCAGTCAACTGTCAAAATGACGGACGCGGCACGCTACAAACGCAAACAACTGCAAGCGTCGCTATAGGTCGACGGCTGCAGCCGATGCATTGACAGCTGCCGCCGATAGATGTCGACGGCTACAGTTGCCTATGCCGTTGGCAATTTGCCGCTTGCGTATATTAAGCCGTAGGCTACAAGCAATCTAAGGATACATATTCTATTACAAATGACACGCAGTGTCGTCTCCTTACCATGTGTTATTCAGAGTAGTATCCGTTTTTAAACTAACATTGTCAAAAAACGTCGGACATATTCAGCCAGCGAATCACTCAAAAACTCGATACCGAAAACCTCACACGCTAACATAAGAGTGCTTTAAAAGTCACCTGTTTCCTTTGAAATGACGCAATAGATAGTGTATTGTGGGGTAACGGGGTAACGTAGTTATGGAACGCGGCCTACCGGAAGCGGACGTGGATGTGACGTTTGCCTAGACAAAAGCCTGCGAAACAACTGCATCTGCAACTAACACAATGACTTTATATCTTTACAGGTAACTTTTTCAACTAGCCGTTTACACCGGTGTTATTTTAGAAATGACAGGGTGTAAATCGATTACTGGAGGTGATTTTGTCAAGATCATTGAATGCTTGATCATAATAATATAAGGAATTATTTTTCAAAGATTTTGTGGCCAGCTACCAGATATCTGTCACCATAAAATTGTAAAAACCGTTAGATTGTAATATAACTAGCGAGATTGTAAAATATCGAAAGATTGCGAACCCGAACATGCTGATTACAATTTAACGCATAATTTTTCGTTACAATATAATATATCGCAAAGAATCTTTCGACAGATTTTTACAATCACGCTAGTTATATTACAATCTAACGGTTTTTACAATTTTACGGTGACATATCCAAATAGAGTGATTTGACCCAGACATTACTATAGGTACATGTTCAATTTCTCATGTAACTTTTATATTGCACCGAAGCCTGGCCACGTATAGTCCGCGCCCGAGTTGAATTCGGAGCCAAGGAATGCACTATACAAAACAGGCGCGTGAGGTGTAGTATGTGGATGGCAGGGGGACCCCTCGCCCTCACCTCAGGCCCCGACTGCATTGTAAACTGTAAAAAAATAATTTCAAGGTCTCGTGATAATGCCAACATAAAACGATCAAAGTTATGCATAATGGCCTCAATATTTGTATGGTATGTATGGTGGCAATTTTGAAATACGGCGAAGGGTTTTAATGGAAATAATATTGGCAGTTTATATGACAAACATTTTTGTGACGCTACACGTTGGGATTTGAAAATTATTACTACGGCTAAAATGATTGTTTTTTCGCTTTTTATTACTGATCCCCGGTGTAGGATGTTTTTTTTACTTTTTTATAGTCAACTCTGCAATGTATGTTTTTGGTATTATAACGAAGCACAGAAACCTAGGTAAATAGAAATAATACATAATACTAACAGGATATCTTCAAAACAAAAATATAAATTCAAGGAGCATAATCAGTAGGTATTCAATTGCCGTTCCAAAAATATTATGTAGGTAACATGTGGTCTGCAATTTTGACCACATTATGATTTAAAATACTTAAATTCTATTCATAACCGCCAAATTGTGCGGTGGGCGCAAGACATTCAATGCCGGCGTATTGTACGGCAGTGAGAGGGTAAGTCCATGCGTATTGTGAATTGTCAGAAAATGTTATTTTTCTGTAAATTACGTTTTTTCGGTAATACTGTCATCACTTACAGAAATATTATAGCTTAATGTTGAGTTAAATATTTCATTCCGATAAAAATATATCCTGTATAGGATGAGATTTTACCTTGCTATAATTATAATAATTGATCTCTATTTTATTCTTAAGCATTGAAAGTAAAGTACCTTAGAATGTCGCTTAGGAAGATGGAATAAGATGGAAGCTATCCTTTTCGTCTCTAATTCAGAGTACGTAATGAATTCATATCATGATTCATATCAGAAAAATCATGACTCATGCCGTTACCGGCGTTACTGGCGTTACCTCGCTAAACATGACGTTGTCACGTTCAACTATCGTCAGTAAACCGACTTTACAGACAACCGATTTTTATTAGATAATTTTTATGAATAATAAAATAGAACATTATAAAAAATATTCCCTACTCGAAATAAAATTTGTAAGCGTGTTTATACTTTCAAAACATGATTTTATGAACACAAAATAAGGTTTATCAAAAGACAGCGTTACACAGATGGATTATATTATCATTTTCATTTCCGTGAAAGCCGAATTCGGAAAGTGGCCACGTCCCGTATTAACGTGAATAGGTATCGGACTTATGTTTTACAAACACAGCGATGATGTATTTCACGAAATTTTAAGCAGCTTATGCTGATTATGGGAAGTCGGTTTTATTGAGATACTTAATGGTTGTGAAAATAAAATTATGTCCTACCCTACTATTTCACGTATTTCTATTATAACAGAATTCAATTTCTATGTCTCACATTCAATGTCTCACATTTTTAAGTTAATTATTTATATTTATTTATAAGTTAATAGTACATTTATTATCTAGTCGTTAATTTCTGGCAAACAGTAATCCATTACTTCCTGTTGGCAGAAGCGGGCCTAGCATTTTACCTTGATGCACACCGTCCAATGCCTGGTGATCACTATCGGCTGAATTCTCATTTCCGCGAATTCGGCACATGGAAATTGCGACTCGATCCTACCACTGCGTTATTCTTCCAGCATTCGAAGCTGTATTTTATTTGACAGATGTTTAGATTGCATTTCAGTTTATGATGCTATCGTTATTATATTACATTTGTTTAAGATACAGTAGACAGGAAACTGAATAGGTATTTAGCAGATTGACTTAAATGTAGTGTAGGCCATACATTATCCAATCATCATCAAATCGGTTTGATCAGTTCGATTGGATTAAGAAGAACTGACCGTGTATAGGCATTGAACGTAGATTGTCGTGGATTGGCTTGACGGTCTATACTGTTTATGTCAATATGGAACTGGACCAATCGACCGACAAATCGATTAGACTATTGGTATAATTACGGTAATTCGTATGGTATATGCTTACTGTAATACTTGGCCATGGTGTTGGCACTATTTTATACACTAAATAAAGATGATTTAACATTAATATCTCGAGCATATGCTCGATACAACAACAACTGCCTATAATTAACTAACCGTACTTTTATTAGGGCGGCTATACGCCCTTTAAAACACGTTAGCCTAAATAAAAGTATTTGAAAACTAATTTTATTTCTAAACGTAAATTATAATAAACGTAAATTATAATTTTATTTCTAAAATGTTTTGCGTAGGAGAAGATATGAATATTAAATGAAAATCAAAGCGTAGACATCCCGAAAGTCAATTGAAAATGCACTTGCCTTCCGTTCGTCATTATTATGATTTCAATGCCCATATTCCAATAAGGTAACTCATAAGAATATATTTTCAGATTTTAAATAACCTTTCCGTTTACTTTGTAGTAAAAAGTTTTGTGAGAACTGAGTCAGTGACAGAAATGTAGATGCAATTTGTTTAAAGTACGCAAAACATTTCAAAATATAACATAGTCATTTAAGTTGCAAATATAGACTTTAGATATATCTGGCATCACCACAATAGTACGGGTCTCGAGTATAAGGAAGATTACGCGAAAAGCCGTAACAAAAAGTCTTATATCTTGATCTGCAATTATAATATACATATCAAACCTTTTATCGGATACATGCCAACCGGCTGGATGACAATTTTAAAAATGGCCATCGCGAATTCAATAGCGAATAGGACACCATCAATTTGCTAAGCAAGACAAATGGGTACTAATTCATATCGCAGTAATAACCGATGCTTTTGTCGAGCTCACCAAATACTCATCAATTATCGCCTTTGTTTACCGTTTCGATGGCGATTAAATATTGTTTTTGACAATCCATTGTTTACGATAAAAATACAAAAGTAATTCATTTGTAATTTAAATGGCGTAAATACCACTCTTCAAGAAATTAACAAAATTGCAGTATTTTAAAATACTACTTATATTTTACAAATGTTAAGAGAGAAAAATCTAGGATAATTAATTACCTATTAATCAAACGTAGCAAAACAAAATTGAATTACCACAAAGCGTTTGTCGCTCGCTCTATATTATAATGAACACAGGTGCACCAAAGTAAAACGCACAGTGCATAAAAATTTCATCAAAGCTAGTGGAAAAAAGGATGTAAAAGAATTATTCATAAAGCCTTTCAGCAAATAAGGCGAACGCAAAGACGAACGGTTCACTTGTTCTTGCTCAGTTGTCGGAGGCATTTCATTACAGCTGCCATCTTTGCTTTGTAGTCACTGAATATACTTGTAGCAAGTTTTATATTATAAACTTCATAGGATTTTCAATTTAGTGGAAAACAATTATTTAGACACAATATCAAACGTTAAAGGAAATATTTTGTTAAGAATACTGAGCGCTGATTAGCAAAGAAGACATGCTAAGGCTTGTTACTTACTAGTATGAAACATAATTGCATATTCTGATATTCGATGTAGCGTAGGTATAAATATTGCTTTAAGACAGTACTCTTTTAAAGAACTAGCCCTACTTCCTTAATTTTTATATTGCCTTCATATTAAAAACTAGTAAAGAAAAATCCCCGCTCCTTCGTATCATTTTCTATTAAAACTCTACAATGCAAATTGCACGATCTCTATTCAAAATTCTTCGGATGAATAAGAATTTTCCATCGATTGATATTAACTGACAGTTGGATATGTAGACAGGCTATTCTTTATTTGGACAGTGGGTATCCAGGTAGGATCAATATAATAACTTGCTAGAATATTCTACTCCACTCTCTCGGATAATACCGAAATGAGTGTAAGCAATAAATTCCGCATATTTCGCGCTCGCTTTAAAATATTTATTTTTCACTCCACCTGAGCAAATATTTCCTTTCAGAATAGGGAAAATGGCGAAATTGTTTGCGACAAACTTTTTTCTTCGTCTCATATAAAGTAAACAACTTCTGAAATTGTGATTAGTGGAGGGCATTTCAACTTTGTCTATCATTTGTTACCACTTATAATTTATAGGAGCGTACGGAATGATTTCGGATTATAAGCTTATGTCAATTTGGATAACAGCTGATAAATAGCCCTTAATAGCGTGAATATGATTTTTTTAGCCTCAGAAGACATAGAGACTATAAGGAGTAACTTTTTTAAAGCAAAGTGGCGCTATAATTGCTATAATTGTACTTACTACAATAGTATTTACAGCTTTCGGTACTTCGAATAGGACAAGGACATCGGTCAACCATATTTTATTATTGAATTAAATTCCGAACTCTGTTTACTAATTCTAAAAATTCAAAATGTTATCTTAAGTCTTATTAAAAAACTTAGTCTTGACATAAACAGAACATTGAAATCATTCCAGTAAGAATATGAATTCAGTCACTGCATGAATGTGTGCAAACAAAAAATGTAGTGAGACTTGCAAATGCGTCTCGATATTGAATTTCTTCGCCTGTTATTGGAATTTATTGGGTTGCAGTTTCCTCTCTGGTATCCGAACTTATTTTGTTATACGAAACACCGATACGTGGTATTTCTAAGTTACCTTCATAAGCTGTAGCTTTGTTATGATACAATGAATTCTAATAATAACAGCCTCCGCGGTCCAGTGCCAGTGATTAAGAGCTTGACTCTCGACTCGGAGGTCGTGCGTTCGATTCCCGCGTTCGAACAACAAAAAATGATGTTTCCAAGTATGGCTATGACAATGCAGGCTCATCACCTGATTGTCTGACAAGAAAGATGATCCATGCGTCGAATGGACGTGTAAAAAGTCGGACCTGTGCCTGATCTCTCGCCAGTCGTGTCGGTCATCCGTCCCACTGGGTTTCGAGAGTAAAGGGCAAGAGAGTGCTCTTGTGTACTACACACACACACTTGGGCACTGTAAAATAACTCCGGCTGGCCCGGTTTCAATGGAACCGGCCACCGTCACCGAAAATCGGTGTGTGAAGCTATTAATGAATTATGATTATAATAAATTCAATACTATCTTTTACAAGTTATATGGACGTAAGTCATCCGTACACGTACGGCCTACTGACAAATAATATATATACGTGCTACTGTTTCATATATATTGGTATAACAATAATTTTGTTCTATGAAAATCATAAAAGTACTTCTAATTTCAGAAGTGTAAGCTTCTTACATGACAACTCCTAATCAATAGAATTTTCCAAGAAACAAGCAATAAACTCAAATAATAATTTACCTATTTCTAAAACTTTGCATCTCTTTATCTATGCTAATATTATTAAGAGGAGAGAATTGTTTGTTTGCATTGAATAGGCTTCGAAACTACTAGACCAATTTTGATGAAATTACACAGATAATATAGACTTATTATCTGTGCTATTCCATCAAAATCGGTAAAGGACATAGGCCACTTTTTATCGCGGCAAAACGTAACTGTTGCGTTGCGTCGCGGGAAACATCTCGTATGTTATTAAGTACTTTATTATAAAAACATTATTGTATTCAACCTATGTTCTATATTTATGTATGACTTGCTGTTGCCCGCGGCTCCGCCCGCGTAAATACAGTATCCCACGGGAACACTCTACTTTTTCGGGAAGCGTAGCCTATGTTTTAATGCAGAGCTCAAGCTACTACTGCACAAAATTTCATCAAAATTCGTTCAGTAGTTTTTGCGTGAAAGAGTAACAAACGTCCATCCATCCGTCCATCCGTGTTCTACGCCAGAATTTGAAATCTTTTCTTTGATAAAAACAAATACAACTTTTATTTGAAACACTATTTTGTTGCTTAATATTTAGAGTTTCATTTGAATGTACTCAATATTCGCCAGAAATGGTGAAAATTAAAAAAAAGAGTAGTTTTCGTTTAAAAATTCACGGAAATTAATATGCAGCAGCAGAATCTATTTTGGATCGGGCGATGAATCAATCGGGTCTCGTGGATTTAGATTTATTGCTGGACAAGCTGCAGATGTGATTTTAAAAGCTTCTGTTTTAGTGCACTCAATAGGAAAACGTAATTTTTGGTTTTGTTTCTTTAAAAATCATGCCTGAAAAAACTTGTACACCTACCGACATCTGTGTATGGAGCTGTACCTACTTTAGAAAGTTAAGTTGTTATATAAGAAGTATAAGTTGCTTCCAAAAGATGGCATTATAACCAAAATCGTGTCATGACGCGTGACGTGACGCGGTCCTAAAATTTCGCTCTCAACGCCACTAAAGAGTTTCACATGAATAATTAATTATCAAATGAAATATGTAAACCATAGTAAGCTGAGGACCATGTTTTTACAAAAACATACTAACTCAATTACACAAAACTAACACAATATATTGTTTTTGAAATTAAAACAAAACAAACCCAGAATGAAGCTGACAAGTGAATGCTTTAAAAAATATAAAAATTATTGCCGAAGAAAAAAACTCCCCAATATAAGTAATTAACGTCGCTCCTGACACTTGACATGCGGAAGGGAAACCGAATTGCTATTAAGAAATTTTTGTAAATCCCGACGATTCAAGCCAATACTTTGCTAAAGAATACGTGATTATTATTCTTCATTATAACTTAGAAGAGATGAGTTTTGTAATGTGTCTTTGAAAAGAAATTTACGTGAAAACTTTTTTGCCGTAGAAAATGTATGGTGTTATTTTGACATGTACAGACAGACGGGTACATGTCAAAATTTCATTTTCGGATTTTGAAAATAGGCTCTCTTTTATTAGGGCTCGTATAAGAAACCCTTATAATTTCGCTCTTTCTGACTGTCTCTCCGCCCTTGTAACTTCTGTAATTAAATGGACAAAACTCTTATAGTTAAAGATTACGTACAGTACAGTATTATTATTTGTATACTTACTTTAGTGGTGGCTCTCCAATCTCCAAGTGGGGGTGAAATATTTTATTCATTCTACCACATCGTGTGGGGTATTGTCGAATAAGTCTAGCTGATGTCTGCAACTTCGTTTGCGTGGAACTATTAATGAAAACGGAACCCTAAGATAAAAGTAGCTAAATGTTACTCCTTATTACATCAGCTACCTACCAGTGAAAGTCCAGTCAAAATCCATTCGGCCTTTTCAGAGATTAGCCGGAACAAACAGACAGGCAGATTTTTTTTTAAATTAGACCTATAACAAATTCAACAAACCATCTTCCAATGGTCGTGTTCGTCGGCGTAGTTTTTGGTGCATGCGCTGCTGCAATGGCTGCATTCTTCGGGTTTTTTAGCACATGCGCACTAAGATGTTCGCGCGCATGTTTAATAAAAGCGCCGAAATTTTTAAATTTAGTGCATACGCACATACCAATACGCCAGCAAACACGGCCATAGAACGCGCCCAATCTCTTCTAACATTATCACACGCGTTAATGCGGGAATGTGACGGATTCTTGCCATAGTTCAAAGAAACAAATAATATGATAAGAACATGTCATTGACACGTTCTCATCATATTATTTGTTTTGATCATATATTTTCATAATAATTGTATTATGATTGTAGAATGTAACAATTTTTATTGTTCAAAAAATCGATGGAGACTTAAATATTTTTGAATAAGGAAAAATATTATCAGTTAGCAGTTGGAAACGTTTGAGAGATTCCTTAGGTGTCTAAATATGTGGGATTTACATGGGTCAGTTTTCTACGTATGGCAAGTCACTTAACAAATAGCTTAGTCATTTTTGTTGGTAAAATAAAGAATTGGCATGGGTTAATTATCGCCGTGCAGCGAGTTGCTTGACAAACGGTCTTGTCATTTTTTGCCAAGCCCAATGGCCATAGATAAATGATTGATCGCGACGCGACAAGATACCGCTGGCATGCTTGAATAACCTAACCAAGAGCATGTTAGGACATGTCTAAGGCGGGGTTCCGTAAGTATCAACGCGTAATAGGTTTTTTTCAAATTACTTCAAAAGCTACTGTTCGATTTCATTCAAAATAATTTTCCTAAAGAGTTTTTACTTTGATCTATCAGCATGAACATTTACAAGTTTTTATCTCCTATAGTTTAGAAATGCTAGCGGGGGACCAACTTACAAACCACAATAGAGCCCAATTACTCGAAAATGGTCGACTTTGTAAAAAAAGTCATGTATGAAATCTTACCTTTATTTTAGAAGACCTATTCAACGGTACCCCCACACCATGGAGTAGAATGAAAAAATATTTTTCTTCCCCACTTCACATGTATTGAGATCTACCCCTAAAATAAAAAATATTATTATAATAGGATGCCAAAATTGAGGTATATACACAATCTATAACTATACCGAATTTCATTCATTTACATTCATAATTAAGAAGAAGAAGCTAGAAGCAGACGGACGGACAGAGCGAAACTGTAAGGGTTCCTTGTGCATTACGGACCCAAAAATGCGGCAGCAAATATTACGCCAAAGTTGGCGTGCCCGAGCCCTTTACATTGTACATACCGAACTTACGCACACAAGAAATTGTCTGACACACAATGATATTATAAACCCACACTGCAATAATGAATGTAAGAGAAAAAAACAATCATTTATCTATGCAATATGGTTTAGGCGATCGATTTTCGCCGTGCGTCTCAAAAGTCTCATTGGTACACGCCACAACCTGGGAATCGAACCTGCACTCACTCGAGTGCGAATCAAACGGTGTACCCACTAGGCCACGGAGCTACTATTAATCATTAATATAATATGAACAAATACATCAATTCATAGCTTGCAGCTTTATTACTTTATTTTGAAGCAATTCTCACAACCTTTTTCATAAATAGAGAACGTAATTTGGAACGAACTAGTACCTTGTAAAATATAAAACTGACAATTTAAATGTACATTTTAAGTTAAAAATGTAAATGTAATAAGCAAGACGGCACAATTTAATAGGTCTTCGTAGATCGTGGTAATTGCGATCTTGATGGAGCTCCCCTAATGAGACAACGTCGGCCCGCCACTGCACTTACTTTATATAATTTGTATGCATTTAAGATCCTGTCATTAGACGGCGAGATGAGGCAATAAATTATTTCCGAAAACGTATTATTACTCTGTTGATGATCAAGCTGGGATATTCAGTTGGTAAGTGAAGAATAATTATATTATAATGCTTTGGGAATCCGGTAGGAACAAAATAAGTGCAATGGCTACTGGTGGTACTAAATATAATGAGTAAATTTTAATATATATATGCATGCATAAAAATATATTAAAATAAACGTAATAACAAGATCTTTAAAGAAATTGCAATTGTCTTAAAATAGCTGTTGAAATGTAACAACACTCGATAAAACTTTTTCCTCGAGATTCATTTTATAACTCAGCTTTTATTTATTGACTCAAGAGCGTCGGCTTTGTTTTTATACTCATTTGAATCTGTCCAATAAAGAGATCGAGGGACGAAGTCTGTCGGAAGTTGGCTTTGAATTTTTCACAATTTTCTAGAAACACTGGGTACAATTGCTTCAGAATTGCATGATCTAAAGTCGGGAAAAGATGATGTAGAGCATGATGACCGAAGAACGTCATCACCTTGAAGTGGCTGCCGTTAATATCTTCTCGGTCCATTACAGCTTCTAGTTCATGCATGCCCCAATCGATGGTTTGCTCACTGAAAATAATTGACATGTCATCGTTTGCCTTTTGTAACTGGCATGTGTATCTACACATGCCAGTTACAAAAGTCTGTTAAAATATTGTATAATATTTTAAAGAATATCAGATACAATGCATGACCAAATCTAATAATCAAATCAAATTATTTATGAAATCGATACAAAATGGCATGTTTTTAATCAATATTTCATAACTCAATAGGCATTTTAATAGCAGCTGATACATTTATGGAATGGGTAAACTTACGGCACTTCATCGCCATCTTTGAAAATCTTTGGATGATGATGAGCAGCGTTAGAGCCGATGCTGTAGAAAATGAAGCTGCCAGTACACAGTATCCACAACCACGACGTTAGCACGTGGTAGAAGCTCTCCCCAGTAGTAATAAACATCAAGAGGGGAAGGAAGAAACCAATAGCGTCATGCCAGCGGTAATGTTTCTTGAAGAAATCCTTGCGTAAGAAATTCAACACAAATCTGAAACAAGAAGTATGTTAATTTCATGTAAAACTAAAGATGCATCACTTAACAGCTATAAGATAAAATCTCATTAACTACAATTCATTTATTAACAACTAATATTAATTTAAAATAAATCAATACATTACTTACTTCTTCCCGAAATTTACGAAAAACATGAATGGGAATGCTATTTGCTCGATCAGAAAGGCACATTTCGCAAAGACTGTCTTGTCCCTTGGATTCCACTGAATGATTGGTTCAAGTGCACTGACTTCCAGATCCATAAGAGTGTTTGGGTAAAGATGGTGAGAAAGTACATGGGATATCCGAAAATCTCTAAAACCAACAAAATCCTTTGATTAAACTAGATTAAACCCACACATTCTTTGGGATTAAATTAGGTATTAGGTTTCTTAAATTCATATACAGAAACGTTTGATAAAATAGTTAATTGATGGTATTCAATGCAAGCCAATATATAATATAACGCAACAAAAAAATAACATTGATGTTTGTAGTCCTAATAAAATTATTAATAATTTGGTTTGCGGTTTAATCTAAAAGCTAAATACGTTTATGTTTTAATGTTATGTAGCTTTAATTAATTTTGCCATCGAGTTTTGTATAATATTTGATGGCATTAAAAAGAGGGTTTCACCTATAAAGATTCCCTTGGTTGGAGAATAATTCATTGTTGTTTATATTATGATGTAATTACTAAGGAGGTACGTAATATGTTATTTATATCAATTTTATACGAATAGTACTTGCAATTTTAAATATTAACTAATTTAAACTAAGAAAAGTTTGATTTAAGAAAAAAAAACAGCTTTAAGGAATATTTCTAAATGTCCAATGTGTTCTTAAATATTGAAAAGATTAAGAAAAATAAAACAAATAATCATAAATAGTTCAGGTAAGTAAACAGAATTTTATTGTACTATTAGGGAATCTAATTCATAAGCAGATAGAGTGTTCTCCTAATTTAATTGTATTATAATTACGACAATCAGTCACAATACAAATTGTGATTGACATGTCAGTTTGATATCATAATATTATTAATAGTATAATATTAAAAAAAAAAGGACAACGGTCAATCTGCTTAAGGATTAGATTCCCTGATAGTACGTAGAAGGTTACCTGTATGACCATAATCCTACATTAAATAAATACATTCTCCAGTTAGTCTTTCTATGTATGTAGTTATGAGCTGCAACCACGAGCCAAGCCATTGATAATGACGCAACCAAATACGAAACCATAACAAGCCAATAGTTCCTCAACCAGCATGACAATGATGAAGACATTAAGAGGGTCAGGAAAAGACCGTCTATAATTCTGTCTGAATCACTTGAAACATTGCTCGGCATTTTCTTCAGCTCTTCACGAACGCCGTTCTTCAGAGTCCGGAAGAATCCATCCTCTTTAAACGTAAATGGTGAGTTTCTTGGTGTTTTTGCATCCCTTATATAGAATTTCTCTAGCACTTTTTGAGCTGTGTATCCTATGTGGTGGCATTCGAACGCTTCAGTTATATCCGTGTTCTGAAATATATGTAAAAATACTGTAAAATAAACAGATGTTAACACAAATAACTAAAACGTAATTTTAAGCATGTAGGGTTATTTGGGGAGTACTTAGTCACGTTTTTATTCACGAGACTTGTCTTGTCTATGTTTACACACGATACATCTTTTTAACTTAGGATTTGATATGTTTAAGAAGCAAAGTCAATGATAACATTAACATTTCCATAATTTTTGTGGAAAATATTATTTTTTATCTTATCAACAACAAAAGTTAATAATATAATGGTTTTAAAGATTAAAGTTTTAGTAACTTCATCATCTGTTACATTATCAATAAAAATTATCAACTTTTACATAATCAGATGATGAAAAATTTAAGAAAAAATCTCTTCAATTCTCTATTCCAAAGTACCAAACTTTGGAATAGAGTAACTATTACGAGTACTACTGTACCTACTGTTTCACTTACTTTTAACTAGAAAAAACCTTTTATTAAAAAAATATTTGATTGTTCCGTTTATGAAGGCAAACAATGAAAAGCGTAGAATATTATTTTAGCCAAGGGCAAGAACATTTTCACTACCTTAGTCAGTTCCAACCATTCCGCCCCACCTGGATGTACATTGATAAAGCTTTCCAAATCATACAGTCCACTGTGAACCCTCCACAACCCTTCAGCACCATCATCCATCGCTTTTCCTGTTAGCCACTGCACCGGATCTTTAAAACCCTCATCTCTCAGAGAAGGATATTTCAGTTGAGGAAAACTGACATGAGTATTTTTCTCTAAAGCTCTTTGTTGAGCAATTTCTAAGTACTCTCTTTTTTTTGACGCCATTTTGGCTAAGCTGGATTGTTTCTCCGACTACTGTATATTTCACTTATTGTACACAATAGCACTATGTCATCTCGGGCGCCGAATAAGATGTTGTTTACTCGAATATGCTTTTATATTATCGAATAACATTGTTATCAAGTTGACTGAGACAGTTAATATACAAACGAGACCCCGGTCTTGTTATTATTTAACCACTGATAAGTATTTTGCACGGGTACCTAGAAAATATATTATTTCGATGTTGCCTGGGATTTCGTTTTAGTACTTTTATATTAGTGTATTTAAATCAATTCTCCCTATTTAAGGTTTACTGTCTCACTTATGACTTCCATCTACCGTTTTATTTTAAATAACGTAGTATACTCAATACCCTTGTTTAATGTAGATGAAAAGGAAAATAATGGAAAAAAAAACATTTTTACTTGTGATGAAATGAAGAGTGTGGTTCGATTAGAACTGAGTGCTTTGATTTATTTCCTGACTGCCAAAATAATGATGATTATATATTTAATGCATTATGCATATATTTAATGCATTATAAAAAAGTTGAAAGTGTGCGTATTAAGTACGTTTCGAAAATTTCTCATAGTTCGCTGCGTAAAAAGCCTCCCACGCGAGTTATTACGACCTAATTTCCTTTACCATTCTTATGTTTTAAGCACTTAAGAGTTGAGACGATAAATAAACTTATTTTGATAAGAATACATAATCGTTAATAATTTGAACAACAAACATCACTTATCGATTTTTATTAATATAAAAATGCTGTCGTTTACTTTTTTGTAGGGATTATCATTATCAAGCTATAAAACTTTTGTCTCGAACTCAACAATATATCTCTCATCGTTAAAGCAGTGTATGGTAAAAATGTTTTGTTCGACCATTTTTTCTCTGATTTATTTTGCAAATTCGACTACCACGGAAAAGTATTTTCAAAATTACAACCCCTTACAAACTAACAAAGTCAAAAACACACAACGAAACAAAATTTACCTCTTTATATTTACTTAATATTAAGTACAGAAGTACAGATATAGAGAATAATAATTTTAAGACGTCTTAAAATTATGTATTAATGTATCTATATCTTTACTTCTGTACTAATATTATTAAGAGGTAAGGTTTGTTTCGTTGTGAGTATGTAGTAGATTTTACCGGACTGCGCGACGCAAAGGAGTGGTAAAGTGCTTATCAACCTATGTATGTATGTAACATGTATGTTTGCACTATTTAGACCACACGCGTGGGCCGATGCTAATAAATGATACGTCGGTTTATTTGTCATGACGGCGCGAATGTCATAAGATTTTAGACGCAATATTGTGAAAAAGAAAAAAAAGAAAATCGACAAATTATGCCAAGTTAGGTATCGTTTAATAGGTATTTAAAAATACGTTTTTTCTTATATCGTTTTAATTGATAATGATTCTACATTGATATGTCGCTCTCTCGCTATAAACGCTCACTTCGAAAGTCTACCTTTACTGTAATTTGTAAAAAAAAAGTGGGGGAAAAATTTATATTCTTTCCACAGCTGCAGCTACAGCCTGTTTGCATTACAATAAAGACCGCGTGTTAATTATTGAAAGTCTTCGGGAAAAGTTTTTATTATTCGTATTTCTTTTTTAGGGTTCAAAATCATAATCGTTCCTCGTTCTTCCCATTATATTAGGTCCTTACATATGAAATTGGCGTTTTGTCGTGCTGGCCACTTTTATCTTAAATATATCTTCTTTGGTTAGGAATTCCAATTTCAAATTTATACCGCTATTTACTCATGCATTAGTGTTTCGAAAACAAAACAACAACAAAACAAAACATAAAACATTCATTTGTTTTTTCCTCTTTTGGTTTTTCCTTTGCGTCACTCTGTTTACAAAATGGAAAACTTGAAATATCGTATTATTTTCGAGTACGAGTTCCGCCATGGCACCAGTGCTGCAGAAACGGCTCGAAGAAATTAATAATGTGTATGGCTGCGGTGTCGCAAAAGAAAACATAGTGCGTTTTTGGTTCCAACGTTTTCGTTCTGGAAATTTTGACCTGCAGAATAATCCCCGTAGACGGCCGGAGACCAGAGTTGATAATGAAGAATTGAAGGCTATTGTAGAATAAGGCTAATTTGTAGCGGATCTATCGCAAACCACGTCCGAGTTAGCTGCAGGCTGCGGTGTTAATGATAAAATTGTTTTAATCCACTTGAAGCAAATTGGGAAGGTGAAAAAGCTAGCACTCAATTCATGAGGTACCTCATGAATTGAGTGCAGCAAACCGTAAAACGCGCGTCGACTGCTGCGTTAAATTACTCAACCGGCACAATAATGAAACACACACTGCACAACATACGGCTACCAAATTAGAGAAGCTTCAATTGGAATTACTAAGACATCCACCGTACTCCCCGGATCTTGCTCCAACAGATTACCATTTTTTTCGAAATTTGGACAACTTCTTGCATGGGAAAAAATTCAACTCCGATGGGGCTGTCCAAAGCGTCAATTATTATAATAATAAAAAGTCAATTATTTTATTGATCCCGAATAGTTTTTTTTAGTAAAGGAATCAATGAACTACCTATGAGGTGGCAAAAGTGCATAGATAGCAATGGTATACCTATACTATGATTTAATAAATATATTATGCTTAAAAAAAATTACTTTATGTTCCTCCTTTACAAAACGCCAATTTTATATGTAATGTAGGTCAATACATATGAAATTGGCGTTTTGCATATAATATATTACTAGCTGTCCCGACACACGTTGTTCTGTCGCACATATAAATATAGTGTTAATTTCTCCCCGCAATTTTTCCAATATTTGTCACCGTTTAAATATCAAGACCAAAATTAGCCAAATCAGTCCAGCCGGTCTCAATTTTTAGCAAGACATTGCAATTGCAATCCATTTCTATTATATTATGTAACATAAAAATTTCCATTACTTCGTTATTTTCCATATCAAATCACACATTTTATAAACTTCCCACGTACACATAAAACATCACACAGCAACGGGATAAAAAGTATCCTATGTCTCCATGTTCTAAACAACCTCCCTACCAACTTTCTGCCAAATCGGTTCAGCCGTTCTTGAGTTATAAATAGTGTAACTGACTTTCTTTTATATATATATATATATATATATATATATATATATATATATATATATATATATATATATATATATATATATATATATAGATATATATAGATATCATGATTACTTAATAATAGGTATTTACCTATGATATTGCCGTTCTGCAGTACTGGCCATTTCAAATCAAAATAATTTTTGTTTGGCTAAGAATTCTAATTTCAAATTAATTTTATTTTAAAAACATGGAATTCTTTTTCCAAAAGTAGTCATTTGTTTATTGATTAGTGTTACATTTTCATCGCATTTCAATCTTTTTCATCATCATGGATACGTTAAAAATTCGAGTATTTATGGAATATGAGTACCGTCGTGGCAGCAACGCGGCACAAGGGGCACGCAACATCAACGACGTTTACGGAGCTAACACTACAAACCAACGCACAGTCTGTTATTGGTTTGCTCGCTTCCGTTCTGGAAATTTATACCTGAAAAATGAACCCCGCGGTCGTCCGAAGACTTTGGTCAACAATGACGAATTAAAGGCGATTGTGGAAGCTGATGATACACAATCTACGGCTGAATTAGCAGCAGCTTTCGACGTTAGCGTCAAAACAATATTGGTCCATTTGCGTCAAATTGGCAAGGTAAAAAAGCTTGACAAATGGGTGCCCCACGAAGTCAATGATCGCCAGCGCGAAGTACGCGTCGAGACGTGCCTTGCACTGCTCAACAGACACACAAATGAAGGAACTGGTCACTGTTTGGTGGTCTAGCGCCGGTGTGATTCATCACAGCTTCTTACCAAACGGGGTGAGCATTACTGCAGATGTGTACTGTGAAGAACTGAATGATGGAGAAGCTGGCACATCTCCAACCAGCATTGGTCAATCGCTCGTCTTCGCTGCTCCTGCACGACAACGCGCGACCTCATACTGCATAGTAGATGGTCTCCAAGTTGCAAGAACTGGGGTTGGAAGCTCTCCGTCATCCGCCCTACTCACCAGACCTTGCGCCTACAGACTACTACTTTATCTAGAATTTGGTTAACTTCTTGGCAGGGAAAAAATTCAATACCCGAGAGGCAGTACAAAATGCCTTTGAAGAATTTGTTGCCTCCCGTCCATCTGATTTCTTGAAGAAGGGCATCAATAAACTGCCACTGCGTTGGTAAAGATGCATTGATTGCATGGGTGATTACTTCGATTAATACAAATAAAAAATATTTAAAAAAAATAGTTTAATTTTTTTCATACAAAACGGCAATTTCATAGGTAAAGACCTAATATTATGTTATACAAAGAATGTCAATTATCCGAACTACTTGGGTGACATAGGCGTTCGAATAACCAATTTTTTCATATAATTAACTTTGCTTCACAATGTACGGGTAAATGAAAACAATACATACATTTTTTTTATGAAATAACTAGGAAATGAGCAAAACGGATCGCCTGATGGTAAGCGATACCGCGGCCCATAACCAATAAACGAACAGAAAACTTGTACTAAATATTTTTAACTATACATAGAATATGTACAATTATTGTTAAAGTTAAAGCAAATTTTATGGACTGCAAAAAATAAATGGTTTAAGTTGGTAAATAGCCGTCGTTTTTGTATACACCTATTTCAAGAAAAAAATGGTGTTTATTTTCTACCAAAAACCTTATTTCTAAAAATTTATCGGTAAAATAAGCGGCATACTCGCGGTCCACGGCCACGGTGGTGGATCGGACCGTGCGTGAGTATGCTGTTTAAGGCGCAATTAGGGTTACGAAGATTTTGGAAAACGGAATTCACAGCTCAATAACCTCGGAGTTTCTAATAGTGAATAGTGAGTGATCGTCGGCATAGAGGTCCTGTCAGGAGTGAAATCAGTGTTGCCAATTTAACTACTTTACAGCTCGATTTGGTCATTCGGGCAGCGATTAATGAAACTGAAAAAAGACGGCAAATTTAAATAATCTGAGTTTGGCAACACTGATCTGACCGGACTGTTAGATGATTAGAAAGTGCAATGTTTTTTTAATTTGTAATCTCAATAATATAAGATTTAAATAATTAGGATTGGCGTAAGTATTATTTGTGTTTTATTTATAAAATATAAAGTATATTTAAGCATAGTACATATTAGTTTAGACTGAAACAAAGGCTATTCATATTTAGTTCACAGGAGGTGTTTTCGCATCGTCGCCGGAGTTTCACTCAACCAGCTAGAATCTTTGTGGGAGTTTTTGAATTCTCACAGGGATATAGCTGTTGGATTCAACAAATCGGCGCAGGCGCGAGAATACACCAAATGTGGACTGACGTCTCAGATACACTGAATTCTATGGGAGTTCAACTGTAGGTTGAGCTACAGGGCGTGGTAAGAACCCGTTGCGTAAATGATAACGCTATTAGCACCTGCAGCAAAATTTGTTTTTAAATTTAAATGTTTAACATGTACTTAGGTACAACAATCATATTATTGAAGTAAAAGTTACATTTTATTTCACAGGTTAATAGAGAAATAGTAAATAGGTACTACCTTTCTCTCAAGAGACAGATCCGAGGCCCTTGTGCTCCCACCTACATAATGCGGTCTTAATTTGTCGCACAAATTGTGAACTAATTGTTGATTCAGCCTGTATCGTTTTGTAAGTTGACTTCATCTACACTAAATGGATCACTAAGGTCCCTAAGGTGTCTTCTTTGAAGTTTTGCATTGTTTTTCTTTTGAGAAGAATCATTTTCCAGAAATTCAAGTAGTTCTAATTCGTCACACATATTGTATAATTCTAAGAACCTATGAATAATACCTATGTCTTAAAATAACGTAAAAAATTGCTAATTACTTTCGCAATATTTTACGTTACTAACCTAACCTATATATTATTAAAAGATAACACTAAATATAAACTATTCAATAAACGCTAATGAAGTTGAGCGGTAAACTGAACGGCTTCGTTTAACAGTTTTTGACGTAAATACAAGTCAGCTAATGTCAGAAGTACTGTCATAATACGAAAATACCACTCAAATTTCAATGCAGAAGTAAGCCAAGAGTCACGTGACTGCTGACTGGCTGGTAACATGTGACTATAATACGAAAATTCCAGCCAGTTTTTTTTATGGCGTAAACTGGCTGGAATTAAGAGCTTGTAATACGGCCCCTGACCTCACTCACTCGGCGAAACACAACGCAAGCGTATTCACGGCGGTTTTTAAGTGAATCCTTGGTCGAGCCTGGGCCGGCTCATGCCGAAGCGAGGCTCTCCCACGTAAATTTTTTTTACATTACATACAATTTTATAAAACTATACCTATATTTGGCTATATTATAATTTACCGATTACGTGAATAATCTATCAAGTACATATTACCCAAGCTATTATTACGAATATATTTTCACATCACTCATTAAAACCGCATCAGTAGTTTAGGAGCTACGGTAGTAGACTTACGTACAGAGAAATGGAACGATCCAAATCGATCCAAATTTGAGAATTTTGATTTCCCTTCAACGGCTCACAATTTTTCCACACAATTGTGGATACACCGTATGGCTCGTAGTAGTACAATAAAATCGAAAGAGAAGAAGATTTATTGTTTATGATTATCTGTTCCACTTTCTTTAAGGTGTGCGTTATATGCTGTATTTAACTCTTTTTCAAATTTAACTCAAGGCTTACATAATTTTTTCCGTTCATCTTGACAATATAATAATATTGTATCCAACCTATAAAAAAAGATGTTAGAATTTTTAAGATTGCAGAAGTAGGTACTGTAAGACTTATTTTTTCTAGATTTAAAATCTTGATTTGGGGTATTAATATCCTACGCTATTGTGATAGTTTGTGAGGGTTAATGAACGTATGGATGGATGGTTGTTTGTTAAGCTTTCACGCAAAAACTAGTAGTACTTTCAGCTCTAGATAAACACATAGGCTAGTTTTTTCCGAAAAAGAACTGTTTTCCTGTGGGATACTAGGTATATTAAAGTAAGTATTTACATAAGAATAGAGTAATGTTTAGAAATTATTAATTTTAACAGAACTTAAATAAGCGTGGCTGAGTACGTTCTTGACCAGCTTTTATTATATTCAAAATATCAAAACACCATTGGGTGATAAAGGCTGTCAAGGCCTTTGGATTTTTTTTAATTTAAGGTGTGGCCTAACACAGTAGTTACATAATATGTAAGTCAGTATACACAGCTATATACAAATTTTCATTTACACAAATCATTTAAATAATAATTTAAACATATAAAATATTTACACTTTTAGTAAAAATAGAATAAAATTATTAAAACACTAAATGTATATAAACTATTACTAGTACATAATATTTGTCATGTAAGGTAACATGTTACGCAACCGGAGTGCCGCGCTCCGCGCCGAGCCTTAAATACCTAGTACCTAACGAATAACAATACATAATAACAGGAATTCTTATCGTTAGGTGTGCGAGCGCTCGGTCGGCTTGCAAATCGTTTTCAGTACGAAATTCACTTCCGTGCGCTGAACCTGTATTGTCAGCTGCCTTGTCGCGACATACGTTTATTACGCGATCTATTGTAATTAGGCTTTAATATTATATTTAAGTAAATCCTAATTACTATCCTTTAAGTTCTCCTTCTTAAACTGTGTATGGTAATATAAGGTATGGACTATATGCGCCGTTTTACTGTAAAAATAAACTTTATTAAAAGTGCTTTGTGTTAAGTTATTTATTTAACCTAACATTCATATCACACCTCAACCACCTATAACTGGTGACCCCGAGAATACTTTCAAGGATAAACATGAGTGGAAGTGATAGTGACTCGATAAAAAGTGTTAAGACTGCAGAATCGCGACGCGACGAACATGTGACGCTGCGTGCTCGCAAGGTGGGTGATTACGCTATAAGTGACGGTCACGATACGACAAAGTTTAAAATTAAAGTGCCTCCATTTTCACCCGATGATCCGGAGTTGTGGTTCGCGATGTTGGAAGGACAATTTGAAAGTCAAAGAATTACGGACGAACATGCTAAATTCACGAACGTAATCACTAATTTAGACATTCAATTTGCTAAGTCTGTAAAGGACATTATCGTATCTCCTCCCGCCAAGGACCGTTACGAGAAGATTAAATTGGAATTAATTAAGAAACTTTCCTGCATCTCACGAGAAAAAAGTAAAACAGCTGCTTACTCACGAGGAGCTTGGTGACAGAAAACCGTCCCAGTTTTTACGTCACTTACAGGACTTAGCCGGACATTCCGTACCCGACGATCTACTAAGGTCAATAAGGAGTAGCCGTCTTCCTCATAATATTCAGACTGTGCTTGCATCTTAGGACACTCATTCTTTGGAGCAGTTGTCAGATTTGGCAGACCGCATTCAAGAGTAAGCGTCGCCGTATACTGTCGCTGCTGCATCGGCTAGCACATCAAGACCCAGTCAATGCCATGAGATTGCTGAACTGAAGAAGATGATCAGGAACTGACACTCAAACTAGAGGCACATACCAGGGCATACTGCTGTTCTACTTCGCGCTCAGACCGCGCGAGCGTTTTGATCGTTCAAGATCACGTCAGCGACAGCGCTCAACTTCTAGCTACAAGAAGCATCCATTATGCTGGTACCATGCTAAATTTGGGAAGCAGGCACACAAATGTTATCAAGCCTTGTGATTTTTCTACTGACAAGGTGGGAAACCGCTCTGGGCAGTCAGTAACTGACGACTGTCCGACGCTTCAAGTCGCCTCTTTGTGACCGACCGCAGTTCGAAGACCCAGTTCTTAATAGACACTGGCCAGTGACTTTTGCGTCTATCCTCATACGCCGAGCCAAAACAGATTTTCAACTCAGCGCTGCCAATGGATCAGTAATAAACACTTCCGGTACTATTAAGTTAAGTTTAAATTTAGGTTTAAGACGAAATTTGTTTGGAACTTCGTAGTGGCTAATGTTACCAAGCCAATAATTGGTGTTGATTTTTAATGCTTTATAATTTAATGGTAGATTGCCGACATCAACGCCTTATAGATAACACTACTACTCTTTCTGCTATTGCTTCAATTGCTAACGCCAATATTTTAACGGTTAAGGTTAAGGTTGTGTTATGTTAAGGTCTCGACAGTCAGCACGCGATATCATGACATTTTATATAAGTATCCCGAAATTACACGTCCATCAGGCTCGCCGGTATTTCCTAAACATAACACAGTACACCATATAGACCACACCCAGCCCACCTATTTCGTGTACCCCTAGACGACTGGCTCCGGACAAACTCAAAATTGCCAACGTGAATTTGAGCTTACGCTTAGTGATGGTACAGCGCGTCCTTCGTAAAGCCCTTGGGCTTCCCCGCTGCACCTAGCACCTAAAAAAGATAACGGCTGGCGACCCTGCGGTGATTACCGTATGCTTAATGTGCGGACGATACCAGAGCGTTACCCTATTACGCACATACATGACTTTACGCATGGTATCTCTGGTTGTAAAATATTTCAACATTGATTTAATGAAAGCCTACAACCAGATTCCTGTTTTTGAGCCTGATATCCAAAAGACCGCTATTACAACATCCTTTGGTCTCTATGACATCCCCTTCCCCTTCATGACATTTGGTCTAAGGAACGCGGGACAGACCTTTCAAAGATTCGTCGATGAGGTCACTAGAGGTCTCGATTTTTGTTATTGTTACATCGACGACTTCTTAATCTTTTCAGAGGATGAGGAGCAGCATGAAGCCCACCTTCATCAGTTATTTAGCCGTCTGAAGATATATGGCATCGTCATCACACAGTGTGTTTTTGGAGCATCTGAAGTTTCATTTTTAGGTTATACAAGTTCTGATTTAGGTACTAAGCCGTTGGAATCCAAGGTCCAGGCTATAAAGGATTTCCCAGTGCCTAAAACAGTAAGTTAGTTAGTTTAGTTTAGTTTAGTTAGTTAGTTAGTTTTAATAAGTGTCACAGTCTTGCTAATACTGCATTACTTGCTCACCCGGATTGTCAGGGCCGAACTCACTGGGTGCAGTTTTGCAACAGTTTAAAATAATTTGTGGTAACCACTTGATTTCTTTTCACGGAAGCTAAGTCCCGCCCAGCAAAAATACTCGCCATATGACCGCGAGTTTTTGGCGATATACGAAAGTATACAATATTTTCTTCACATGCTCGAAGCAAGACATTTTGTGGTTTACACCGACCATAAACCCTCTTAGCTTCGCTTTCGCTGAAAGAAAAATGAATTGCTCGCCTAGACAATTTCGTCATTAGATTTTATTTCGCAATTACGACTGATATTCGTTACATTAAAGGGAAGGACAACATAGTTGCCGACCCTCTTTCACGTATCGACCGAAATACATAGACCTATCGACTTTGAATCGTTGGCTTCGTCTCAAGTTTCTGATGAAGAGCTCGCTAATCTTTTAAGAGACGAATCTTCTTTACGTCTTCAAAAATTAAAAGTCCAAACTGCCAAACGGAAATTTATTGCGATGTTAGCACCCCATTCCTAGGCGTTTATTACCAAACATTTGAGAGACAAGTTTTGACAGTTTCCACAGTTTTAGTCATCCTGGCGCTAATGCTACAGGCCAAATTTATTGCAGACCGTTTTGTTTGCCGGGCGTCAGAAAATCCGTAAATGGACTCGTCAATGCTTGTCCTGTCAACGCGCTAAGGTTTATCGCCACGTGTCTTCTCCATTGGGCATGTTCGATATACCGCGCGCATCGATTTGCATTTATTCACGTGGACATTATTGGCCCTCTTCCTGTTTCACAAGGTTACCACTATTGTTTAACGGCGGTGGATAGGTTCACACGATGGCCTGAAGTTACACCAATGTTTGAGATGGACAGCGAAACAGTAGGGAATGCGTTAATATCTTGGATATCCAGATTTGGATGTCCAATGGATATTGTAACCGATCGCAGTAGACAGTTTGAATTTTCGCTTTTCCATATCTAGGAAAAGCGATTGGATTCAAACATCGCAGAACAACCGCGTATCACCCTGCTTCTAATGGACTCGTGGAACGTTTCCACCGCCAGCTAAAGGCGGCAATAATGTGCCATGCTGATGCAAATTGGGTCGACATATTACCTCTTGTGCTATTGGGCATAAGAAGTGCATTTAAAGACGATCTGAAATCTTCGTCTGCCGAATTGGTATATGGGGAACCATTAAGGTTACCTGGAGAATTTTTCCAGACCTCGATACATCAAAGTACTGATATATCGGATTTTACTAACCGACTTCACCAATTCGTTTCCAAATTGAAACCCTCACCAGTATCACGACATTCAAAGCATAAAATCTTTGTATATAAGGACCTCAACATTGCTAGTCATGTTTTCTTAAGGGATGACACAGTGCGTGGTTGCTTGCAGCCTCTTACTTAGGCCCATATCAAGTACTGCAACGAGATAATAAAACCTTTATAATACTTATTAAAGGAAAGAGCGTCACAGTGACCATAGACCGCCTCATATATATAGGCCCTATACGCTGGTAGACCCTTCGACTGTTCCTGATTCCACGAATTCTCCCATTGCAAGTCCTCGCCTTAATCCATCACCGGACTCTGCAGTGTCACTCCCAGATCAACAAAATGTTAAACGTACACGATCTGGTCGAGTAGTTCATTTCCCTGATTTTTATCGACCCCAGTGACGGTCTCAGGGGGGAGTGATGTAGTTACATAATATGTAAGTCAGTATACACAGCTATATACAAATTTTTATGTACACAAATTATTATTTAAATAATAACTTAAACATATAAAATATTTACACTTTTAGTAAAAATAGAATAAAATTATTAAAACACTAAATCTATATAAACTATTGCTAGTACATAATAATTTGTCATGTATAAGTAACATGTTACGCAACCGGAGTGCCGCGCTCCGCGAACGAAATTCACTTCCGTGCGCTGAACCTGTATTGTCAGCTGCCTTGTCGCGACATACGTTTATTACGCGATCTATTGTAATTAGGCTTTAATATTAATATTTAAGTAATACCTAATTACTATCCTTCAAGTTCTCCTTCTTAAACTGTGTATGGATAAGGTGTGGACTATATGCGCCGTTTACTGTAAAAAATAAACTATAGTTAAAAGTGCTTTGTTTTAAGTTATTTATTCAACCTAACATTCATATCACACCTCAACCACCTACAAAGGTTTATAACACTTTTCATAACAATGATGAGGTTTTAAAATTTTCATGAAATCGAAATAAAATGAACAGTTCAGTAATAGGGAAGGTTTAAAAAAAAATTCGTTCAGCTCAAAAGAATAGTAAACGACAAATAGCTCATTAACATTACTTAAGAAAATTAAGAAAAGATAAGATAATATTTTGACCAGACGCATAATGATATTACATATGAGCTTTAAGGAAAATATGAAGTATGTTCTTATAGATTAGGTTATGCACAATATTAAATTTTATTATTATTAAAATAATAAAATGAATAAAATAAAACCTGTCTAAGCTTAGATTTTGCTTCTAAAATTACTTACAAACTGTTAAGACCTAAAATATTAATTTTAATCTAAGTACTAGAAAGATCAAGAACGTTTGGAACCCCCTGATATTATGATCATTAGTTAACTATTAGATAATCACGCTCAATACTATTGATGTTTTCGAACGATAAATAGGTCGTAACCTGATAGTAACTTGTTTAGCCTGTTGTAGATCATTATATATCTAGTGCTTATTTGAGTTAGTGCTCTTTGTTATTTTAAAAAGTTTTTTTTAATTTCATTTGTCTGTTTTTGTTAACCCTAAAATGCTACCTCGAGAGGCCTGGATAGAACAAGCGACGAAACGTGCCTACGAGGAAAAGAGCCACGCTAGTTTCCCCAGCTCAAGTATCCATCCTTAAGGGATGATTTCCTCAAGGATCCTATTCGGTGGCTTAAAGGTAAGGCCCTGGACGATGGAGCCGAAGGGCTATGTAGGGTGCACGACAAACTGTACGACTTCACGACCTTTATGAAAAAACATCCGGGCGGAGAGGAGTGGCTCGAGCTGACAAAAGTAAGTGTTTAAAGTTTTAAATTTTAATCTCAAAATAAAAACAATTATATAATGATATAAGATACAATTTAAAAGGGTTTGATATTAAATACTACTTTTCAAGCAAATTTCTACCTAGCATTAGAAAGCTTTTGTTAGTAGAACTACCAACTGAATTAAGTTATACAAATGTTAGGTGTTAGAAATTGTATTATTCTATCTATTTCATAAAAGCAAGTTATTAATGCTATAGTCATAGCAAAAAGTATCCACAAGCCACTATTCAATTAAATATATAGCAAAACATACATGTTACGATTATTATAAGCTTCATAAAATAATTTTCCTCCAATTGAAATTATTTGTATATCTTTAGGGAACAGATATAACGGAGGCCTTTGAAGCTCATCACATAAATCCGACGACAGAAAAAATGCTCAATAAATTTTATATTCGCGACGCAAAAACACCCCCGTAATTCCCCTTTCACGTTCAAAGAGGACGGGTTTTATAGGACGCTAAAGAGGGCTGTGTATGAGGAACTTAATAATATTCCGACAAACGTATCCCGGACCGCGGATAGAATAACGGATGGGATATTTATGACCCTTTTATGTAGTTCGACGTTAACGTGCTACGTCGAGCAGTTAGGGTTATCTGGTATGTGGTTGCGTCTGTCAGTCCTTGCGCTGCTGATGTTGGCCTGCCATAACTACATACACCGGAGGACGAACTGGCGAATGTATCTCTTCAACTTGAGTATGTGGAATGACAGGTATTTATTTTATATTCCTTATCCTCCGTAAAATTTTTTATTAGTCTTATATAATATGAAAATAACCTAAAAAAGAGCATGTCAAGACATGTCTAAGAAGAGTTCGGTAATTACGGGCAAAAGTTTTATTTAAATTACTACAAAATTTACTGTCCGATTACACTGAACATATTTTTTCTAAAGAGTTTTAGCATGATCGATCAGTATAAAACTTACAAATTTCTATCCTTTATAGTTTAGAAATGCTAGACCAACTTATAAACTACTTTGGAGGCCGATTTCTCAAAAATGTTTGACTTTGTAAAAGTCCATTCCAGTTCATAGTTAAGATAGAACAACGTGGCATTTTATATTAATTTATTTGTAGTAGTCATAAGGGACCATCATAATATTCATACTTCCTTTGGATATTATTTGTTGCGGGTTCCTTTGGGTGGTAGTTTTTATTATGTCTAGGCGACAACCTCTATAAATTTACCTATTTCACATACCTATTTAATAGCTAAGAAAAATTGTAAGATAACAAATATTTCCTCAGCTTATGAGGCAGTAATGGATGATTTTTCTTTCAGAGATTTTCGAGTATCCCACGTTCTCTCTCACCACCTCTACACCAACACTCTGATGGACGTGGAGATCAGTTTCCTGGAGCGTTCCTCTTCTTCAACCCTAGAGCTGACAAGCCTTTACACGCAGAATTGGATTCATAACAGAGTTTATATTGTTCCCGTTGTTATTTTTAACGAGTTTTGTTAAAAGGTGAGTATCCTGATTAACCACATTAGGAATGCGCAATAATTATTAAAATATTACATGTTGCCTATATAAAACATGTCATAAATCCAGGCTGTTATTAACTAATTCAATTGTAAAAAAAATGTATATTGTCGAATTATTTTTTAACAAATCAAATATATTATATTCTTTCCCCCAAACTAGGCAGTCAGTCCTATGGAGGAAGTTCAGAGATTGCGGCAATGTGGCACACATTATTATTTCATTGCAATCTATTAAATTAGATTGCGCAATGCTTTTATAGTAACTTAGTAGTTAATAATTTTAATTTCAATAATTTTATAAGTACACACTGGAAGAAACTGCTGTAAGCAGCAAAATCGCATACAATACATTTTCACAAACTAGGCACTACGACTTACTATAAATGTGAAAGTTTGTGAAATGGATGGATGGATGCATGCATGAAAGGATGTTTGTGACACGCAAAAACTACTAAATGGATATAAATGAAACTTGGTACGGTAGTAGTTTAGCCTCTGGATTAAAATATACATTTTATCCCGAAAAAGTACAGTGTTCCCGTAGGAACTTACGCGGGTGGAGCCGCTGGCCAAAGCTAGTATTCACATAAGCTCCGAGTATAAAAAT
Source organism: Phengaris alcon alcon (assembly GCA_037179445.1). Lineage (NCBI taxonomy): Eukaryota > Metazoa > Arthropoda > Insecta > Lepidoptera > Lycaenidae > Phengaris > Phengaris alcon. Next base: position 1,496,403 of record JAYRCH010000031.1, read on the forward strand.
CAAACGGCCTACATTTCACACTTAACATCCATTTTTAACCCGTAAACGTTTCAGATTCCTGAGCGTATTTCTCCGCGAAGGGTTTTTAAGGACGCATTACCGCTGGCACGATGCCATCGGCCTCCTCCTGCCGCTGTGAATGTTGCTCACGAGCGCCGCCCCAGTTCCTCACGTGCTGGTCACGTGGCTTCAGGTCAATTGTGCGGGGAGTCTACTGTTCTATTTGATCGGCGTGAACGCGGCGCACCACCACCCGGACGCGATCAAAGATGGCGATCAGCCGAGATACTGATTTTTATACATTGCCCTCTTTTTAATATAATACATCTAAGTACATTGCAAAATTTCTAGGATTCCATAGTTCACATCTATGAAACCTAAGCTGCGTTCCCACGAGCGTTTTTAGTGGTCGGGACAGAAAAAAACAGCGCTGTAAATAGAAATGTGCGCTAATACAATAAAGCTGAAAATCTTGTAGAGCTGTCAAATCTGACATTTTACAATTGACACTTCGATTTACAGCTCTATAAAAATCGGTTAATCCGTTTCGGAGGAGTTGTGTAACAAACTCTGTGACACGAGAATTTTTCGTATAAAATATTTAAATGACAGAACAACTTTTTCCGTAATGAGCCTCACTAAAAGCGGTATAATATTACTTTCAATTACAGGAGCGAAACTCCGGATTGGGGCGAGCATCAAGTAGAGGCGTTACTCGACCGCAAAGATATCAACAGCAACGCGTTTGCCGTGCTAACACTCTTCGGCGACCACGCGTTACACCACATGTTCCCAACCCTCGACCACTCGGTGCTGAAGTACCTCCATCCCGTATTCCTGGACCTATGCGCTAAGTACTAGGCGAACTACCGCGTATCTAACCAGTTCGAAATGGTCGTGGACAAATAAATGAGACGATGCGGACCAATTTCAAGACCAACGATGCGAAGTCATAGTGTAACTGTTAGTTTTAAAATGCAGTTTACTGTTACGAGGACTAGCGTAGGTAAGCGCCAATTCTCAAATGAAAATACCTACCGTGCATATTGCATATTATGTATCTAGATATTATGTTTTGGCAAACAAATACCTATTAAATATTAAACGTACCTGTGCTCAATGTGCTCATTACTTTAATTTTGAAAATAAAAATAAACAAAACAATATTAAATAGCAAAGAGATCAAATCAAATCAATAACATCTAATCAAATCAAATACATAATTATATATTATATCACGTCAATCCGATCCCGTGCTAAGGTTGAACTTATGTTACGGGTATCACACAGCGTATAACACAAGTTATAATATAACTACACACACACACAATTTTTTACTAAAGATGAATTACATAATGTAATAAATTAAACATGCTTAATATTATGTCAATGATTAGTAATATTTAGGTCCTGTTGCACAATCTACTAAATAAGTGTTGGAAAGTTTTGTCGCTGCTTACTTTATATCGAGCGACAGAGACTATACATACAAATAAGGTATCGGATACTTATCGGCTGTCAGTAGATAACACGCCCGAAGCTTTTTTCACATCGCCTTATATGTGTCGAATAGCTTATTTTTAGTTTTGTTGCTGCTTACTTTATATCAAGCGATAGAGAAATAACATCCAAATAAGCTATGTCTCGCTTATCAGTAGATTGTTAAACAGGCCCTTATTCTAATAAAAATAATACCTTTATAACTCGTCTATTGATTATATATTAACATTTAAGTACTGAAATATCGTATGAGAATACGAGTTTATACCTACTAGTAATACATGAAGGTAAAACCCATGTCCAGGAAGGACTTAATTAAAGACCGGTGGTATTTTTTTCTATCTTGTCTTACGATCAGCTCACACGCGACGCCAGGTGGAGATACACTTTTAAGACAGCGATTCAAAATTGAACTTTATCTTTGCCCCGCCAAGACAAGTTGAGCAAAGCGCAAGGGCACTACCATGCCACCTTTTCTCGTAGCGCTTCGTCGATTTTTGAACCCTCATAACTTGGGTTTTGATTATAAAAGAAATTTTCAGAATATGTTTTGGGTAGCAGACCTATTAAACATGTAAAGTTTTGATTGCATAGGTCATATAGTTTAGATTTTATTGACATCTTAACACCCCTGATTTCGTCATTGACTCAATGATGATTAACAAAATTAAAGGGTACATCCGGTTGTCCAAGGAAGCTGAAGTTTGGTATGTTAACTAGTATTAGCACATAAACAACATAAAAAATGTCAAACTTGGAACTTTTATCCTCCAACCACTTATAGTAAGTACCACAACTAGGAAATAAAAATTTGTAGAGACTTACTTAACACCTACGAAAATTTTTACTCTAGAGGTCTGAAAGTTTTTGTATGTCTATGTTAGAAATAGTAACAATAACATAAGAAAATAAAATAAAAATATTGTCATAACAACTTTTAAAGTTGTTAAAGAAATGATATCCCACCAAAACATTTTCATGTAAAAAGACTCCAAGACTATTCCATATGACTCGCACTGTCAAAAATCTATCAGATCTCATGAAAAACCAAGCTTCTGACTCTACCAAACTTCTACTCTACATGCCTTAACTCTACAAGCCTAACTACACACTAAGTGGTCATATGGTATCGTCTTGGCATCACTTTACATGAAAATGTTTTGGTGGGTTTCACTACATAAGAAGATACACGTTTTATATCAAGAGCGGCGCTGTGCTACTCAGCCCGATGCAGCTCAAATTCGAACTCTCACATTTAAATTTAATTTTGAATAGCTATCTAAAAAAATCAGCGCCGCGTAGCGTTGCGTATCGTCGTGATGTGAACTGACCCCAAGGATGGGCTATGTCGTACATTTGACAGAAAAAATCTTCACACAAAAAAATGTTAAGCCATCTAGATTACAGAAAATTTTGTCAGTTAAATGCGGACTGATTATGCTGCGGAAAGCAAATGTTAAAATGTCGAGATGACAATGTTAAACCTTTACTGCCCCAAACAACCCCAAAAGTGGGGCAGTTTAAATGTAGACACTTATTGCCTCGACATGCCTCGTCTATAATGTCTATACATGGGAATTAGCTATTCTGTTTATTATGGGGGTGCGTCGACGCTTATCAACGTAATTGTATATACCTCTATAACTCACACTTACGAATAGCCAATTCCAGGAAAATCAACCCCCCAACCCAAGACGATAGCCGAAATGGTTTCAAAATATCATATTTCTCCAATATGGTGCAGATAAAATTGATTTGTGTCACGAGGAAAAGACTGCTGTATTTTCATGGCACTTTGCTCCTATTGTCATGAGTCGTGGCTGCTTACTAACTGGTTATGAAAATCTCGTTTAAATCAAATTTACGATACGACGCGAGAGAAATGAATACACCAAGAATACACGCAACGATAAATTAGGTACTAGTAAAATATTATGATTAAATTATTAGCAATAGATGTTACCCGCGACTTCGTGCGCGCAAAAAGAGATCCCGGGGAACCGTACATTTTGCCGCGATAAATCTGTGCCAAATTTTAAGATGATCGGTTAAGTAGTTTTTACGTGAAATAGAAACAATCAAACGAACAAACTCACTTGCACATTTATAATATTATTATTAGTAAGGATAGCGAAGCGTCATTTCGCCATGTTGCATTTTATCAAACGGCCAGTCCCGTTAATATTAGTAAAAATATGAAGGCAAAATACATATTTTAGAAACAGTAGATTTTAATTAACACTTTGCTACAAAATTCAACTAAAATTCCAAACAGTACGTTGTTTCAACTTTAATGTCCAGGTATGATTCTATTAGCGAGTGGAGTTTTGAGTCTACTTAGTGCAGTAAAAGCACTCCTAATTGGCCGCCTCTAATATAGTACCTTAACACCGCGTTCATTACGTGGAGCCATTACGGAGTACGTACAAGGACAAATTGCGAAGTTTTGGAGCGGTTTTAAATGTAGAATACAGTACCTGTAGTGATAAAGGGTGCCGCTAAAATGTGAGGTATTTTACCCGGGGAATGCTTTACACGTCTGTCAATGTCATTTTTTTGCTCATGTTATTATAATCTATGTCCCAAAAAGTATGGTCAAGCTGAAGTCTCGAGATAGAGCATCCCTAGGGCTATCCAAATCACCCGCATGTAGGTTGTACGATTATCTTTGGTTCTCGAGATATGACGGTTTTTTAATTTCAGTATAATTTCGGCCTAGCAGGCTTAGAACGATTTATAAACTAAAGGACTTTTAAAAGTATTTTTTGATTGTATAGAATGTACTTTTATGCTCAAAATAATTAGGTTATTTAAAAAAAAACGGCCGGCACCAGTGGTTTTAGGTGTAGCTCATAGCTGTAGGTTGGATACCCTTGATCCAAAAGGATTGAACAGATCTTCGCAGTCTTTAATGATGCACGTTTGCAAATTTCAGCATTGTTTAGAGAACTGCAAGCATATAATATGTTACTATTAAATGATCATCATGACCACCACATCACACCACACACAATCATAATAATATAATGAAATAGGTGCTTCTCTTCTTCTTTTACACCAATATTGATACCTTCAAACATTCCCAAGTCCCATTATCATCATCATTGTGTGTACCATATATTGTGTGTCAACTGTTACATCATTTCTGCCGACAACTTCATTTTTTAGGTAACCTAAGCATATGCTACGAAAAAGTGATATAATGTCAAGGTATACCCTGGTTCCAAAAGCACTGAATGGAACTCGTGAGTCTTTAAATATACAAGTTTGGAAATTTTGGTATTAAAGAACTGTTGTGAAGTATGCGAAAGGACTGTAATGTCAGACGTCTTCTTCCAAAGCTATGTCTTATCCCTGAGAAATCACACATTTTTAAGTTTTTATGTTTTTCTTTCGTCGTACAACAATACTTCAATAATTTCGACATTATAAACGTCAGCTGGATAGTAGAATGGTAATTTGTGCGTTGTCTACGATTTGGTCTCGGGATCGAATCGCGGTCAGATAAATGTTTTTGTGTTTCTTTTTATTTCTTTTCTTTACTTTTTTTTAATCACTTTTAAACATTTTATCGTCCTACTAAAACTCCGATCAAAGCTCAATCTCCCAGGTACTAGTTAATAATATTACAGTTTCACTAAAAAGTAAAAGAATAAATAAATATTTTAAAAAAATATACAAACTGACTTCCATAGTAAAGCAAGAACATTCATATTAATCACTAAAAAGTATGAAATAATTATTATTGTCGAAATAGTTCCCCTTTTAAATTCTGCTAAAATTTAACTATTTCTCTACTCAATATTCTTATTTTTGAAGTCGGTACCAGCCCAAACAATTGTACAAATAAACAATAATTTCAACAAAACTACGCCGTTATACATATATCAACAATATTTTAAAGAACTCACGTTCGATTTGGCTGGTACCGACTTAAAAAATAAGATGATTGAGTAGAGAATAGTTAAATTTTAGCAGAATTTGAAAGGGGAAGTATAATATTTCGACAATAAGAATTATTTCATACTTTTTAGTGATTATTAAGAATGTGAATATAATACGTGAATATAATAAGATAATACGTGAAGAAGAAACTTTCAATACAGTTGTACGAGAATCGGTAGGGGGAGTATGAAATTTGGCCGGTTAATTAAACTTTACGAGGAGGAGGGTATACAGAAAGAAGATATTTTTTTAAATAGTGTTAAGAAATATATAAAAATAACAACACCACAGACTAACTCAGATTATTTACACACACTACCGTGCATTAAGTAGACACAATTTTGCCAATTTCGTTAGTCAATATGTCACAAAATAATTTTTGTATCTAAGAGGCAAAACAACCCTCATAAAGTTCAAAATTACAATTTATATGTATTATTATGGGCGCATTTCTATAACAGGCAAACCTCTAGTAAATATAATTACACATTACGATACACCTAAATTGAAAAATAGGAACAGTAAAATTGTTATTGCTTTTGAAGCGACGTTACTTATTTATTAGCAACATCACAAAATTGCTATTTATTTGTATCCCGTTGTTGATTACTTGAGTATTTTTAAATATTCCTACAACTAATCAACCTGCCAGGCATCGACTTGCGTCGCAACTCGCAACACCACATATACATTTACTCAGTCTCATCACTTACTTGTTTCTTCAAGTAAACTTTTGACGTGATGAAGTCCTATAAATCGATGAACGCCGGCCGCGTCGGAACGTCACGTTCCGAAAAATTGTCACGTTCCGCCTGAGCCGAGCGTGCAAGCGAGAGCACGGAACAAGCGATAGAGAGGCACGATCGGCCTAAGCGTTCGGCTTGTTTACGTTATCACGTAAAAGTATCGTCCGTAAACCGACTTAACGGACAAACATTTTTTTTATACTTGTTCAATTGATATTCTTCATAATAAATTTGGCGACATCATAAAGGGTTTTATTGGACATTAAACAACTAGAATAAATGGCACAATAATGATACTCGTATTTGATTAAAAAATTATATGTGGAGCGTGAAATGAAATATAAAATGTGAACGGTGGTCGCCGTAAAGTCCACAACAATAATAATTTAACGACCAACAGTCCATTAGAGTTGTTATTACCACAGGGGACTTTTAAGATTTAATAAAGCGGACAAACATGTCCTGGGTGATACAACCCTTTCATATTGCCACCGCGAGTAATAATTTCACGACCTATTTGGCTCAATGGTTGAGCACGTTAGCGCTCAAATCGTAGGTCGCGGGTTCGAAGCCCATCAAAAGAACAAAAAAGTTTTCTGTGTTCCTGGGTCATATATGTATATAATATAATAAAAATCTTAAATATGTGTATAAATAATATGTATATCAAATATATTTCCGTTGTCTAGTACCCGGACCACAAGTCCTTCGAGAACTTACCACGGGACCGGATTGACGTGGTGTGGAAGCGTACATAGATATTATGAAATAATATTATAACTTAACATAAAAATAATTATGATTATAACATTTTCTGGTTTCATAACGACCACTCTCAAAATATAATATTATTGTCCATCAACATTTCTGCATAGCTAATTAAATAGATACTTTAATAGCAGCCTCGTGATATTTATAGAGCACCGGGGAAGTCTTGAGGTGAGGTAAATAAATTACAAAGCCCTCACTGTACTGCAAATAACCTCAAGCTGCGTCAAGTGTCGTAGATGTCAGACGAAATTGACTCTTATGTCTTAACTCAAAACTTTGCTTCCATTATTTCATATTATATTGTAGACTGTAACTTGCAGCTTAAAAATAATTTTCCAACTTTTAAAAACATTGTGTCAACAGATTGTTAATAATAGACCGGGTAACATATGCTATAACATAATTTACGTAGGTGGGTTATAGTTTAATATAGTTAATAGTAATTAATTAATTATTACACAATACAAAAGTCATTTACAATTATCAATATATGAAACCGGATTATATTGGACCGTATGAAAAAATATTAGCAACATGGCAACGTGGTGTATAATTATGTCGTATCAATATTGCTAATATAAATATGCAGGAGTCTCGCATACACTCGTACCATTGCTCTATAATATATAATTTGAAGGCGTACTATGAAAGGCTCTTGATTTTCACCAACTTTTCAAGGATTTACGATGCTGGTGCTTAAACGAAAAATTGCTTTCTTTTATGACATTTTTCAACCTTTCCACTTCATGACTTATAAAATATGAAACATCACAGCACAATGGTTCTCAATATCGTATAATTATTAAAAAGTGTTTATTGCTACTTAACACGCTTTATACGCGTAGTTAACTTAATAAAATATGTTATGTTTTGCATTGGCAACGGACGGGCAACATTTTACTGATTTTACCCGACTACGGCGAAGCCAAAATGTATGTTTATATGTATGTGCCTAAACTACTGTTCCGATTTTTATGAACGAGGTGTAAATTCATAATTAATAATGGGCTACACTATTTGCGTATTCGGGTCATAGTTTTTAACTTTTGATTGTATAAGGTCAAAACTGGAGCGAAAATGTTTTATTGTAAGATTTAATTAGCAGAATCCGCCCTTTTAATGTAAAATAATACTGGTGATATAACAATTGCTAGTAATGACTAATTGCTTAGATTGCCAATTTAATGTTTAGTTAATTTTGATTTTTTTACTTTGCGCCATATTGGTAACATATTCTCTACTTCCTTTACATATGGTAGCTACTCGTATGTCAAATAATAATTCCTAGTGGTGTCTGTCTCTTGCTGTAATTTGCTTGCACTTGAGGCCATAATTTCGCACTTTGATCCCAGGCTTTGAGGTCTCTCGCTTGAGGGAGACATACCTAATTAAGTTTACCAGTGCTAGCTAGACAACCTTGCCTTTCGCTGTAAATGGGCATTTGTCTGGAAGACGCTTATAAATGGTGTTTATGCTAATTTTTTTATATTTAGATATATATTTATTTTTTTGGTAAATTATAAAATAAACAGAACTATTATCGACGTCTCGAGCAGTGTTTTACTGTATTTTCATAACAGTCAAGGAACGATGCTCATAAATAAGATTGTATTATAATGACGTGGCGTATTAAATACCGCTGGTAAATAGTGAAATCTTATTTTTTAAATAAGCAATTCTTGTATACAGATATATAATCAGAATCTCGGAAACTGCTGCAAGTACTTCCATGAAATTTAGTAAACAGGTGGTTTTGGGGGAGAAATCGATCTAGCTAGGTCTTATCCGTGGGAAACCGCACATTTTTAGGTTACATAGGTTTTTTCTTTCGTGAAACAATAAAATATATATTTATATCAATATTTTTAACTCTAGATAGGTATTAATACCAGTCCAAATGACTGATATGCGTATGTATAATTTTGCGTTGTTAGCAAATTGGTGTCTCGGGTTCGAATTCCGGTCAGATATTTGTGATTCCTTTTATTTTTTTAAATCTACTAGAATTCCGAGCAAAGCTCTTATTCAGGTACCTACTTTTTTTCGACCGTTCTTGTGTACCTATCGCAAATGTGTACCTACTATGTAAATTGTAGAAAAAAATAATCGGTTGTCTGTAAAGTCGGTTTACTGACGATAGTTGAACGTGACAACGTCATAAGAAAATGGAATGCCTCAGAGCGAGGTAACGCCGCATGAGTCATGTTTTTTCGTGCGTGCAGCCGGCTCCATCGATTTATAAGACGTTATCACATAACTTATTTTAAAGTTAAAAAAACTCGGGATATGCAGTAAATAAGTTTCTTACTCATACCTAATTAGTAATAAAAAGATTTATACAATGGATAACTTAAACAGCGTTGCTGTGTTTGTCTGATGCGTTGCAAGAGTCACTTAACAGAATCAATCTTTTTATTATTAAGGGGGTTAAAGTATAACTGGCATAGACCTATATATATACTTATAGACAAGGCATGTCGAGGCAAAAACTGTCCCCACTTAAATAGCCCCACTTTTCGGGTTTTGGTGCCATTTTGGCATTTGTGGTATGGTGAAAATCCAAACGGCCTATCTTTTTCTCGTATGAAGATTTGTTCTGTCAAATGTAAGTCATAGCCCATCCTTAGTTTTGAAACCATTGTTAACTGGTGGTTTTGTAGTTTGGAGGTATTCAACAAATGTTTAATTATAATATGTTCCGTAACGTCATGTGGAAACTCAATTATAATAAGAAATAGAAACAAAGAAAGAAGGTCAAACAAAGTAGACCGAATAATTTTTGTTATAATATGTCATTCGTCGACCAACATTATGTTATGCTTAGGTAAACATAACATAATGTAGTCCTAGTTTTAGTTTTAGTCCTAGTCTTGCCATAAATACTGAAACAAAGAAAAAAAAAATTCTATTGCAAATAACATTTATTACTTTTACAGTGTGTTAGTTTAATACATAAATATTTATAAAACAATTTAAGATATAAAAAGCTTATTCGAAGTGGTCTCCATTGGCTGCAATACAGTCCTTTAAACGTTGAGGCCAGTTATCAATAGAAGCACGCACTCTTTCCATTGGAAAATTCTTCACTGCCAATCGTACGGATTGTTTTAGGGACTTCAAATTATCATGGCGTTTAGAGCAAGCCGTACTCTCTAAAATTGACCATAAATCATAATCCAGCGGATTAATCGGGACTAGACGACAGCCAGCTCTGATGAAGTCCGAAACGTTCGCTTCCAACCAAGACTGCGTAGACCGAGCTTTATGACCCGGCGCGGAGTCTTGCTGGAAGGACCATTCTTGGTTATTAACAAGGTGTTGTTAAGGGGCTTCACTATCTTCTCAAGAATGGTATCTTGATACACTTGTGCCGATGTTTTGATACCTTTTCACAAAAGTATGGCTCATTCACTCCTTCATAGCTAATACCCCACCAAACCATCATTGAAGTCGGATAATGCCCATGTTGCACTCTGTCGACTAATTGGGAAGCTTCCTTAGAGCTTTGATCATAAGTACGGTCACTTTTTTTGTTAAAATGTTGCTCAATTGTAAAAAAAGTTCTTATCCGTAAACAAATTTTTTCTGTGACCTTTCCCTGCGTACCGCTTCAGTAGTTGTTTCGATTTTACAACCCAATTCTTTTTTAAATTATCAGTTAAGAAATGACCAGTACGTCCCTTATAGGCTGCAATTCCTAAGTCATCTTTTAAAATACGCGACATGGTTCTAGGTGCTATCTTCATCTCCGAGATAAAATCTTTTTCTTTCGGACAGGATTTCATCGAATTCTTTCCCTTACTGATTTGACCACCTTTTTCGTACGAACACTACGTGGACGGCCAGATCTTTTTCTGTCACAAACATAGGAGGTCTCATTGTACCTATTAATAGCCCGGTATACAAACATTTTACTAATACCAAGCGTATGGAGTTTTAAAAATTGCATTTGGCTCCATACCTACTCTGTGTAATGCAATCACAGCGATTCGGTTCTCTTTATCACCCCACTCTATTTTAATATCGAAAAATATTGTACAATGTATTGGCGGCCAAATGAGAAAACGCAATGAACAATCATATAAAAATGACAGATTCCAAATTCAAATGTAATATTTTGTTTATTTTTAATTGTAACAGTATTTATGGCCAGACTAAGTATATCTTCAATTCGAAATTCATTTCTGTAATAATAAATTCGTATACTTCGCGTGTTTTTCGCATTGCTTACTTTACAGAGTATTTCAGGCCGCTTTCGAAATTGTAAACAAAATTTTAGGTTTTATTGGTACGTATTTTTAATTTCTAGGTTTGTTGAGCTGCGTAATATTGTGAGCTGGAGCAAGGTATATGGGTATAAAGTTGGCAAGCACCATACAAATGTTACACATGAAACAGGAAAATGAAGGGCAATAAATGGTATTTTTTGCCTCATCTAACTTTACAATCATAATCTTATACTTTGGAATGCTTACTATATAGGAGACAATCTTGCATTTATATAATGCATCGGTTTCTCGAAAACGGCTGCTAGTTTACCTTGAAATTTGTGTGTGTTTAGTGTTTACGGTCTTATCCCTGCGAAGCTGCGCATTTTTAAGCTATATATGTTTTTTCTTTCGTCGTGCAACAATATATCGATACTTTCGACTCCATTATGTTAGTCCGATTGGCATTTTGGTATGCGTATGTATAATTTTTTGTTCGGAAATTAGGAATGTGGTGAGTTCGAACCCCGGTAAAATATTTTTGTGATTCTAATAAAAAAAATTAATCTACTAGAGGTCCGAGCAAAGTTCGGTAATCAGGTAATATTTATAATCTACCAAAAGCACTTATGTTATGAAATAATACTTCAATATATCTACCGAATACAATTGAACTATTTCAAAATTCCATACCCTTTACTGGTAGAAAATAAAAAAATATTTTCATAAAAGCTTCTATCTTTAGTGCAAAAAATGTAAGACGGGAGAACAAAATGCCTGGGGCGTACGGTATACAATACCGTTTTTTTATATTTCATTTTATATATCATTACTTTAATATTTTTGACATAGCGTTGTCTTACATCAGCTCTCATAGTTCTTGACAGGATGATATACATGTCCGGAGGTCATGGGTTTGATTCTCTTGGGGAACATGAGAAATTGTTAGTTTCACAAGGTCACTTTGACTTGGAATGAATGGGCAGCTTAATGATAAAATAAATTATAGTTTAAAAAAACTAAAAAAACACGCTTTTATAGAAAATCTAACTAAAAAATAAAAATAAAATTTTATAAATTTAGATTAAGAATAGTGTAAATGAAAAATAAATTTTTATTATTGTAAAAAAGTGCACTGTCTTCACCTGTACGTTTGTTTGTATGTAACCAACTCCACTGGATTTGATTTTGATCTACTTCAAACGGTCAGATTTCGTTCAAAGTGATTTTTAAGATAATATCAAAGTAAAGATCCTTCTCATATGTGCCAATAAAATGTTTATAACTATTGACACTATGCACCCCACGCTTTTTTACAATAATAAACATTTATTTTTAATTTACACTATTCTTAATCCAAATTTATGAAATTTTATTTTTTATTTTTAGTTAGATTTTCTATAAAAGCGTGTTTTTTTTAGTTTTTTTTAACTATAATTTATTTTTTGCTTTTTAGTACGATTTGCCAAAGAATAAGCCTGGAACTGCACGCATGCGTAGTTCGCGCACTAGTTCTATCTCTCTTACTCTCAAAGTAGGACAAAATCGAGCCCAAAGGAGTCGGTTACAAACAAACAAGTAAGCAAGCAAACATACAGGTGAAACTAATAAAAGCGTTATAATTAGGTTCGCTAAGCTTTAACATTGTACCTACAAAAATCTTGTTTCTTTAGAATTCTAGGTCGACAGGTTGACTATTGTGTAAATGGTAACATTATTGACGACCTCTGTGGCTCAGCGGTTAACGCGTTGGCGCTCAAGCCGGAGGTCGCGGGTTCGAACCCCGCCAGGGAACAAAAAGTTTTCTGTGTTTCTGGGTCATGGATGTGTATTAAATATGTGTATTATATAACATAAATCTTAAACATAAGTATAGTATAAAAAGTATTAAATATATTTCCGTTGTCCGGTACCCGTAACACACGTTCTTCAAGGACTTACCGCGGGACCAGATTGACGTGGTGTAATAGCGTCCATAGATATTATTATTATACTTAGGTAAACCTACCAACAAAATGATACCAGCACACTGGCGAATGTTACTAGGTTTGTAAAATCACTTGAAACTTTTTTATAGTAAATCTACACTAGTTTTTGTTTTATTCAGAAGCTAGCTGACCCGCGCCCACTTCGTTGGGCGTTAAACATTTTTGATGATGATGATGAGAAAAAAAAGTATCCTAAGTTACTCCTTATGCCATCAGCTATCTGCCAGTGAAAGTCCCGTGAAAATCGGTCCAGCCGTTTCAGAGATTAGCCGGAACAAACAGACGGACAGATAGACAGACAGACAGACGGACAGACAAAAATTTTAAAATTGTTTTTTTATTGTAGGTACCGTCGTATATACTTTCATATGCAATAAGTGTTTTCACTGCAAATTTAAAATTATAAACAGACACTTCAATTTCATTTATCTGTATAGATATTTTACACGCGTTCTAAGTTCCGAAAATTTTCAAATCTCCCTAAAAGTAGGGTGACGTCACGCTACAACTCGGCCATACAGCCCGGAGTTCCTGCCGTAGTCCGTACTACGGACCGCTTACGCCCGAAAATAATAATCAATCTTAATCTCCTAGCTAATCCTAAAATCTGGCTTTTAGGGTCAGCTCACACCGAAACGAGACAATACTAATTTCAACTTTATTCACTTCACAAGAAGATACACCGCTTACGCGCTGTATATCGCGGCGCAGCTCTCGCAATGAAACGTGAATCTTCTTGTGTAGTGAATAAAGTTAAATTATGAATGGTTATTTAAAAAAATATATGCAGCGCCGCGTCGCGTATCGTCTCGTTTCGGAGTCAGCCTGACGCTTAAACTGGGCTGTCGACTTGACGCAATACGGACTGATTTCCAAAAAAAGTATCAAACTCATTTGAGTTTTGCCCATGAACCAGTAGAATCAGTAGCCCTTGGCTCCGGCGCACGCGCATTATATTACTGTCAGTCACGGTCAGCCAGTATATCGCGCTGGTTGTACGTAATCAGTAATTATAATTGTTTCTTGTGTTTGTGTGTTGGATTGGACATTGTAACGAGGTATTTTACTATTTCTAATCTACAAAAATAGGCCTTTCTAGGTTTAACTTAGTCCACTTTATCCTCTTTTGTTTTTGTAATTATACCCAATCATTTAAATATAAAATCAGTAAAAACGGAATCACATATTTGTAAAACAATAAACAAACACACATATACGAACAATTAGGTTAAGTTAGATGACAATATCTTGATTATTGTGTTTACAATGCATTTTAGTGTGACCACTTCATTTAAATGGTGTTTTAAATAAGACTATATTTTTATTATGCTTACGAAAGGAGGACATGCGTACTGATTGTATTTATAAAATGAACTGTATTTATAATCTACTTATCAATTGTGATAGTAAAATAAACAATAAGCAAGCTATACAGGATTGAAATCTCTACAGTGATCAATGTTCTGAATTATATTTTGTACTTCGTATTATAAAAATGGCTTGAAACAGTTTATTGTAAAAAATTACCTAGAGACAAACAAATAAACATTATATTATTATGTTGCTAGATACTTTTTACAAAATAATTTATGGTACGTTTGTAAATCTAAAATTAGGAATACAAATATATGCAAGGCAACAAAATAATAAAAATATACAATAACTTCCACGAAATAATACATCAGAAAAATACATACTAATTAATTAAGTAGAAAAATGCTACTACTATTATAAATGTGAAAGTTTGTGAGGATGGATGGATGGACGGATGGATGTTTGTTACTCTCGGACGTAAAAACTACTGAATGGGTTTTGATGAAATTTGGTATGGTAGTGGCTTAGGCTCTGGATTAAAACATAGGCTACTTTTTTAACCCTAAAAAGTACAGTATTCCCGTGAGATACTATCTTTACGCGGGCGGAGTCGCGGGAAAAAACTAGTTCATAAATCAACATGAAACCTATTTCTTTATTGTAAGAATCAGTCACAGTGAAGCAAATACTTAAGAAAAAAATTGTGTAAAAAAGCAGTAAATAATTTGTACGCTGCGTTTATACTTTTGTATGAAAGGTAAATACTAAAGAGCACCATTACCTTCTGATACAGATGGATTATTATTATTAAAAATATTAACAGATTGTAACTACGTTATGAATAATACATATTATATTTCTAGTCATGTTGATAAATGAATTAATGATACTTAATCTTCGTTCGTACAGACTGCGGCGATACTATAATATTTTATCTTAAGATGCCTGGATATATTTCATATTACAGTACGTAATGTGTAAATATCTTAGCCGTCTGTGAAAGTTCATACAAACTGTATATACAGCAAGCGATATTTTATCTTGACATATAATATTATACTCGTAGTATCTTCGACGTCGGAGATGCCCAGCCTGTTTCACAATCCTACTACTATTATTATAAATGTGAAAGTTTGTGAGGATGGATGGATGTATGGAACTGTACTTTTTCGGGATGAAAGTATCCTATCACCTATGTTATAATCCAGAGCCTAAACTACTAAAATACCAAATTTAATCGAAATCCGTTCGGTAGTTTTTGCGTGAAAGAGTATCAAACATCCATACATCCACAAACATAAAGTTTCACATTTATAAAAGTATAGGTAGTAGGATTTTGCAACAGGGTCTTACAGTGATAGTAATCGATACAGTTGTGTGTGTTTTGCAATCATAATAACCTTATAAAGACAAAAAACTACAGAAAAACTTTAATCCACTTGAAGAAACTTTTGTTAGTACTGCGAGTAAGTAGTTGACGTCAATTTGCGTCAGTCGCACTCAATTATTCACCGACGACGTCCAAAAAAAGTAGGCGGTTAAGTTTTCGGATGTACTTACATTTTTTTTTGTATGTTCAACGACAGTTCGCCGTCTGTGGACCGATTTTCAATAGGCCGTTTAAAATAAAGGCAAGGTTTCATGTATGACTTTTTTACAAAGTCGACCATTTTCGAGTAATCGGCCACCAAAGTGGTTTTGTAAGTTGGTTTTATTTGAAAATTTTAACCCTAGCATTTCTAAACTATAGGAGATAGAAACTTAAACAAAGACAATATTTCCTTGCTTATTTAGTACTTTTCGAAAGCCAATAAAAAAACTATGCATGTTCCCATTGTATCCTGCAACTAAAATATACGTTCTTCCTACTACTTACTATTATAAATGTGAAATTTTGTGAGGATGGATGGATGGATAGATAATTGTTAATTGATAATTGTTTGTTAGTCTTTCAAACAAAACCTACTGAAAAGATTTTGATGAAATTTAGTGTGGGGTAGTTGTTTAGGTTCCGGATTAAAACATAGGCTACTTTTTATCCCAAAAAAGTATAGTGTTCTCGTGGGTTACTGTATTTACTAGTACTCAATAATTTTATCCTATTAGTAAATTTCAGTAATGGCTCCCGATTCGGAGAAGACTCAAGCGAGTTTCCCCAAGCTGAGGTATCCTCCGTTTCGTGACGACGTGAACAAGTCTCCTTACCTCTGGCTGCGGGGGAAGAGGATGCACGATGGGGCCGAGGGACTCTGGCGGGTGCACGACAGACTTTACGACCTCACGGACTTTGTGAAGTCCCACCCGGGAGGACCGCAGTGGCTTCTATTTACGAGAGTGAGTGTTTATGATTTGTTTTGTCGGCATCAATTTTTAACCGACTACGGCGAAGCCAAAAGGAAGGGCAATGATTTTAGCAATTTATGTATGTATGTATGTTTGTTCCCTCGTAGCGTCTAAACTACTGGTACGATTTTAATAAATGAGGTGTCAATAGATTCGTAATGATACCGCATTCTAACATCTAAAAAATTAAACCGAGATAATCGTCACATGTTTGGTATCAAAAGAAAGGTCGTGGCAAGCACACGACTAATATGTATACATATTTGTCGTGTGCTTGCCGAAATATGTCAAAATACGCGTTTAAAATGCGGTCATACAATTCGTACTAACCCAGTTGTAGAATTTTCGAACATTACGTAATATAACACTATAAATATATAATATAATATAATATATATATATATATATATATATATATATATATATATATATATATATATATATATATATATATATATATATATATATATATATATATATATATATCAATTTCATATTATCAATATATCGATTTTTTTAAACATAATATATTTATTTAATCAAAGTATATATACCTTTACTATCTATGCACTTTTGCCATCTCATAGGATTCCTTTACTAAAAAAACCATTCGGACAGGAATCAATAAAATCTTTGAAGGCGCTTTGGACTGCCCCATCGGAGTTGAATTTTTTTCCTTGCAAGAAGTTATCCAAATTAAAAAAAAAATGGTAATCTGTTGGAGCGTGGTCCTGGGAGTACGGTGGATGTCTTAGACATTTCAATTGAAGCTCCTCTAATTGGTAACCGTCTGTTGTGCAGTGTATGGTGTAGCGTTATCCTGAAGCAGCAGTGGCCTAGAGCGAATGACCAACCTCGGTTGTTTAGCAGCTAGCTTTTCCATGATTTGCAGTTGCTGGCAATAGACATCTGCCGTAATCGTCTGGCCAGATTTAAGAAAGCTGTAGTGAACGACACCGGAACTAGTCCACCAAACGCTCACAAGTATTTTTTTTTAGTCAATTTTCCCTTGGGGCAGGCTTTGGCTGGTTCGCCAGGGTTCAGCCAATGCGATGAGCGTTTCCGTTTATCGTACAGGATTCACTTTTCATCACAGTTTTTTTCATCACAATTGATTCGATTTGAAAGTCCTTCATTATTGTGCCGGTTGAGTAACGTAACGCAGCAGTTGACGCGCGTTTGTCGGTTTGCTGTTTGTTGTTTACACGAAATAAAAAAAATAAGTAAAAAAAACTACAGCCCGACTACGTAAAAAACGTACGACTACGTTCTAAAAAGGGCCGAAATAAGAAAATAATTCAGATAGAAATCCAGAAATACCAAGGTAAAAAGATGGTCAAGTTAGAGCCCACCCACTTTATAAGCTTCTGAAAAGTTGACGTCAAATCGCAGCCGTCTGTATCTTGGGGTATAATTCTAGAAACTTCTCTAGGCTTAGGGTCTACTCATACCTAGACGCGACGCATCTCGGTGTTAGACGCCTAGGTGCCATTAGTGGGTGCTACTACAGCTCTTATTTGACCATTTTTTACCTATGTATTTCTGGATTTCTATCTGAATTATTTTCTTATTTCGGCCTTTTGAGACTCCTTTTTACGTAGTCGGGTTATAGTTTTTTTTCTTCAGATACAGTGGTTGTTTCCGTAACTTCATTCGCGCAGAAGCAATACCATATTGCATACAAACACACATAACTTTCGCATAAGTGTAATTAAAATATTTAGTCATAGTTTATTCCCACGGCTCCGTGATAAAAAGTAGCCTAAGTTCATCCCCATGGTACTCCACCTTTGTGCCAAATTTCATCAAAATCGTTCCAGTAGTTTCTGAGCCTATTCGATGCAAACAAACATACAATCAAATAAACAAATCTTTCCTTTTTGTTATAATATAAGTATATAGATTAGTAAAGCACTAAACCTCATACAGATTTTTTATTTGCAACATCTAAGGCCATGTTATAGAACATGACTGTATGCTAAGCAATTGGGAAGGAGTCATCTGACGAAGCTGAGGACATCTAATGGTCGAGTCGTCACATCGAAAACGGATCTACTTGTTGAAGCTGAGACTTTCTACGGACAACTGTACTCTTCACATGCACCGAAACCCACAACTCTCGATAGGGACAATAAACGTGCCCAACTAACCCGCCACTTCACGGACGAGCTACCGGACTTCGAGAGCACAGAGATCGAGATGGCTCTTGAGCAGCTCAAGACCAACAAGGCAGCTGGAGATAACGGTATTACAACTGAGATTTTAAGAGCTGGAAGGGCGTCCAGTCCTAGACCAACTACGGAAATTATTTAATACCGTCCTTCAGAAAGGCACAACGCCTGAAGCGTGGTCTAGAAGTGTGGTCATCTTGTTCTTCAAGAAAGGTGATAAAACGCGCCTAAAGAACTACCGACCGATATCACTTCTGAGCCATGTCTATAAGCTGTTCTCAAGAGTCATCTCAAACCGTCTTGCCCGGAGATTCGACGACATCCAGCCCCCGGAACAAGATGTGTGGATGTACGTCTTCTCGCGCCGGGCCCCTGAAAAAGGCCTTGGGCGGGGAACTAATACCAGGGGCTAGAGCCCCTCTAATTGGGGTGGGATGGCGCGCCCAGTACGAGTACTGGGCGCATTTTACCAGTTTTTAGGGAAGACCCCCCGCGGCAGAACTCGGGGGAAACCCGAGGTGGAAAGAGAAATAAAATGGTGGCGAGGGCCGTAGGCGGCCAAGACCTGCGGTCGACTCCGGCGACGCGTGGGGTCCTGGTCAGGGGACCAGAAAGCGTGTATGGGTCCACTCCCACACGCGCCGCTTTTGCCGACCATGGACACAACCGACCAGGGAAAGTAGGGGGGGGGGGGGATATTAATTTATTAATATTAATTAATTTATTATCCGGGTATTAATTTTATTTTTTTATTAAAAATTATTCGCTCGGAGCGCGGGGGGGCGGTGCGTAGCACGTGTGTGTCCCAAGTCGCGGCGCAGATCTCCGGCAATCACAGTCGGCTCCTCTGATAGATCTGATTCGCGGGCTCCGAGGCGGATGCTTTTTCCATGGCTGTGGTAGCCGCGGAGGAGTTCCTAGGTGTGCGCGGGGGGCGTCGAGTGGCCCGCGAGAGGTCCGGCTGCGGTGGAGCGAGCGTGGGTAGCTCAAGCTCCAGCTGGGTGCTGGCTACGGTAGAGGCGGCATCGCAGGGGGTGGCCACAGGGGATGCGGCGTCTTTCCTCCTGGAGCTTGGCTTCTTTTTCCTCCTGGAAGGCTGCACGGGGGAGTCGGGAGCCGAGGGGGTGACATACCTGGGAGTATGGTTGTTTGCCTCCGCCATTAATGGTGTAGAAGACGGCGGAGGAGGAGGGGCCTCTTGCTCGGGGGAGGCGAGTCGGCAGGTACGTAGGGGGGGGGGGGAAGCGCGGGCATTATCGGCTCGCAATTTCCCTGCAGCATACGGAAAACTGGGCATTGTCTGCTACTAGCAGGGTGGGCCCCCCTGCAGTTAACGTAGGTGGGCGTCTCGGAGGGGGGGCTGGGGTAGTTCCGCACGAAGTGTTCCCCGGCACACCGGACACAGGCCGCCTTCCGATGGCAGTTGTGGCTCGAGTGCCTGTATTGGTGACATCTGTGGCATTGGGCCGGGCCGCTACGGCCCCGCCAGGCTTCGATGTTGACTCCCGGCATATTCAAAAGTTCACTCACCTTGTATATGCCGGGTACGACGTCTGGGGCCCTGGCGATAAGGGCGAAGAAAATACAGCCACCGAGATCAGACCTCGCCTGGTCCAGAGAAACGTGCTCCGCCACGAATCCCAGTTCGGCGAGTCCAGCCCTGATGTCTTCGGTGTCCGTGGAGGAAGGTAGGCCTCTGATACCTACCTTGAATGTCTGTTCTTGAGGCAGCGAGTAACAGAACCAGGAGACTTGTCCATGCTTCTCCAGGTTCGTTAGGTAGCTTTTGACGACCCTGTATTCTGATTCGCTTTGGGGCGAAAAGCGGATCCCACGGTCGTTGTACTTGGCATTAGGTATGTGCCCCAATATGTCGCGAAGACGGCGTAAATGACGCACCCAGTCGTCGATTTTCTCGGCGACCAGAGGCGGGTAGCGAGACGAAGTAGGGGGTGGCGACGTTGTAATTGTCACCGGCGCCGGAGCGGGAGGTCGATGGGTGTCTGCTTGTGGGTTGGTGGCACTCACATCGGCGTAGGTCAGCTGGCGGTCAGTGTACCCGGCCGGTCGTTGTGCATGCAGATTGATTATTGGTGGCGGGAAGGTAGGCGCGCGGTAATGATACCCGTGCGGCGCGCTTGAGCGAGTTTCTGTCGCCGCAGTGGGTGCGGCTTGGCGGTTGTCGCATGGCTGTGCGAAGCATCAGGCGAGCGCGGAGTGCTCGTGGTGGGCTGGCGTGGGCCGCGCGGCTGAGGAGCCTGCGCGGCGTGGTGGTGTCGCGGCTGGGGAGCCGGCGAGGGGCGGGCTGAGCCCGCGGTGGTACGGGGAGCGTCCCCTTGTGGGACGTTGTGGCGTCCAAGATGAGCAGCAGGCTGGCGGGGGTCGCACGCCTGCGCAGTACAGCGCGTTGCGCGGCTAGGGTTGGCCGAACCCTGATCGGCTATGCGAGGCGGGGGCCCAGACTCGCCGCAGGCCTCTATCGGGAGGCATTGGGGCGGGGGGGGTTCCAGTACACCCCCGCGAGAATGCCAAAGGCGACCCGGGGCGCGCGATGTCCTGTCCGCACAAGCTAGGTTCGGTGAGCGAGCGGTGGTGCGTGCGGTCCTGGATGAGGCCGGGCTGTACCGGACGACTCGGAGACCGTACGGGAATAGTCCAGGTGATCGCGGCCTTACCACGGGTCATGGTCCGTCATGGTTACGTTACGTAAGTAACATAAAGACACACAAGTCACACAAAACAGTCAACACTGAACGGCAACAAGTGTACATATCACAGAACAAAAGGTACTCACACTTAACGTGGACGAACGAAATACTAAGTGTACGCACACGAGGACGGTACACACACTTAGGGGGGCTGTCCCCTCGTGACCCAACGTTGAGCCGAAACTCAACGGGAGGCCAGGAGCAGGGCAACTCCCCAGCAAGGAGCAAATCCACAACTTATTCTAATGAATAAGGTGTGAATTTATGATCGCTATCAGGAGTTTATAACTGCACTAGAAGGCGGGTCGGCACGTAGTGGTGCGTAGGCAGGGCTACAACGTAGCGAATACGGAGCAACGGCTCAACGTATTACGCTACGGAGCGACTGAGAACGCGCGCGCACTAACGGAGACAGGACGATCCCCGGAACAGACTGGGTTTCGAAAAGGCTACAGTATGGTGAACCACATTCACACACTGCGGCAGATCGCACAAAATACCGAGGAGTACAAACGCCTTCTTTGTCTTGCGTTTGTGGACTACGAAAAAGCCTTCGACTCCATCGAAACCTGGGCTGTTCTAGAGTCTCTCCAGCGTTGCCAAGTTGATTGGCGATATATTGAGATTTTTAGATGTCTATATAAAGCCGCTACGATGACCGTCCAAATCCAAGATGTCCAGACAAGACCAATCCCTTTACAGCGTGGAGTAAGACGTTATTTCTCCGAAACTGTTCACCAACGCACTGGAGGTCTTTAAAACACTGGACTGGAACGGAGGAGGCATCAATATAAACGGCGAATACATCTAACACCTTCGATTCGCAGACGACATAGTCATTATGGCTGAATCGCTGGAGGACTTGACGGGGATGCTGCCTAAGTGTTTCTTCCAGACGGGTGGGTCTGGGAATGAATTTGGATAAGACAAAAGTCATGTTCAATTCATTCGTAGACCCAATGCTAGTCGTCGTCAATGTCGAAAATGTTAGCATCGAAGTTGTTCAGGAATACATATACCTGGGACAGATTGTCCAACTGGGTAGAAACAACTTCGACAAGGAAGCTGACAGAAGAATACAGTTGGGCTGGGCAGCATTCAGAAAGATTCGCCATATCTTTAAGTCGCCACTGCCCCAGTGCCTCAAATCGAAAGTCTTCGATCAGTGCGTCCTTCCGGTCCTTACCTACGGAGCCGAGACGTAGTAGACGGAGGACACTCATAAAAGGCCTCGTCCACAAGTTCCAGGTCGCTCAGCGAGCTATGGAGAGGGTTATGCTTGGAGTCTCTTTGAAGGATAGAATCCGGAATCAGGAGATCCGACAAAGAACAAAAGTCAGCGACATAGCCCTCAGGATAAGCAAACTGAAGTGGCAAGGGGCGGGGCATATTTGTCGAGCAGCCACAATGGCCGATGGGGCAGAAAGGTTTTATAGGGGAGACCGCGAACAACCCTCCCCGTAGGACGACCTCCCGCGAGGTGGACCAACGACCTAAAGAGAGTGGCGGGAAGCGGTTGGATGCGGAAGGCAGAGGACCGGGTATGGTGGCGCGAAATGGGAAAGACTTATGTCCAGCAGTGGACGACTATGGGCTGACGATGATGATGATGTTATATAACATGGTGTATGTTATATAACATGGCTGTATGTTATATAACATAGCTGTATGTTATATATCATGATGTATGTAATATAACATGGTTGTGTTATATAACATGGTGTATGTTATATACCATGGCTGTATGTTATACATAACATGGTGTATGTTATATAACATGTTTGTGTTATATAACATGGTGTATATTATATACCCTGGCTGTATGTTATACATAACATGGCGTATGTTATAACATACGTATATAATTATTAAAGAGCTCAAAGTTCCTTGAAATCTTTAAAGAATCTTTCTTACCACATAACTTGATCAGCTTTACATTTATGGATGAAACGTTTTACAAACGCATAATGAACTTCAAACTTCAAAAACTTTATTAGCATAACTAAGTAGGTACAATATCAAAAACATTGGCAGGACAAACTTGGTAGCTTTGTTCAGGAGCTTGCTAAAAATTTAATTTAATATTTTTTTTTACCTTTACATAATAAAACTTCGTCATTGTAAACAATCTTGATTCTTTTAAAATTACTACATTCTTACTATAAAATGTAGTGTGTAAACGTTTCTGTTTTTCAGGGGACCGACATAACGGAGTCGTTCGAAACACACCACTTAAGCAACATCGCTGAAACCTATTTGCCAAAGTACTTCGTGAGGAAAGCTAAAACACCTCGCAATTACCCGTTCACGTTTAAAGAGGATGGTTTTTATAGAACTTTGAAGGGGAAGGTTGTTGCTAAACTGAGCGAATTACCGAAAGAAAGCCGGCATAAGAGTAATGCAATAATAGACACTTTGTTTCTATCTCTGATAAGTTTGAGTCCTATTTGCTGCTGGCTTTGGACGAAGAGCTACTTCTACGGAGCCGCGTCGACGGTGGGCGCGGCGTATGTTATGTGTATGTTGACAATCAGCGCCCACAACTACTTCCATAGAGCTGACAACTGGCGAATGTATTTGTACAACTTCAGTGGATTCTCTTACAGGTAAGGAAACTTCACATTACTCGCACTACATCTAAAACAAGAGCTAGATTAATATGGATGCTACCTGCAGCATGGCTCCCTACAATTACCGTAACAGCTGTAAATATATATTATATACATATATACGTACGAAAAAGCTTTCATAGAACGATTCAAAACGATCCGAATTTGAAAATTATGTCTTCCTGCTTAAGCGACGTCCCCTTCAACGGCTTACAATTTTTCCACACAACCGTGGACACACCGTATGCTTGTAGTAGTGCAATCAAATCGAAAGCTAACTATGTAGCGGTTTTTCTGTTCCTCTTTCTTTAATCTGCGCTGTGAGTCCGGCCGCATGTCTTTGCTTATAAAAAGATGATAACAAAGAAAAAATGGATAGGTACTGGGAACCAAAACTTTGTTACAAAGTGTGTTTTTAAAAAATGCAGATGACCTTTTAAGGAGTGTTTAATGTATGAAACACCATTTATGTTTGTATGTATTTAACGGTTTTCCTTTAGTTATATTTTTTGGAAGCGAAGAAGCTTCGTCATAACTGCGATTTTACTCAGAAAAGAATATTATTTTAGCAAATATCCGACCAAAGTATTTACACTACAAATATTTCATTTTAAACAACTAAAAAGGACTTTGTTTTCTTACAAAAAAATATATTACGATGCGATTCACTTTTGTTATTACCTAACTTGATAAACCTGTTCAGGGCCTAAAGTTTTCCATTTAAAAGCGTTAAGATATATTGTTGATTTCTTTTGTTGTTCTTTGTTACTGAGTATTTTATCATATTCGGTCGATTATTATTGTCACTAAGGGCCACCCTGCTGGCCCACGATTCTGCCCTCATCCTCTCATCCTGTTGGGTGTGTTTCTGCGGGTAAGAAGACTAAGAAGACTTTTGGGCAATCTTCAGGGTTTTTAGACTTTTTAGACACCTAAATTACGCAGATTTGAGTTAAAAGTAACCCTGGGTTAAATAACATATATTATCTCCTCGTTATTCGTATTTATGAAAGAGATATGATATTTTAACTCAGATCTACGCCAGTGGGCCTAAGCCATGTAATCCCTCACCATTTAGAAAATACATAAGGTATAAAAGATGACTACAAACAATATACCCAATTTTAAGCAATACTAAAATATCAGAAGCACAGTCAATTCGTAACAGATATTAGTAACATAAATAAAATATTGTTTATTTCGCTTTAAGCGTGGTAATGACAATGCGAAAGGTGAGGGTTACACATTTTGATGTTGGTGCTACTTGAGTGACGTCAGAACTTGTGTCATGAACGTTAGTACTTATTATAAGTGTTTATTTACGGTTAGAATCTTATACTTTAAACGAGACAATCTTGTATATATATATATAATGGGTTTCTCGAAAAGGGTCACAATAATGACCGTGAAATTATGTATGCAGGGAGTTTTGGGGGAGAAAGATTGATGCTAGGTCTTATCCCTGTTAAACTGCGCATTTTAAAGCTAAATGTGTTTTTTCTTTTGTCTCGCAACAATATATCAATAACTTGGACTTTGTTACGTAAGTCCGATTGGCAGTTTGGTATGCGTATGTACAATTTTTGATTTGTTCGATAGTAATTCAAAGTGTGGGGGGTTCGAATCTCGGTCTGATAAATATTTTTGTGACTCGTTTCATTTTTTTAATGTATCAGAACTCCGAGCAAAGCTTGGTTGCCCAGGTATTTATGTATTTAAGTAGAAATTTTATAGCGGGAGACGAGTTCGAGAACAGCTCGAGCCATCTAACGTTTTTGCCTTCTGGCTGAGTTTTTATTCGGCGTGAAATAACGCTTTCGTTGAACGTTGACGACTAATGACAATAATTAATATATAGTAATAATAATAATGATTATAATAAGGAATAACTAGCTGGTGCCCGCAACTTCGTTTGCGTGAAACTATAAATTGAAAAGGAACCTATTTTTTATACGCCCGAGTTACTCATGTTCGGTAAAATCGGTCCGGCCGTTTCATAGATTAGCTGGAATAAAACCGTAGGCAGACAGACGGACACACAAACTTTTTAATATTTGATGTTTTGGTGTAGGTAGTGTATAGGTACACTATGATATGCATTTAATGCTAAGTCGTTTATTTAAAATTACAATCAGACACTTCAATTTTATTTATTTGTGTAGATTCAGAATTAGGTATATAAAAATTGATAGTAATTGTGGGTATTAAATCCTAGGGTAATCGTTTATAATAAAGCGATCCGTCTACAATGTTAGTTAAAAGTTAAAACTATGTAAATTGTAAAGCCCATGTTACCCGAGCTACTCATACAAATCTATTGACACTCCATTAATTGTTAAAATCGGATTAAGTAGTAGTTTAGGAAAGAAAGGTGTAGTTTAGAAAGGAAATAGTTTAAGAAAGTTTTAGAAAACTACGGTGGAACAAACATACATATATAAGTACATAGACTGCCAAAATCGTTAAGCTTAAGAATTTTTATGTTTGCTTTAACAGGCACCTAAATTATTTGAATGTGAGGTACTTAGTACTAGGAGGTTATTATTAAAATATTTGCATACCTAGGTATGAAAATATTTTTATAATTAAATAATAATTAAATAAAAATATAAATAAATAATAATTAAATTTATCGCTCAGAACTTCGCTAGCAGGAAAAATACAGATATACTTTATAGTACGGTATGTATTCTGTCTGTCCGACAGAAAACAATTCTAGAAATATCCCACAAATATTAAATTTATTTAGTTCGCATTGTTTTCGCACAATAGTAAACTAAACAAAACTATTCAGTCAAAGCACACTAAAAGCTATTTATAAAATCAGAACAATAAAAATATATTTTTCACTACATTCTTCACATTCTTTAAACTATTTTATTTGGGTTCGTTAAATCGTAGAATATAAAAGAAAAAGACCACCATTAACCCCTGTGGGATTCTTTCATTATATATTATGTCCAATCTGCTTATTTTCATATAAACTGTCTTTATTATCAATAAATGTTCGAACTTATATATACGAAGGCTGATTGATAAGATTCCGAAACGACAAAGAAAAACTTCAAAAATCTATTTAAAATAAATTTATTTCTCAACGTAGTTTCCTTCTACCTCGATGCATTTAGTCCAGCGCTTCTCCAATGCCGTTACACCAGTTTGATAAAATGTTTTCTCCAACCCCTCAAAATACTCGTCCACGGCAACAATGACTTCTTCATTTTATGAAAATCTCTGGACACCTAACCATTTCTTCAGGTTTGGGAATAAGTGGAAGTCGCACGGGGCCAGATCCGGGGAATAGGGTGGATGCGGTAGCAATTAGAACCGCAATTCATGGAGTTTGGCGACTGCAACCATTGACGTGTGTGCAGGTGCGTTGTCATGGTGGAACAAAATTTTTTCTTGGCCAAATGTGGTCGTTTCTTCTGGATTTCTTCACTTAATTTTTGCAGCAAGCTTGCGTAGTACTCTCCATTTATTGTTTTTCCTTTTTTCAGATAATCCACTAAAATAATCCCTCGAGCATCCCAAAAAACAGTCGCCATCACTTTGCCGGCTGTCAAAACCGTTTTTGCTATCTTCGGCGCAGGTTTTCCGCTCTCAGTCCACTGCTTAGATTGTTCTTTTGTCTCGGGAGTATAATGATGTATCCAGGTTTCATCAACTGTTACATAACGCCGCAAAACCTCATTAGGATCTCGGTTAAACAGCGCCAAACACTCCGATGAATCGTCCACCGACGTTGCTTTTGGTCTACAGTGAGCAAACGCGGCACCCATCGCGCGCAAAGCTTTTTCATTCCAAAATGTTGGTGCAAAATATTAAAAACGCGTTCAGATGAAATGCTCACCATCTCTGTTATCTCTCGCAATTTTATACGCCGATCATTCAATACAATTTTGTGAATTTTGTGAAAAAAATCCTTTTTTGCGTATCATTTTTTTAAGTTCGTCGTTTCGGCCATACATATACATATATATATATATATATATATATATATATATATATATATATATATATATATATATATATATATATATATATATATATATATATATATATATATATATATATATATATATATATACGTTGCTTAAACATAGATAATGGGTCTTTACCTATGAAATTGCCGTTCTGCAGTACTGGCCATTTCAAATCAAAATAATTTTTGTTTGGCTAAGAATTCTAATTTCAAATTAATTTTATTTTAAAAACATGGAATTCTTTTTCCAAGTAGTCATTTGTTTATTGATTAGTGTTACATTTTCATCGCATTTAAATCTTTTTCGTCATCATGGATACGTTAAAAATTCGAGTAATTATGGAACATGAGTACCGTCGTGGCAGCAACGCGGCACAAGCGGCATGCAACATCAACGACGTTTACGGAGCTAACACTACAAACTAACGCACCACCTGTAATTGGTTTGCTCGCTTCCGTTCTGGAAATTTCGACCTGAAAAATTAACCTCGCGGTCGTTCGAAGACTTTGGTCAACAATGACGAATTAAAGGCGATTGTGGAAGCTGATGATACACAATCTACGGCTGAATTAGCAGCAGCTTTCGACGTTAGCGTCAAAAAAATATTGGTCCATTTGCATCAAATTGGCAAGGTAAACAAGCTTGACAAATAGGTGCCCCACGAACTCAATGGTCGCTAACGCGAAGTACGCGTCGAGACGTGCCTTGCACTGCTCAACAGACACACAAATTAATGAATTTTGAACCGCATTGTTACCTGCGATGAAAAATGGATTCTGTTTGATAACCGCAAGCGCTCAGCAAGTTGTTGCATCCTGGTTCAGCACCTAAACAATGCCCTAAACGAAAACTTACCCCTAGAAAAGTGATGGTCACTGTTTGGTGGTTTAGCGCCGGTGTGATTCATCACAGCTTCTGACCAAACGGGGTGAGCATTACTGCAGATGTGTACTGTGAAGAACTGAACACAATGATGGAGAAGCTGGCACATCTCCAACCAGCATTGGTCAATCGCTCGTCTCCGCTGCTCCTGCACGACAACGCGCGACCTCATAGTGCACAGCAGACGGTCTCCAAGTTGCAAGAACTGGGGTTGGAAGCTCTCCGTCATCCGCCCTACTCACCAGACCTTGCGCCTACAGACTACTACTTTTTCCAGAATTTGGATAACTTCTTGGCGGGAAAAAAATTCAATACCCGAGAGGCAGTAGTACAAAATGCCTTTAACGAATTTGTTGCCCCCCGTCCAGCTGATTTCTTTAAGAAGGGCATCAATAAACTGCCACTGCGTTGGCAAAGATGCATTGATTGCATGGGAGATTACTTCGATTAATACAAATAAAAAAAATACATGAAAAAAAATTGTTTAAATTTTTTCATACAAAACGGCAATTTCATAGGTAAAAACCTAATATTAAACTTTTCATATAATCTATATATCTGAGTCCTGTTTATACAACATCTCTGTAAATTGGCTAGACCACTCTTTTACTGAGGCCTTAAGCTCCTTATAGGCTTCTTGGTGTACTCTTATTACGATCGGCTTGTAAAAGCTTCTGTAAAATGAAAGCATTAAAAATATTATGTTTAATACTCACTTTCATAAAAGCTTTAAAAAGCTTTATTTGCAACAATGTTGTTACATGATCGTAAACTTAACAATATGATTATGTGTAGTTTTTAAAGCTTAGGTAAGTACTTTTTTGTGTAATAGTCGTGCAAAAAATTACTTTAACAAATCAAATAGATTTTCATTGTAAAAATTAATAAAAACACTTGTGACGAGTTGATGAAACGATAAAATATAACCTTAGATATCATAATAAAAATTAAAAAATTTAAGTAACCCCCGAATTGTCAAGCATAGAGCGAGCTGATGATGATGAATTATAGCTAAGAACACTCGCGATCGTGTTAGCTTTCAAACAAAAAAATACTAGATCACAATCAGTTCATTCGTTTAGGAGCAACGATGCTACAGACACACAGACAATCAGACAGACACGTCAAACTTAAACAATATTTTTGCGTCGGGGGTTAAAAAGCGTAGAAATTGAAGTTTCGAATAAAAAGTAAATAAAAAAAACCTTCTATACTTTAGTATACAAAATAATATTTTTTTGCTGACGACCGTTTCTTATAAATTTATGAGCAACTCCAAAAAAGTTTCTTTCCTCAAAGGCTCTCAATCCTGAAAGTGTATTAAAATAATGAGGGTTCTTCGAGTAAATGAGCAATTCTTGATTGTTATTAAACATAAACTTTTAAACTGCCTCGGACACTTCAAATATTATCCAGAAATTTTAATATAATTTATCTTCTCATTCGAATATATTTATCTCATTCGAATTGTAACTCGCGCCATACGGATAAATTATCGTTACTATTTTCTATCTCACTCGACACACGTTGTTCTGTCTTAACTGTGAACTTGAATAAATAAATAAATACTCCTACAAACAAGTAACTACAACTACACGTCCGTCGTTTTTTTTTATATTTTCCCAGCAATTTTTCCAATGTTCCTCACCGTTTAAACCTTCCCTGAACTTTCACAATTATTTCATGACCAAAATTACTATATCGGGCCAGAAGTTTTTGGAGTTTTAGCGAGACATTAGAATTTCAATTCATATTTATACAGGGTGTTCGGCACATGGATGGACAAACGAAAACCGTGGACCCGTGGAGCCGTCTGCTATACATTGAGGCCTAATTACAAGACTCAGGCCCAATAGTTTTTTTTTAAATAATTTTTTAAGTTAATTTCGAAAAAAGCCAGTTTTCAAACTTCAAACGACTATAAACTTACTTATAACATTGCAAATTCAAACATGCTTTTGTAATAATTATCTGCATTAGTTGTAGAATCATATTAAATTCAGTTTTGGAGCAAATGTTAGATATAAAATTAGATACGAGTCCTTAAACGATAAACAAAGTGAAAAAATAATTTTCATATTCCACTTTGAAATTCTTAAAAAAAAAACTATGATTTTTAGAGCACTTAAAATTCTAGGAAAACATCTGTGGTTCATACCCTTTATATCGGTATACAATTTGCACTTTGTTTAAAAATAACTAGAGTAAATCGCAATTTAAACTAACGGGGCCTTAATTCATAAGACTCAATTTGCGAAAACTTAAATCAAGTACAAGCCAATTTGTCATAATTGCTTTCGGTATGTTCACTAACACTACACGTGGGAGCTAGTAGTCTGTCTCTCTCTTACCAGTCACGATACTATCTCTTGTCTCTTTTGTTGAATTTGGACAATAGCCGTACGTACATAGCAGGTAGAAAAAGGGTTGTTACTGCACTCTGCAATTGCGCTATTGTTTGATTTTGTCTATTCCTTATCAGTCAAACGTTAATTTTGGAAAAAATTGTTTTACTTATTTGTCGAGTCTTAACTGCCTCGGCGATCTGACGTGTCCGTTGCGCTTACTGTTATTGTTTTCGTTTTGTGATTTTGTTATCGTTTTACGTTATTGTTGTTGCTTCAGTTTGTTAAGTTTTCTGTTATTTTGTTGTTACGTTGTTGTTTTTTTTTCGTAAAATGACCACCTCTTTTACGAATGAAGAATACGCCAATATGTTGTTGGTGTATGGAGCCGCTAATTGCAATGGACGTGAAGCACAAAGACTATACCAAGAGCGCTATCCTAACCGTCGACTGCCTAGCCACCAAACTTTTGCTACTACATACCGACGACTTAGAGAAGCGGGTAATTTGCGTTATCAAGAACCGAGGGTGAATGTACGACAACATCATGTTGCTACAGACGAACGTGTATTAGAAGAATTTAATAATAACCCTAATAAAAGTATAAGAGAGGTAGCTGCAATGCTGGGCCTTGGCATATGGAAAGTGTGGGCAGTTCTCCAGGAAAATCGGCAACATGCTTTCCATTACACTCCCGTGCAAGGTATGGATACAATAGATTTTTCTTAATTCCGTAAAGAGACTGAATATGTACCAAAGCCTAGATCTAGTCTTCCTTATTTTAAATTCTCAAGCCTTTTTTCTTTGTTTTCAGATCTTCAAGATAATGATTTTGGTAGACGCGTGGAATTTTGTCGACATCTACTACACACTGACGTGGAAGACGAAAACTTTATAAGAAGTATTCTGTGGACAGATGAATCAAAATTTGATAAGGAAGGTATTTCAAATTACCATAATCTCCATTACTGGGCACCCAAAAACCAAAATCCACGAGTGACGAGACCGAGAAAATTTCAAAGAAGATTCAGTGTAAATGTTTGGGCTGGGGTCATTGGAAATAAACTAATCGGGCCGCATTATTTACCGGACAATATTAATGGAAATAATTACTTAGAATTTCTGCAAAATGATTTGCCCGGTTTAGTAGAAGAAGTATTACAAGAAGACAGACCTTTTGTGTTCCAACACGATGGCTGCCCAGCCCATTGGAGCATAGCTGTGAGGGAATACCTTAATAATGTGTTCCCGAACTCGTGGATCGGTCGGGGTGGTCCAATTCCTTGGCCACCAAGGTCGCCCGACCTTACCCCAATAGACTTTTACGTCTGGGGTAGAGCCAAAGAGCTAGTGTACGCAACCGTGGTGCCCAGTCGAGAGCAGTTAATAATTAGAATAAATGAAGCATTCGAAAAAATGGAAGCCGAAATGATATTTCAAACAACAACAGTGGAAATTTTAAAACGGTGCCGAGCATGCGTAAGAAGTCAAGGGCACCAATTCGAACAATTGTTATAAAATAAATTTTGGAAATAAATTAAAATTTAAATTATCATAGTGTTTTAATAATAAATTCATGTTCTACTAAAAAGCTTACTAATTAAAAACATATAAGATTTCATAGAATTACTACTGCACAGAGAAATAACACCCCTTTTTCTACCTGCTATGTACGTACGGCTATTGTCCAAATTCAACAAAAGAGACAAGAGATAGTATCGTGACTGGTAAGAGAGAGACAGACTACTAGCTCCCACGTGTAGTGTTAGTGAACATACCGAAAGCAATTATGACAAATTGGCTTGTACTTGATTTAAGTTTTCGCAAATTGAGTCTTATGAATTAAGGCCCCGTTAGTTTAAATTTCGATTTACTCTAGTTATTTTTAAACAAAGTGCAAATTGTATACCGATATAAAGGGTATGAAGCACAGATGTTTTCCTAGAATTTCAAGTGCTCTAAAAATCATAGTTTTTTTTTAAGAATTTCAAAGTGGAATATGAAAATTATTTTTTCACTTTGTTTATCGTTTAAGGACTCGTATCTAATTTTATATCTAACATTTGCTCCAAAACTGAATTTAATATGATTCTACAACTAATGAAGATAATTATTACAAAAGCATGTTTGGATTTTCAATGTTAAAAGTAAATTTATAGTCGTTTGAAGTTTGAAAACTGGCTTTTTTCGAAATTAACTTAAAAAATTATTTAAAAAAAAACTATTGGGCCTGAGTCTTGTAATTAGGCCTCAATGTATAGCAGAAGGCTCCACGGGTCCACGGTTTTCGTTTGTCCATCCATGTGCCGAACACCCTGTATATTTTAAGAAGATTAATTGGTAATCTTTTAGATATTATATAATCTTTTTTAGATATTTAATTTTATTTGTATAATATAACTGTATATAAATAAAATTTAATATCTTAAAATATATAAATAACAATTCATATATTTTAAGAAGATAACTATTTTATTTTTATGCCATTCAGGATGACTGGATATTTTATTGTTTAATAATATTTATTAAAAAACTACTTTATAATTTTCTAAATATAGTTATACAATGGGCTAGAAATATAATTTCGCGAAAGTTCCTGGGCACCGAGTACCTTAGTCTGAATTTTAACGAAAAAAATAGCGAAACGTATTATACACGGAATGGTCCCGACATCTTAAGACGCCTAGGGCTCTTGAGTTTTCCTGTAATATCTTAGATGGCATAATCATCACACATCATACATAATATTAATATTTGTCTTCAAATGTCTTTAACACAGGTTCGTTGGATTAGCAGGCGTCTTTAAACATTTCATCAGTCATCACCATTCTCATATAAATAAATACATAAGCCTTTAGTTATTTTTCATTTCATTACAAAGTCAAAAAGTCAAGTCAAAGTCAAAAAAAATTTATTCAAAATAGGTATTTTTATACACTTTCTGAACGTCGATCTACATGATGCCTACCACCGGTTCGGGAACTACTAGCTGGCCCGGCGAGAAGAACCGGCGTATGAAACTCGCGCGGAGCCACCTTTTATCAAAAAGATGGAAAATTGTTCTTTTAAAAATATAAAAAAGGTATATATAACAATGTTATGATTAAAACTACATAACAAGAGTACAATAATATATGTAATTTAGAAGTAGCCTTGCAGAGGGTCACCTCATTCCCAAGGTGTGCTATTATTCATAAAATCATTAACTTTATAATAGGCTTTAGCACAAAAACATTCTTTAACTATTTTTTTTAATTTATTGATTGAAAAATTTTGAACGCTTTCTGGGATCTTATTGTATAGGCGTATACACTGGCCTTTAAACGAATTCTTTACTTTACTAAGTCTAGTCACTGGTACATCAAGCTTATGCTTATTTCGGGTATTTCTATTGTGGTGGTGGTCACTTTTCTTTTTGAATAGGTTTAAATTTTTTTTAACATATAATACATTTGATAGAACATACTGAGAAGCTACAGTTAGGATTCCAGTTTCTTTAAACTTCTCTCTTATTGACGTGTTGGGGGCCAGCTTGAGGATTGCCCGAACAGCTCGCTTCTGCAGCACAAATATAGTATTTATATCGGCAGCATTTCCCCACAGTAGAATTCCATAGGACATTATACTGAGGAAGTAACTAAAATATACAAGTCTTGCTGTGTTTTCGTCTGAAAATTATCTTATATTACTTATTGCAAATGCTGCTGAACTGAGTCTGTCGGCCAACCCAGCAATATGAGGGCCCCACTGTAGTTTTGCGTCTAAAGTTATACCTAAAAAGACAACTGTATCTACTAGTTCCATACCTTTTCCATTCAATAGAAGATTAGTTTTAGTTTGCCTTACATTTGGCAACGTGAACTTTATACATTTAGTTTTGTTGCTATTTAACAAAAGATTATTAACACTAAACCAGTGTACTATTTTTGAGAGAGCATTATTTACTTCGTCATAGCCTGAGTTTTGGCGATTAATATTAAAAGTAAGTGACGTGTCATCGGCAAATAAGACTATCCCGTTTTTTCCATTAATAAGGTATGGTAGGTCATTTATATAGACCAGAAAAAGAAAGGGTCCTAAAATGGATCCTCGTGGGACCCCCATCTCAATTTTGGTACCTGTGGATATTTTTCCATTTATCTCAACCCTCTGAGTCCTATTTGATGAATAAGATTTTAAGAGGACGAGTGCTGGTCCCCTTACTCCATAGTGGCATAGTTTCCTGATCAACGTTGTGTGATGCACGCAATCAAATACCTTAGAGAAGTCGCAAAAAACTCCTAGAGCATCCTGCGACCCCTCCCAAGCATCAAAAATATAATTAATCAGATCAACGCCAGCATCTGTTGTATAGCGACCCTTCGTAAAACCAAATTGTTTATTATGTAAAATGTTATTTATATTAAAGTGTGCTAGTAACTGAGTAAGTATTATTTTTTCATATATTTTACTTAGTGTTGGTAAAATAGATATAGGTCGGAAGTTAGATGGATCCGACTTACTACCAGACTTAAACAGAGGTAAAACCTCACTATGTTTCATTATTTATTTATTTATTTATATTTAGTATACAGACAGGTTACAGTCATTACATGGTATTACCAAACATAATCTTAATTCTAGGCTAGGCAGCAACCCAAAAACAGTATACATAACATAATTATTATAAAGTTGTTACTAAAATTAAACTAATAACAAGAAAACTGATACCTAATACCCACTACGAAATATTGAGTATACACTGAGTGACTTATATTTGTCAATATAAGTATTATATTATTATATAATAAGCTTAACTTATTATATTACTAAATTTGGTTAAAATAAAAGCAAAATAAATAGTATGTAGATTAAGAAAAAAGAAAAATATCTGTAAAATCATTATTGTCTGAGTTATCAACATTCTATATCAGAGTTGGAAACAAGAGATGGCAAATACTTGGCTTTCATAATATTGTTGATCGTTTTCTTATAATGTGAAAATTTACGAAAAATGTCTACGCTCCAACTACCCACTACTAAGTCATTATAAGTACGACACATTCTAACTAGCGGATTGTAATAGGACGTATTGTTTTTGAATGCCTGTATAGTGAACATTTTCGGTTTACGCGTTCTATAGCGAGTGTTAATGGATATTTGGGATAGAAGATTAGGAGCATCAATAGAAGAATGGAGTATTTTATGTAGGCAAAGAAGATCGTATCTCTCACGACGGGCACTTAATGGTAATACGCTGAATTTTCACAGTTGAGTGGCGTAGTCTTTTACCATACGACCGAGATTAAGTTTTCGTGTAGGATATCTCAAACACATTTTCTGTACCCTCTCAATGCTCTCGATGTGTGTTTTGTAAAAGGGGGACCAAACTGGACAGCAATACTCCACAACGCTTCTAACTAAGCTGAAAAATAGTGTTAGCACACTATTTGGTTTACTGAAGTCTTTTGTGGAGCGTATGACAAACCCTAACATTTTATGAATTTTTTTTAATATATGCTCATAGTGCGGGCGAAAAGATAACTGGTCGTCAAAAATAACACCAAGATCCTTTACTGTCTGCCGTCTTGACAAGACTTTCCCTTGTACATTATAAGAATGATTGTGCGTAAACTTCTTACGAGTGAAAGATATCACACAACACTTTTCAACATTGAGCTTCATGTTGTTAGATACGCACCAGTCCGAGATGGCATTGAGATCATTTTGTAGCGCAGCAAACTGATCTTTGTTGTTTACTTCAGAAAAGATTTTTAGATCATCTGCGTACAAAAGTGAAGGACAGGTTAGTCGGAAAACTAAGTCATTAATAAATATGACAAACAGCAAAGGACCAAGGTGAGACCCCTGGGGGACTCCGGAGGGAACCAAAACGGGGAAGGAGGAGAAACCTTTCACAGTAACAAGCTGACTGCGATTGCGGAGATATGAGGCTATCCACCTCAATAAGCTACCGTGAATGCCATAACGTGAAAGCTTGGAAATAAGTAGGGAATGATCAACTTTGTTGAAGGCTTTACTGAAGTCTGAAGAATCAGCCTGTCCACCAGAGGCAAACACCTGACAGAGATAATTCTTGTATTCTATTAAGTTAGTGAGATCAGGAAATACGCCACTTTTTATACAATCATTAAAAATAGTTGCTAAGTAAGGTGCGATAATATCAATTATAGATTTAATAACTTTCATTGATAGGCCCCATAAATCTGCAGTATTCTTAATATTTAATAAATTAAAATTTTTAATAAAGTCTTGCGGTCCTATTTCTTTAAATCTAAATTCGATTTCACACTCTTTTACATTATCTTTAAGAAGTAATTCAGCATCAGCAGGAGAGGCATACAAATTTTTGGTAGTTGAAACTGGAATGTCAGCAAAGAATTTCTCAAAAGCAGTTGCAAATTCACTGTCGGATTTAATTATTTTATTATCTATATACAATTTAAAATATGTGTTGCGGCTGGTGACTCTTCCAGTTTCATTTGCAATGATTTTCAAAGTTGTTTTAATCTTATTTTTCGAATTCTTAATTTTATTTCTAATGTGAAGAGATTTTGCTGCAGAGCAAACTTGCTTAAATGTTTTTGAATATAACTTTACATAATTTTTAAATTCTTCACTTTGATTTATTGTTCTTTCATTATAAAGTTCATACAATTTTAATCTACTTTTTAAAATACCTGCTGTTGCCCATTCGCTGAATTTACTTTTATTGTTTGTTCTTACTGTCTTAGGGGTGAAAATAGTATCAAATTTATATTTTATTAATTTAAACAGTTTACCAAACGACATATCCGGGCTACTATGTTACTCTATTTTTTTAACACATACACACTTTTATTACATTATATTATAGTACCTGGGCGACCGAGCTTTGCTCGGTTATTACTATTTATTGTAATATGGTGGTGTTTAGGTGATAATCTACATAAACTTAAAAAGTAAAATGTGAACTGACAGTTATTATTATTTACAATCGATTTCTGTGTAGATCTAAAAACTGTTATGATCACATGAAGGCTTTTCTTACTTTTTTTTTATTTAGGTCCTTTTTCAGAATGAAAGGTCAAATATTAAAATATAATTTAAAAAAATTGGCCACCAAAGTCACACAATACGCCCGGGTCGGAGAAGTGCCCTAAGACTATCACAGCTAAACATACCTTAGATATTTCTGATCATCATCATTCAGTCCTTAAAATAAACAAATCATAGACTTTATTATATTGCTTTATTTTAAAGTAAATTATAGTTATAGATATACGTTTGGGGATTTCGGCGTTGTTTAAAGAACTGAAAGCATATGCTACTATGTCAATCAAAGTAATCATCTTCATCACCACCTTCATCACACCATAAAAAACAACATTAATTTGTTTGTTTTTTAGATATTTGTAATCTCAACCTTACAGCACTTGTTACAGAGTAACGCCATCTATTGTCAATTTCTCTTATTACATAGCTCGTGAGCTATGGTTCAATTTAGGTCAATACGCATTACGCGAGGCGTAGTAGTTAGTTTTTATGGCATTATCCGAGAGAAGGCATCACAAAAATTACCCGAAAAACTGTGTTTAAAATTTGTATCGGTAAATTTTTCTTTTTGCACTATTGCTTCATAAGTCTCAATAAAATAAAAACTCGAAAGCATAAATCTTATTAACGTAATCAGTATAGGTAAATGTTAGACATATTTATGAGAAATATATATTGTTATCTCAAACATTAACTACATTTATTTAAAATTGTCTAAAAACAATAAAAATTAAAAAATTATATATAAGCTTGAACATATTAAAAAAAAAACAAAAGTAAGTCACCGAGCGGGATTCGAACCCGTAATACTCGATTCTTGCGGTCCGCGTCTTAACCCGCTGGACCAGACGGACAGTGGCCGGCAAGACGAAATTAGGGACCATATTCTGCGTGGACAGAAAAACGCATGAAAACTCGAAAACACGCGTTTTCCCAAACATAATCTAGATCGATTTTTTACCCCCGAAAACCCCATATACCAAATCTCAGCGAAATCGTTAGAGCCGTTTCTGAGTTCACAGAAACAAATAAATAAATATACAAGAATTGCTCGTTTAAAAGTATAAGATTTTATACATTATTAGCCAATTATTTAAAATTAATTTATAATATTAATGCAATTATTTTAACTTAATAAATAGCTAGTTGGTTGTTATTACATTTCGTTTTCAGATATAGTTACTTTAAATTTAATTATTTTTGTTACAATACTAATAATTAGATAATATGGTCGCCACCATCACCATAATCGTCGTCGCTTTATTTCAAAGATAATTAAATTATTTATTTCAAGTAGTGTTAAAAATTAATAAAAATTAAAAAAACTGAAACTAGCTTTATACAGGATGTTCGGCACATGGATGGACAAACGAAAACCGTGGACCCGTGGAGCCTTCTGCTATACATTGAGGCCTAATTACAAGACTCAGGCCCAATAGTTTTTTTTTAAATAATTTTTTAAGTTAATTTCGAAAAAAGCCAGTTTTCAAACTTCAAACGACTATAAATTTACTTTTAACATTGAAAATCCAAACATGCTTTTGTAATAATTATCTGCATTAGTTGCAGAATCATATTAAATTCAGTTTTGGAGCAAATGTTAGATATAAAATTAGATACGAGTCCTTAAACGACAAACAAAGTGAAAAAATAATTTTCATATTCCACTTTGAAATTCTTAAAAAAAAACTATGATTTTTAGAGCACTTAAAATTCTAGGAAAACATCTGTGGTTCATACCCTTTATATCGGTATACAATTTGCACTTTGTTTAAAAATAACTAGAGTAAATCGCAATTTAAACTAACGGGGCCTTAATTCATAAGACTCAATTTGCGAAAACTTAAATCAAGTACAAGCCAATTTGTCATAATTGCTTTCGGTATGTTCACTAACACTACACGTGGGAGCTAGTAGTCTGTCTCTCTCTTACCAGTCACGATACTATCTCTTGTCTCTTTTGTTGAATTTAGACAATAGCCGTACGTACATAGCAGGTAGAAAAAGGGGTGTTATTTCTCTGTGCAGTAGTAATTCTATGAAATCGTATATGTTTTTAATTAGTAAGCTTTTTAGTAGAACATGAATTTATTATTAAAACACTATGATAATTTAAATTTTAATTTATTTCCAAAATTTATTTTATAACAATTGTTCGAATTGGTGCCCTTGACTTCTTACGCATGCTCGGCACCGTTTTAAAATTTCCACTGTTGTTGTTTCATTATCATTTCGGCTTCCATTTTTTCGAATGCTTCATTTATTCTAATTATTAACTGCTCTCGACTGGGCACCACGGTTGCGTACACTAGCTCTTTGGCTCTACCCCAGACGTAAAAGTCTATTGGGGTAAGGTCGGGCGACCTTGGTGGCCAAGGAATTGGACCACCCCGACCGATCCACGAGTTCGGGAACACATTATTAAGGTATTCCCTCACAGCTATGCTCCAATGCGCTGGGCAGCCATCGTGTTGAAACACAAAAGGTCTGTCTTCTTGTAATACTTCTTCTACTAAACCGGGCAAATCATTTTGCAGAAATTCTAAGTA
This sequence comes from Phengaris alcon alcon, assembly GCA_037179445.1. Classification (NCBI taxonomy): domain Eukaryota; kingdom Metazoa; phylum Arthropoda; class Insecta; order Lepidoptera; family Lycaenidae; genus Phengaris; species Phengaris alcon. Next base: position 1,537,503 of record JAYRCH010000031.1, read on the forward strand.
ATTATTTCCATTAATATTGTCCGGTAAATAATGCGGCCCGATTAGTTTATTTCCAATGACCCCAGCCCAAACATTTACACTGAATCTTCTTTGAAATTTTCTCGGTCTCGTCACTCGTGGATTTTGGTTTTTGGGTGCCCAGTAATGGAGATTATGGTAATTTGAAATACCTTCCTTATCAAATTTTGATTCATCTGTCCACAGAATACTTCTTATAAAGTTTTCGTCTTCCACGTCAGTGTGTAGTAGATGTCGACAAAATTCCACGCGTCTACCAAAATCATTATCTTGAAGATCTGAAAACAAAGAAAAAAGGCTTGAGAATTTAAAATAAGGAAGACTAGATCTAGGCTTTGGTACATATTCAGTCTCTTTACGGAATTAAGAAAAATCTATTGTATCCATACCTTACACGGGAGTGTAATGGAAAGCATGTTGCCGATTTTCCTGGAGAACTGCCCACACTTTCCATATGCCAAGGCCCAGCATTGCAGCTACCTCTCTTATACTTTTATTAGGGTTATTATTAAATTCTTCTAATACACGTTCGTCTGTAGCAACATGATGTTGTCGTACATTCACCCTCGGTTCTTGATAACGCAAATTACCCGCTTCTCTAAGTCGTCGGTATGTAGTAGCAAAAGTTTGGTGGCTAGGCAGTCGACGGTTAGGATAGCGCTCTTGGTATAGTCTTTGTGCTTCACGTCCATTGCAATTAGCGGCTCCATACACCAACAACATATTGGCGTATTCTTCATTCGTAAAAGAGGTGGTCATTTTACGAAAAAAAAACAACAACGTAACAACAAAATAACAGAAAACTTAACAAACTGAAGCAACAACAATAACGTAAAACGATAACAAAATCACAAAACGAAAACAATAACAGTAAGCGCAACGGACACGTCAGATCGCCGAGGCAGTTAGGACTCGACAAATAAGTAAAACAATTTTTTCCAAAATTAACGTTTGACTGATAAGGAATAGACAAAATCAAACAATAGCACAATTGCAGAGTGAAATAACAACCCTTTTTCTACCTGCTATGTACGTACGGCTATTGTCCAAATTCAACAAAAGAGACAAGAGATAGTATCGTGACTGGTAAGAGAGAGACAGACTACTAGCTCCCACGTGTAGTGTTAGTGAACATACCGAAAGCAATTATGACAAATTGGCTTGTACTTGATTTAAGTTTTCGCAAATTGAGTCTTATGAATTAAGGCCCCGTTAGTTTAAATTGCGATTTACTCTAGTTATTTTTAAACAAATATGTGCAAATTGTATACCGATATAAAGGGTATGAACCAAAGATGTTTTCCTAGAATTTCAAGTGCTCTAAAAATCATAGTTTTTTTTTTAAGAATTTCAAAGTGGAATATGAAAATTATTTTTTCACTTTGTTTATCGTTTAAGGACTCGTATCTAATTTTATATCTAACATTTGCTCCAAAACTTAATTTAATATGATTCTACAACTAATGCAGATAATTATTACAAAAGCATGTTTGGATTTGCAATGTTAAAAGTAAATTTATAGTCGTTTGAAGTTTGAAAACTGGCTTTTTTCTAAATTAACTTAAAAAATTATTTAAAAAAAAACTATTGGGCCTGAGTCTTGTAATTAGGCCTCAATGTATAGCAGACGGCTCCACGGGTCCCACGGTTTTCGTTTGTCCATCCATGTGCCGAACATCCTGTATATTATAAAAGCACCTCAAACAGTAAGAATTTACTATAATGGAAAAATTATTCTTGTATATGTTTATTTAAATGTACGTCATATCCTAAGTGTATACATATTTTAAATTCTCTAAAAAAATATTTGAAGTATGCTATTGTATTTTCCTTCAATACATTTTATAGGGATACCAAGCTAATTATAGTCAGTAAAAATTTTATTACTTTAATTATATCCTTCAAGAATGCCTAATGTTATTCACTTTGTGATGCATTTTTATAAATTATCTACGTGTAAGGCATCTTATCTTATATTCATTTTATTATTGTTTATTTAGTCACCATCATCATTTAACTACCATATACTTATTACTAAGGACGAGGCATGTCAAACCTTGGCAAAAAAAATCTTCATACAAGAAAAAACTAATGCCATCTGTTGAAAACAGATTGAACTACGATGTCTAAAATCGAACTACGCATCATACGCAAATTACCGCAGGCCGTAATGGCTTTCATTTTTAATAATATTAAAATACCTTGTGTAATTAAATAACAACAAATTATATTGTACTTCTTTTACTAGATAATATTAAATCTTTTTCAAATTTTCTTCTCGTTCGTTGTAATTTTGGAGACTTTTACAGCGCAACACTAACTTTCTATATTGTCAAAATATGTAAAACTCGAGTACTTCAATGGGGAACTCAAAGAAAGGACGTTTTTAGTCTCGACATGCCCTGTCCCTGGTATACTATGCGTGTATTATATGCGTGTATTATAACGACTAATTCCCCCTCTGCTGCTATGGTTTAGATCTGATGTGAGGAGGAGCATAATGTACCTAATCTAACACGCTTGGCAGACATCACGCGCCTTCAATTAACATATAATATTTGTCAGTCTTCTTTGATTTGCAGGTTTTTTACAATATTTTCCTTCACCGTTTAATGTACTACCATTATCCAATTTGGTATACAATATTTTCCAGTGAATGGAGAGTGAGCCACGCCATGTCTCATCATCTTTACACCAACACTGCCCATGATCTAGAGTTGAGTATGCTGGAGCCGTTTCTGCAATACCTGCCCAACCCAGAGAAACCTTATTGGGCACAGTTAGGAGCAATTTACTACCCAGTCATATACAGCTTTGTTTCACTGGGAATGTTGATAAAACTGTAAGTATCATTTATTTTTTAATTTATTGGTAATATCAAAGGCATTTTGATTGGACACAAAGTGATATTTTGAGGAATAAATTTTGTTACAACTTACAACAAAGTTATTCGTAGCATGAAATATGTAACAGTTTTTCTTTACTTGTATGTAGTGAATATTTTTATTCATGAAACCGATTACTGGAGGAGGAAAGGTCAATTTAGCCTTCCGTGTTTTATTTGTTTATTTTTAACGCCATTTCTAAGGACATGGTCTAGAGTTGGTATAATTACCCACGGCGAGCAAAAATAAAATTATGTAAGATGTAAGCGGGATTGCATCTTGATAACAACAGCATAGATCGCATATTTGCAGATGGTAGTGTAAATACTGTGATATTTACCCTACTTTAAACGAGACAATCTTGCATATACTTATACAATTGAATTCGAGAAAACGGCTGCAAGTATTTCCATGAAATTTGGTATGTGCGGAGTTAGGGGGAGAATTATTTTTAAACAAAAAATTAAACCGACTTCCAAAGTAAAAATGCACAAAAAATTATGAAATAAATAATATTTCCTAAACAATTCCCCTTTTAAATTCGGCTAAAATTTTAACTATTTTTCTACTCAATCTTCTTAATTTCGAAGTCGGTACTAGCCCAAACAATATTTTATAAAACTCACGTTCAAATTTGCTGGTACCGACTTCAAAATTAAGAAGATTGTGTAGAGAAATATTTAAAATTTTAGCCGATTTTAAAAGGGGAATTATTTAGAAAATAAGATTTAATTCATAGTTTTTTGTACATTTTTACTATGGAAATCGAGTAAGAAATTTTTTGTTTAAAAATAATTCTAGTATGAACAATTTTTTTGTCAAATGCTCGTCATAGCCTATATTCTGTAGTTATAAAAACTTGTTAACAATATTCTGTGATATCTTATACACCGTAAAGTGGAGTCATTTTAATAGGTAACATTTGACAATTCATGAAAATTCAACCACGTAACCTTGTAACGGCGGGCATAAAATAATATATTTTTTCGTTTTGTTAGAACTGCACAATTGCTAAACTTTTTTCAATTACAATCACATATTTATTGTACCTAATAATGACCGATACGAGTAATTTTACGATTTGCTTTCACTAATAAACCATTCTAAACATAATATACAATTTCTGATCTAAAGAACTGAACGTCGTTACAATGTTGCGTCAGTTAACCCTTTTTCTTTTTAAACACTAGGGATGTTACTCTAAAAATCGAAAGCTGATAAGTAGAATCGAATGCAATGATTACTTGTGAAAAAATATCACCATAAATTAATAACCACGTTGTGATTATAATAAAACATAATTATATTGATTATTCTTTTAACTAACTATAAAAATACAAAAGATAACTAAATAGAAAAATTATTGATGTTAGGTACAATTTAGGTGGGATGTTGCTGTCAACACCTGTCGATGACGCCATGTCATGTCGCTATTACATGACGTAGTCTTTTGTCGTTGTACGAAGTGACTGTACGTTTTTGGTGTGCTCTCTGTTATTTTCTTCTGACCCGGCTTTTTTATTGAACTGATCTTACTGACTACGTTTACCTGGCTATAAATTGGACTCCGATTGCTTAACGATTAGTAAACAAGAACAACATTACAGTCTTACCAAGTCGAAACGGGGGAAACGCTAAACAGTTAAACGCTAAAAAGTTAAGTTGTTAAATCTGGTAAAAGCAACTAAGCTGTCCAAGCTTCGCTATGTAATCGAAGAACTAGCCCTAGAGGATGGACACGAAGTTATTCGATTGCCTCCCTACCATTGCCAGTATAACGCCATCGAGTTTATTTGGGCACAAATAAAGGGCCATACAGCGCGGAACAATACTGAACCACCCTTCAGTACTGCTAAAATGATGACTATGCTACAAACTGCGTGTGCAGAAGTCACTACAGAAGACTGGAGAAAAGTCGTAGAGAAAACACAGACAATAATTTTACAAGATTTTGAACGAGATGTGAGAATAGACAATATTATTGAAAATGAATTAATATATCTCTGAGTGCTGACAGCAGTGATGAAGATGACAATACTAATAAAAGTCCAGACAGTTCAACTGTTACCTAAAATGTCGACCAGGTCACCAGGTACACAATTTTTCAATGTCGACCAGGTCACACTGAGTTCTTATTATTTCTCAGAACGATTGTATACTCGATACTTCACGTAGCATATTTGAAAATGTATAACTTTTACGCCCTTCTTTACGGCAGTAAACATAGTCGTTAATATGGTACTCTGCTTTTAACAGGAGGTACCGAATTTTAAACAGTTACATTTTGTTTCAGAATTGCGGCAAGTGTCATGAAATTGGAGGGTAAAGAATTCACCTGGGACACATTAATACCTTTCACGCTGCCCGTTTGGATGTGGCTGGCCAGTGGCATATACTTGCCATGGGCTGTATTTATATGGCTGGCCATTGTATTGCTGGGAAGTTTGTTTTTCATGGTATTCGGTCTCACTGCAGGCCATCATGGCCACAAGACGTTTTTCGAGGGTGATATACCCAGGTGATAATAATCATATAATTATATTTTTTATCACGACTACCTCTGTGGGTTACGTCGAGCGCGTCGGCGCTTAACCGGAGGACGCGGGTTCGAGTCCCGCAGAGGCAAGAAAAAGTTTTAATGTATTTCTTGGTCATGCCTGTGTATGAAATGTGTATAATTTAATAAAAATCTTAAATATATGTATAGTATAAATATATTAAATTATATGCTAGTAAAATATATTAAATTCCCATTTTCTGGTTCCCGTAACACAAGTTCTTCGGATACTTAGCACGGAGCCAGACTGACGTGGTGTGAAGCGTCCATAGATATTTTTCATTATTACGACAATAACTTTATTATAGTATTGTCAAAAGCATAACCTCCTTACTCCTTTCACAGCGAGAGAGTAGAAACCGTGTCAAAATTAGACAGCACACAGTCCTCGAAGAATTGACATGTCACACGACGTCACATTATTATTATTATTGACACATCTTTAAGATCTCTTCCCGTTGTGCTAGATATTCTGTGTGCTGGGTGCGAGTTTTTGTCACTGGTCGCCGTGAAAAAGTTAACTACAAGTTGTATGGCAACGCCTCTAGTGGCAAACAATGGCAACTAAGCAAATTTTGCAAATGCAACGTTTAAAGCAAGAAATTATTATTAAAATAACCTAACCAAGAGCATGCCGGGACATGTCTAAGGAGGGTTCCGTAACTATCAACGCTCAGATTTTAGTATGATCTATCAGCATGGAGACAACTTTAATGCTATAAAAAATGCCTAGGGCAAATTACAAACCACTTTGGAGGCCGATTACTCGAAAATGGTCGACTTTGTAAAAGAAAGTCATGTGTAAACCTAACCTAACCTTTATTTTAAAAGACCTATTCAAAAATACCTTCCCGCGGCTTCGCCCGCGTGAAATTAGGTTTTAAACTTTCATCCCCTATTGATGTTGAATTAAACCCCCTTGGGGGTTGGATTTTGATAAATCCCTCCTTAGTGGATGCCTACGTCATATGAGAAATATGTGTGCAAAATTCTGTTCTGATTTCTAGCCTTAAGGCCTGTTTATTAATAATAATAATAATAGCTCCCCACTGATTTCAGTGACGGTGGCCGGTTTAATTGAAACCAGGCCAGGTACGCAGGAGTTATTTTATAGTGCCCAAGTGTGTGCGCAGTACACAAGAGCACTCTCTCTTCCTTTACTCTCGTAACCCAGTGGGACGAATAACCGACACGACTGGTGAGATATCAGGTGCAGGTCCGACTTTTTTACATGCCCATCCGACGCATGGATCATCTTTCTTGTCAGACAATCAGGTGATCAGCCTGCATTGTCCTAACCAAACTTGGAAACAAGATTTTTTGTTGTTCCAATGCGGGAATCGAACCCACGACCTCCGAGTCGAGAGCCAAGCTCTAAACCACTAGACCACGGAGGCTGGCCTGTTTATTAATACATCAGTCAATCAGTCAATCAGCTTTGCCTTATATATATATATGTATGTATAGAATATTATAGAAGTTAGAACCGCGGACAGACAGACAGACAGACGGACGGACGGACAGAGCGAAACTATAAGGGTTCCTTGTGTATTACGGAATCCTAAAAAAGACAAGTGGTCATTCCAACTTTGTTTATACATATAAAACTCCTTATATAGCAGCTTTATCTTCAGCTACAAATCGATGCTTGAATGTTATTAAAAGCGTTTCTCTCTTTAGGTTAAATATATTTTTCGCTACTTGATCTTACAATTTAGTAACATTCCAAGTTTTTCTAGCAATTTTTTTTGTATTATTTATATTAGACATCTTCTGATAAACTGACACACTGTACGGTCTAGTAATTTTTAGCAAAGGACAATGCCTGATTTTGTTTCGTTTTCACGCGCCCATCAATCAAACCTTGATTTTTGGTTTTATATTAAGGTAAGATAATTATCAAACTTGCTATGGCCATATTTCTCTAAACTCGCTCGGAACCGGGATATTAGGGATTGAATGTCTCAAAAAGTATTTTTAAAAAAATATCCTTTTTTTTTAAGTGTTACTAGCAAGGAACATTTTTTCGTAATATAAGTTGCATGGCAAACTTAAAGAAAGTGTTGTATTTTGATAAACTGACTTATTAGAGAAATCTTATACTTTAAACGAGACGATCTTGTATATATGTATAATCGGTATCTGCAACGGCTACATGACGTAATACCATAAAATTTAGTATGCACGGAGTTTTGGAGGAGAAAAATCGATCTAGCTTGGTCTTGTCCCTTAGAAACTACGCATTTTTAAGCAATATATTGTTTTTTTTTGTCGTGCAACAATATATCAATACTTTCGACTTTCTTACGTCAGTCTGATTGGCAGCTTGGTATGCGTACCTACGAATAATTTCTGCATTTTTTTTGGAAATTCAGAATGTAGTGGGTTCGGATCCCGGTAAGATAAATATTTTTGTGATACTTAATATTTCTTTTTATTTCATATTTTTTTTATTTATTTTTAATTATTATATCGTTCTACTAAAACACCGAGCGAAGCTCGGTCTCCCAGGTACTTAATATTTATTACACATCCATGACCAAGGAACACTTTTAGTTCGATTCAAACCTGCAACCTCCACAGATGTTCCTTAAATACAATATGATCCCAATACATTTTTTAAGCATTAAGATTTAATACGTAACACTTTCTGTCCGGCGAAATGGCGCTGGATTTGCGTTTAATTTGCGCGCTTGTGTGTTATTTCCGCATGGACGTGTCGCTCGTTTGCATGAACCGACGTACTACCGCCATTGTGTAATCAGTTTTAGAATTATTGCCTCGCCCCTATTCCCCGGTTGGCTTCTGAATTTCCGTGCATTCCAGTATAGGAGTAGTTGAAAATTGTATGCTTGATGATAAAATTATTTCAAATCAATATTTCCAAATTTTTTATTAAACACACATAAAAAAAAAGATATAGAAAAAACATGTAATGTACAATACGTTAAAATAATCCCATGCTAAGTTAAGACTTGTTTTATGCCGGCATGTGTGGAGGGTACAAGTGATCCAAAAGAAATATCTAACATCTTTAAAAATTATTTTCAAGTAAAATCTGCCCTGCCGCCATGTCAATTCACCTCTAGTGATCACTGTAATATTACTCAAACGACGAGAATAACTAGTAAAGAGGTTGGCCAGGTAATTGCACAAATGTCACGGGGAAAATCACCAGGCCACGATGGACTTAGTGTAGAGCATTTTAAGCACGCTGGCCCACACCTTAGTAGACTGTTGTCGATGTTGTACACATTTTGCATCAGACATTCATATCTGCCATATGATATGATTAAAACCATTGTAATCCCCCTTGTCAAGAACACCACTGGTGACATAGGAGACAAATCAAATTATAGACCTATATCCTTAGCCACCATCACTGCAAAAGTGCTGGATAAAGTACTGGATGAGCGCCTTGGCCAATATATCAAAATACATGATGCTCAATTTGGCTTTCAGGCAGGTCTGTCAACAGAAAGTGCAATCTTAACATTGACGAACACTGTAAGTTACTATATAACTAGGAAAACGACAATATATGCATGTTTCCTTGATATGTCCAAGGCGTTCGATCTTGTTTCTTATGGCCACTTGTGGAATAAGTTAAAAGAAGAAGGTGTTTCCCCAGAAATTATAGAATTTTTTTCTTATTGGTATAATAATCAGACAAATGTTGTAAAATGGGCTGATAAGTATTCAGATGAGTATAAGCTGAGTTCCGGTGTTCGTCAAGGTGGACTCAGCTCTCCGAGGCTATTTAACTTATTTGTAAATAAATTGATTGAGGGGCTGAGCAGCATGAATGTTGGCTGCCGCATAGATGGAGTTTGTGTTAACAACTTGAGCTATGCGGACGATATGGTGCTGTTGAGCCCTTCAGTCAATGGCTTGAGAAAACTGTTGCAAATGTGTGAGGCTTATGCTGACCAGCACGGTTTAAAGTACAATGACCAAAAGACTAAATTAATGGTTTTTATAGGTAAAAATAAGAAACCTGTAAATGTCCCCCCCGTCTTTTTAAATAAGGTACAGTTGAATCGTGTTGATCAGTTTAAGTATCTTGGACATGTTGTGACCGACACTTTGACTGATGATCAGGACATAGAGAGAGAAAGGAGGGCACTGTCAACTCGCGGGAACATGCTGGCTCATAGATTCGCTCGCTGTACATTGCATGTTAAGCTCACATTGTTTAAAGCATATTGTCAAAGCTTTTACACGAGTGGTCTATGGGTCAAGTATACACAGAGATCCTATAATGCACTTAGAGTGCAATATAATAACATTTTCAGGGCGCTGGTGCGACTACCCCGGTACTGTAGTGTCTCAGGCATGTTTGCAGATGCTCATATTGATGATTTTTATGCTATCATGAGAAAGAAAACATGTTCTGTAGTACAAAGGTTAAGGGGTAGTTGTAACAGCATCCTGGAAATGATAGCAGGGAGGCTGGACTCAGCTGTTTTGTGTCGCTTCACTGAGTTGCATGTGAGAGGTGCGACTGGATGACTTGACTCAGGCTGCTGTCACTGGCTTTACTTTTTGTTACTTTTTGTTTCTTTTTAATTAAACTTTTAAAATGTGAACTAACATAGGTTAGGATTTATGTTACCTACTAACAAATATGGACTGTAATTGTCTGAAATAAAGAAATTTTTATTTATTATTTATTTATTTATGGCAATCAGACAACGGACATATATTTTACAATTTTATACTATAATATTTGATTTATATAGATACACTTAAAAAACCAAGCTGAAGGTAAGAAGTATGAAAAGTGAAGCATTATTGCGCGCGTTAACTGTCTGAATCTGATGCAACGGTAGTTCTATAATATCGTTGGTCTGATGTTATAAATCCTCAAACTGTCTCATGAAAAGTAAGGACAGATTAGCCCCCGGTTTCTGAATAGCTAATCAAATAGATTATGAACTAACACGTTGTTGAGTTAACAGGCTTGTTAAATCAAATTGCGTTTCTGAAACGCTGATTAGTGAAAAATTTAATAATCATTGATCAAATTTACATGACACATACAAGCACATACAAGCCTTAAATAGCTTTCCAGAAACCGAAACAGCGCTTGACATGTGGTTTGACCATTCGTTTGACATTAGTTTTGTTAACTAACACGTTGATCAAATCAAACTACTGATCAAGCTTTTTGGAACTCAATTTACACTTGAGAAGAGATTTGACCGCTGATTAATTGATTTTGTCGTTGAGTAGCCTTTCAGAAACCGGGGTTAGTCTTCAAATAAATACTTGTCAGGATTATATATTTTTCGTTATTAAACGAAAATAAATAAATCACCTGCATCAATAAGCATTGAAAAACCGAAATCATAAATGACTTTATTAAATCTTAGCTCCCTTTGAAAACATTACAAATATTAAATATATTGATCGATTTTCCGGTACCAATTACAGGTTACTTTCTTTTTAAACGGTAAGAGGTTTCCTTCTGATGCGTATGAGGCAAACGCTTTGATGTGTGAGATTATGTAAATCAGTAATTCCCAAAGTGGTCCAGGTGAACCCCCAGGGGTCCGCGGAGACTCGACGGGGGTCTACGTTTGACGTGACAAAAAATGGGGTCTACAATCGTAAGCAGGGGTGCATGAAAATTAATTTGGATTCGATAGTGAAGAACTAAAATGTTGGATTGTTATTTTAAATAATATGATACCTAAATTAAACCTTCTCAATAAGACAATTTATAAATAAATTGAGAAAAAAATGGATAGTTCCGAACTGGGAGGCGAACCCAGACCATGTCGGTATCGCGCCGAGTGCTCTACCAGTTGAGCTATCCGGCCCTATGCCACTTTCCTGTTCCAATTTCATTTATAACTTATTTAGCCACACCGACCATCATACGGCAATACAACAACACAAACAATATGATACCTAAATTAAACCTTCTCAATAAGACAATTATCTCCTATCAATATAGGCAGATGATATTTTAAGAAGCTCAGCGACTGTTACTTGTAAAATCTTGCATATTCCGTATTCAGTACAACGCGTTTTGAATTTAAAATTTGTTTAGTCTACCTACTTTATTATCAAATAATTAACCCTATCAAGGAATCAATTATAACCCTTTTTTTTTCGAAAACTGTTAATTCGTCGTTGAAACAGCCACAACGCAAGATTCCAGAGATAGTAGATCTAATCTTTCTTTTTCACTTTTTTTCGAGATTTAGAAATTTGTAGTAATGTAGAATGTAGATGCAGGAGGTCCACCGGATCCAGCAAAATTTTGATAGTGGTCTATGAAACAAAAGAGTCTGGGAACCACTGATGTAAATCATTCTTATTACTTTCTTTGCAACGTGGCTTGTTGCTACGTGTATAAAATATCCTAACTAAGAGTATTTCAAGACCTCAGGTCTACGGAACCTTCCTTAGACATGTCTAAGGAAGGTTCCGTAGACCGTAACTTTCAACGCGCAAAAAGTTCTAACTCTTATAGCTTAGAAATGCCAGGGGGGGCTTAAAACCACTCGAGGTCGATTATTATAAAATGGTTGACATTATAAAAATAAAAAAATCGCCGTTATTTAAAAAGACCTATTCGATGATATGGGGTATCACTATGGGGTAAAATGAAAAATAAATTTTCATCCCCACTTCACACACTATATTATGAGGAGCCACATACTATATACATAAGGCACCTCTAAGATACGAAATAAATTCTACATTTAAGCAATATTTATCTATACAAAATTTAGTTTATTTATAATTATCGAAGTTACTAAGGGAGTACGGACAGACAGAGCGAAACTACTAGGGTTCCATCATCCATGTAGCTACTACGGTACCCTAAAAAAGAAAAAGTAATAGCACATTTTATATTTCGTATTTTTTGCTACTTACTTAAGCTTTGAACACTTTGATTAACTCTACAAGAAGATTCCGTTCAATAATTAAATTCAAAAAAATGTGTATTTTCACAATGGTTTTAAATGGAACACAATGAAACAACAAAAACCCAGATCTGCACAAGTGGGCCTAAATGTCAAAGCGGCTTAGCTATGTGTGCGTTGGACTTTTTGCGTTATTCACAAAGCGGAGTCCCGGGCCTTTAGTCAAGATGCATTCGATAATTTCGAATGTCGAAGTTCGAAAACAAAATGTATGGAATTTGACATAAGGCATCGCAAGCGACACATCACTTGGCGATGACTTGTGTAAAATCCTATACATTTTTCATTTCAAACTACGCCGTCGAAATTATCGAATGCATCTTGACTAAAGGCTCAGGTCAGACTAATATTTGATTCATTTTTTTAATCGCCATCTGTTAATTTTTTTCCTACAACTAGTAGGTACTCTGAGCGAAGCCCGCTCTCCCAGGTACTATATAATACTCAAATAATAAGATCATTTATATTTTTTCAGCAACGAAGAACTTGACTGGGGTATTCATCAGATCGACACAATCGTGGACAATATCGACAACAGCAGCAGTCACTTTAAAAACCTGACGCGCTTCGGAAGCCACTCCCTCCATCATCTCTTCCCCACTTTAGACCATGGAGAACTACACTACCTGTACCCCACACTGATGGAACATTGCAAGAAGTTTGAGACAGAGCTGCGAATGACGACGTTCTTCAAAGCCTTGATGAGCCAAAGTAAACAACTAACACGAAAAAGACCGCACGATTTCAGGCAGTATTTTTAGAAATTTCTCGGGAAATGTATGTCAATGTTTACGGTTTTACAGGGTTATATTGATATTTGCAAATACTTTTTTGATAGCACGGTAAACGCGAAAATAGACGCATGAAAATAAATTAAATTTAAATAGGTAATTTAGTTACCTATGTTTTTTAAGGGGTAAGTTTCTAGACTTTTCGATCAAGAGCGCTGGGACCTTATGAGAAAACGGCTGTGGGTATTTTTAGTTGCTATAGTAACGTACTTTTGTAATAAATAGTACCTAGTGAATATTGTGTAGTTTTATTATTCCTGTGTCCATTCATCATTGTGCTCCACTATTTTATCAGCTATTTCCGCATGAGCATGTTGGTCATAGCCCATATACATTAAAGGTATAATTTACATTTACAAAATCTTTATGATCGTTATCTAACAGTTATTTTAATCGTCTCCAGAGTGTGTCCCACACAAATCTCCACTCAACTACATAGTATGAAAACATAAAACTACCTTCACCTCACGGCGACCGGCCGCACTGGAAAATAATGGGGGAGGCCTTAGCAAATGGGTAATTAGTAATTACCTCCATCTTCTACCTCTAGTCTTCCTATTGACGGACCCGTTTTCTTTTAGTTTTTCAGAAAAATTAAGCGATGTCCTACACTAACGTGAGGTATATATATATATATATATATATATTCTTTTTCTGTTTCTTTTTTAATGGTCTTAACTTCTAACTTTTTACAGTATTCTTTCATTTCTTTTCATGATTAATTTCTTACAATGGTTCTTGTTTTCGTCCTTATTTCTAACATTACATACATTCTTTTGTATATATTTTTTACAATAGAAGAATCTATTTTTTACAATAGAATACAAATACATATTCGTATATTATACTTACGTACGTGAAGCAAAAACTTTGTGCCCAGTTTTAGATAAATTATGTGACCGAAATAGTGTGAAAAGACGTTGGGCGGGGAGTTTTGTCTAAGTCTAATCTTATTCAGATGAACAGTAGGGGGTATAGGCTCTCTTTTAGGGGCCCTAAAAGAGAGCCTTGTGGAACTCTAGAGGGGATAGGTATCCAATTGGACATATAGCCGTTCAATACCACTGATTGCACCTTCTGAGAACTGAAGAACTGAGAACCACCTCAAGAGGTCACCCCTTATGCCTAGCTCGAAAAGTTTTTTCAGCAATATATGTATAGATATAGAAGGTAGATTAGACCACAGGGCGAACTCTAGTTTAAATAAAATACACTAAATACCTCAGAGCTCTGATTACCTGTTAATCGAAGTAGGCTTCCAATAACATAATTTGGTTTATAATACCAAATTATGTTATTGGAACAAAGGGTTAGGTTGATAGGTTGAGCGGACCGCAGGCCGTACTGTGCGGTCGCCGAGCCGAGTAGACAATATCACGTAATTAACTTGTACTATCTACATGTAGGATTCATCATCATCAGCTGGTGATACTGAAATCAGGAAGTTATGTCAATATGGTCGCAGATCAGACCATCACTTAGCGTATCTTTATCTCACAATTTAATAGCGTTCTGTTCCTAGTTATTAAACTTAATTTTCAATAATCTTTTACATATTTTTTTAAATACATATACATGTTAATTTAAAATGACTATGGGATAATTAACTGTGGGAGCACGGATGGGCCGGTTCGACCGGATAAATACCATGACCTCACAGAAAACCGCCGTGAAATAACGCTTGCGTTGTGTTTCGCCGAGTGAGTGAGGTTACCGGAGGCCCAAGGGGGGTTTTTAAGGACCAGGAACGCAAGTCGCAACACCATAGGAGTTAGAAGTGTAACTCCTATGGTGTTGCGAGTGTCCACGGGCGGCGGTAATCGCTTGCCATCAGGCGATTCGTCTGCTTCCTGGTTCATTTCATTTAAAAAAAAGGTTAAATAGTACATATATTAGGTAGATAAACATGAGTATCAATAGAAAAACCGAGTTTCGTTCGGTCGGAGCTTTATTAAATAAGTTTGTTCGAAATAAATTACGGATACAATCTACTGCATGTGTAAAAACGTTTAGGCAGATTTAAAAAAATATATAGAACTATTGAATAACGTTACATTACGATGTGTCAGGCGTTGGGGTAAGTCATCTCACAGAAACAGTGGATTTAAAAGGGAAGTAAAGAATTTGCCTAAATAACTTAAATACAATTAGACGTATGAGGTAAATGACCTGGCCGAAAGACAAGGCCGTAAAGAGCGTCCTGTAACTTTATTTGGTAATTATTTTTCGAAATTTTAAATGATTTTTACATAAGCTGCAGATCATATACCCAAAATATCCGTTATTGATTTTGATTAACCTGTACCCCCTTACTAATAAAAATATTTAAACAGTGGATAAGTTATACAATGTTTTGTCTTTGTCTGATACGTGGAAAAAGTAGCTTGGCAAACAAGGACAAAACATTGTATTGCTTATCCATTGTGTAAATATTTTTAATAGTAAGGGGGTACGAGTATAAGAAAAGTGCATAAGAAACTTAACGTTATATCGTTGGAATTGCGGGGAAAAATCTAGAAAATTCTAAAAAGTTTAGTGGGCACGGCTTCCTGCCATCAGGAAATCATTCAACCACTATTGTTACTGCCTTTTTCTTTAGAAGTAATGTATTTTCAAGGAAAAGTTATAGTTGTAGTACAAATTGCAGTAGCAGTCTCCAGCCAACATTTTAGAAGTAATTCCCCTCATAAATTAACTAGCCGTCCCGACACACGTTCAGTCTGAACTATGAAGTGGAATAAACTAATAACTAAACCTACAACCTACACCAACATCACACACATTGATATGAGAAATTTCAATCGTCATCTTTAGTATTTTCCTCGTAATTTTTTCAATTTCTCTCATCGTTTACACCTTACCGCTGTACTCGTGCAATTATACCAAGAGCTTTTACAGCCGTTCTGAAGTTTCAGCGAGACATTGGCATCATTGCAATCCATTTTTACCTGACGGCGCGACGCAAAGGACAATCGGGACCCGTTATAAGGAAGTCGGATTTTTTATGGGCCCCGATTGTTTCAATCGTAATGTGGGACTAATAGAATGTTTTTTTTTATATATCGATCACAAAACTACTATTTACGATACCTATAATATATTCAACGGTAGGTCTATTTATTCGATAATTCTCGATAACAAAATCTCGATTACTGAACTTTCTTATTTCTTTCTTTACTTTCAGTTTTTACGCAGTCTGGTTTTTTTTAATTTTGTATTAATTATTATATTTAAGAGAATATTATGAACATAGTAATAATTTTATTAAACCATTTTTCTTATACGTTACAATAGTACCTAGTAAGAATGTTTACTATCTACTTACATATATGGAAACTGTTTAGTATGTATTGTGTAGTAGGTACCTATGTAATAACAATCCACCTACTATTAAAACAGAATCAATTATTAGTAGTAGGTTTTCACCGGGTCTGGCTCAAAGGCAGACCCGGTGAACCCGGTTCGCTCCAGATTTTCGGCGTTCGATGGGCATCACCAGCTAAAAAAAAAAAAAAGTTTGGTGTCAAATTGGGGGTTTTTGCCCATGCCCGATCGATTGCGCTTATCCGCTTTTCAATATCTCTAACGGTTACAAAGATAGACTTTTGCAATCACTAGGTTCATTAAGCTCTATTCATTTACTAATTACGTCATGCAGCGGTAAACAATGGACGGTGATAAGCTTAGGGCCATTAGTGGTTAAGTGAAACAACAATGGTATTGTAAGTGAGTCATTTTATTGGTAAAATAACACTCAAATAAACTACATAATTTCAAATCGTTGAATAAAGTATTTGCACCAAAGTGTACCAAAAAATCATTCAGTGACTTATTGTTATAAATATAATACAGATACATTATACAGTATTCTCCACAAACCATGGTATAATCATTTTGTACTCTAGCTATATTGTATGACCATATTCTACAATTTCTCTCCAGAAACTTTCGGTGATATCCCTGTGGAGACCGACCATATGAATCAAAGTATTGTCCAATACGTTGTTTATCAATATGTATGGCGATCCAATGGGAACCTGGTTTATTATCAGCGTCCAAATTGCTCACGATATAGCATGGAACTGGAACATGTATCGGTAATCGGTTTGCCGCGTAAACATTATTTTCAATGCTTGCATCAATTTTTTTCAAACATTTCTGTATGTCTAAAGTATCCATGAATACTGTTTAGGTATGGTGATCTTATCTGCTCTAGCGATTGAGTATTAATGTGCACCATCTTAACCAAACTTGATATAAATCATGATATTTAAAGTTGATATCAATATCATCATATTATATGAGGGAGAAAAAATAAACGTTTTTTGTAGTAAATTTTTTATTCAATACACATATAAGATATACAAATAAAAACCTATGAATAATATACTTAACTACTATAGTCTACTGAAATATTGCGATTTTTATCTATTTCTATAACATTATCGAATTCTGCATAAACAACGCAATTGATCGTTTGAGTCAGAGCAGATTCAAAGCGAACTTCTAATCTAACACTACCATGTCTAATTTGATTCCAATGTCTAGATGAATTGGCTGACAAATCAGGTGTGAGATCAAATGCTAGCAAACAATAACCTTTCGAATACTTATCGTGAGATATCCCATTACCTTCGTTAAGAAAATGTATTCCTGTTCCTGAGAATAATGTGTGATAAGTTGTGGTAAAAATATTATTATCAAAAGATGGTTGTAAAGCTTTTGAAGGAATTTGTTGACCGTCAATATATAAACAAAAGGAATTCATTTTATAGTTCTCAAAATTATATGGATTTTTAGACAATGCTGCATTATTTACAAATCCAACTATACATCTCTTGGGTACTTGTCCCAAAAATATATTGTCTAATGTCTTGCCTTGAACCCCTGACGGTATCGTTAGAACTTTTACTTCGGCTCGAGTTATAGGATATTTTGCAGTAGTGGTGGATAAGACTTTTTGATGGGCAAGTAAGACGGATGGGTTAATTTTTGTCCTTCGAACAAGGAGAGTCGCATCTGTTATTTTAATTTTGTATTTAACATCATCTGTTGGGGCAATCAAGTTAAATGTTTCACGTGATCTAACCAATTTAATACACATCTCAACACCATTAATTAAAAACTTTTCTTGATTGAATATGTCACCATGAAGGAATGTGATCATTTCGAATTCCTTACTTTCTGAAACTAATTGTTGTCTTTTAGTAAAACCTGAATTTTTGTCATCGGTTGAGTCCATTTTACCAGCTGTATCTTCGTACCAAAGGCTACACGTTAAATGAGATTCTTTAGCATTGGGTGAGTAATTCAAAAGAGTTTCAATGTAAGCTCGATAAGCATATGTATTATTTGGCGGTGAAACCAATTTTTGGTTCAAATAAACATCGAGTTGAGTAAAAACTGAATGAAGCCAATTGTTTACAGGTGCTACAACAGTTGAAGCTGCCAGTTTTGAAGAATCCTCATTTAATATTTTTGCTTTTAAATGAATCAGAGTGTGTGACAAGTCTATATAATCATCGCCAGTTCCAGGGACTTGAAATTCTATGGGGCCATCGTCAGCTAAAGATGATATTGGTTTGTAGTGCACCCACATTCCACTTTCTATGCTTGTTTGTGTTGATGGTAAAGCAAACAAATCTAATTCAGATTTTATACATTCACAAGAGTGACTATGTAAGAAAGACATAGTTTTTAAATTTATGAAAATATATCTCCTTGATATTGACGAGTTGATTTTTGTCTCTTAGCACCTCTTCCTTTACCGTTCGATGAACGAATGGCTGTTTCAAGACGTTTTCTTTTAGTTATATATCCTGAACCAGTCATGTTTAATTTATCAATTTTTTGATCTGCCCTTCTTTTCAAATTTGAACTAATTTCCTTAAGTCGTGATTTTATTGATTCATCCATGGGCCGTGCACGTGCCATATCAGATAGAAGTCCAACACCCGCACTCATAGCTTCCTTTCCGATCGCTTTAGCACCACTAGAAAGCAAATGTAAGACAGATCGAAATAACCCTCCCAAAAAACCCCCAATGCCATGTCCGCGTTGATAAGGAGCTCCTTTGTAGACGACTCCTATTCCAGAACCAGCTTGATGGGTATAATAATGTTCATACGGACAATTTATGTTATTGTGTGTATACATTATAATTTTCTAAAGTGTAGTTTAATACACACTGTTCCAAACTGGAATGGTATTTTTTGACTGGTGTTTGATCTTATATCTATTTCAATTGTATCGAATTCTCTGCGCATGACTGGTAAGTAGTGAGGAGGGGAAAACACGTGCATTTTATTTGCTCCGTATATATATTTTGAAGGATCTAGTGGTATAATTCTGAGTAAAGCGCTCATAACATCCCCAACAATCTGTGGTTCCACTATATCACAATAAACAAACAGTTGTGATGGTAATCCCAGATGTAAGTTTGCAGGACGTTTGCCAAACGTCTTTCCCACAAAATTTCTATTAGGTTCAAACCCTAATTGAATACCTAACTGAGGTGATAGTGACAAGGATATAATTGAATCATCTGCAATTGTCACAGATACAAACTTGGATATCTCATCGTAACGAAAGGTAAATTTTTCTCTTATATTATTTAAAGCTGTTAAAATGTGATCAATATTATCATAGTTGGTAGCGGGGATGTGTTTTTTATAGTGAACAATTGAAGGATATTTTTCATTTGGCATTAACATTTTCTTAGTAATATAAACAATATTTTCATGTTCTTGAACAGTAAACATTGTACATGGGTACTGAAATTCAACAACACCTACAGTCCATTCCCCTTCTAATTTAATTGATTTTGGTAATTTTGTTGAAAACCTTGTCGTCATATTATCTGGAAAATATTCCATTGAACTGTTGCTTAGTAATGTTAAATAAAAACTTCCTTTCATTATATCTGTTTTAAATCAGATACCAAAACCCAACTATTAAATTTATCAGGATAACCTTTCCACTTGACAAGCACTTGCTTTCTGCTACCAGAATATCGAAAAGTTATTATTTTATCTATTTTGTGATCTGAAGTGGGGCTAGGTGGAGTAACTTTTTGTAATTCTCTTTCATAAAAAGTACCTTCTATATCTTCATTTTGTAAATCTTTTAAGGTGTACACAACCCAAGGCGATCTAGGGATTACAGTTGAAACAATAAAAATTTCATCACTCCACTTAGATTCGTACCCCTTTTGGAAGATATGTTTGTATTTTGTGATTCTAACATGATCACCCACGTGAAACTTTGGTAATGAGATATCTCCTAATGATCTTTTATTTTCTCGAGCATACAAATTGTTCCAAACAGTCATAATGTTACTAGAACTTACATCACATGGAGGCATTTTAATACTTGAATGAAAACTATGGTTATATGTATATAATAAATCTTGTAAAATATTTATAGATCTGTATGTATTTTTATGTGTAAAGTAACGCCACATTTTTGACTTGAGTGTTCTTTGAAATCTTTCTACAATACTAGCCTTTATATCAGGATTATTTGTCGTATAATAATTAATATTTTTGCTCTTAAAATATTGACGAACATCTTTGGAAACAAACTCAGTACCCTTATCAGACTGTATGTGAGTTGGAACTGTATGAGCTTCCTCATAAATACTCTCAAAACATGTTTTGATTGTTAAAGAATTTTTATTTTTCACAGGTCTCGCATAAGCATACTTACTAAATACATCAATAACACACAATATATAGTTATAACCATCATTATATTTACAATATGTTCGCATGTCACTTAAATCTGCTTGCCACAGTTTATTAAGATTAGATACGATATATTTGTTTCGAGGAAACTTTTTGTAAGCCGGTTTATGAAGTGTGTACGTTTCTTGTGATTGCAACCATTTCTTGACATCATTTTTATTCATTTTTCCTTCCATAGCTTTTGCAAGTTTGTCAATACTGCTGTAACCAGCAGGGTGTGATGCATCATAATAAATATTGTGAATTTCTAGTAGTCCATTTTTCCCAATCAATTTTCTTTTTTATTTTTCTAGTATACTTGTTTTCAGATGCAGGTGTAGAATATTCCTCGCCACCAGATATTTCACCAAAATCTTTCAACTGAAGTTGGTTAATATACTCACTTCTCTTCGGATTACCAATATAAGTGAGTGGGACTTTTAGATCCTTCAAAGCTTTAGCAAATTTTTCCCATCCTATTGGATCACTTCTTTTCAATGGTCTTAATGAATCATTGACTAAATCTACAATATTGCTCCCATTTATTTTGTTACTATCCACTAGTACTGTAGCATCATCGTTCCAGTGTACTTTGTTTTGATTTGTTAATAAGAAGTTTAATAATGACTCACCTTTATTAATGTAAGATTTAGGTATTAAACTTAATATGTGTTGTTTTGAGTATATAGATTTATTTTCAACTGTGTCGCTTTCTTTGTGTCTATCTTCTTCTTTACTCGATGTCTGATCAACAATTGGATCTTTGTAGTTTGGGCCACTACTTTTATAATATTGTTCTTTTTTCAAAAGTGTTTCAGATAAATCCATATTTGAGGTTATTATTGGGAGTTGATAAGGCTGACGATCTTCTCCAATGAAGTGCAAATACCTTAGTAATGTTTGTAAGTATAAAATCCATTTTTTTCTGTCGTCATCGTTACTTTTAATAATATTTTGCATTTCAACATCTAATCGTGATTTAGGATTTTCGTGAGTCTCGTTTCTTTAGTTTATTTTATCAATCAAACTTGGTTCCACCAGTAACATTTTCTTAGCGTGTTCCATTTTAAACAAGACCACTAACTAATCCACTTAATATGGAACCTAAAATAATAGGTAGAAATGCACCACCTTTTTGAACAATTATATTTTTTCTAACTTTGGTTGTAGTTTTACGAACAAGCTTTCGGAGTAATGTTATATATTGTTTTAAAGATTTTTTATCCTTTTCTTTTAGTGGGACTTTGCCTTGTAGCACATTATGAATACACTCACATATACAATTTATTTCATCTTCATCACATGATTTTAATAAAGCTTTTTGATACTTTGGTTTTAAAGTGTGCAGTGCGACGAGCAGCTCTTTATGCGTCTTTAAGCTTCCCAGCATTATTTGTAAATGATAGAACTTTGTTGGTTCTTATCGTATTTAAACCCTCTTTTCGGTACATAAACTGAACAGTTTTTGTCAGTTGGGAATATATTTGTCTTAAAACGACACATGTCATTTGTATCTTGTTTGAGATCTATCATCAAATAACCATGTGCCTCTGTCGTTGCATCTTTGTAAGCTTCTTGAACAAATTTAACATTATCAGGTGAGACTTGACGAGCTAAATATCGAATTTGTGTTTTATCACGGGGGTTCTTAAAATAAATTATATAGCTCGAATTTAACGAAATATCTCTTTGACCTTTTCCTTGATGAAGCAGATTTTGAGTTATATAAAATACGCTTAAATTTCTGTGGTGACTACCTTTTGTAAACATATCTACAATGCGACCATCAGATTCTCTTATAAGATCATCTATTATAATCAAATTGGCTTCCTTACCATTGAACATGCTTAAGTCAGGTAATCCTTGAAAGTAGTTGACATTTTTCAAATTGTATAAAGGTTGCATCTCATCAAAACACCATGTTATTTGGGAAAAAGATGTGTTACATATTTCTTTCACATTATTTATAAATTTCGTAACAAAATTTGATTTTCCACAACCACTAGGTCCTGCAACTATTGCAGTAAATGGATGAATAAAATGTTTCATTTTTCCTTACGTGTGGATAAGACGAGGTTCAAGAAAACAATAAGTTTTTTTTTTCTTTTAAAACTATTTTATTGGTTCTTAAACTAAACATTACAATGATACAATATAGGTAAAAACAAAAGTAAATACATCTAAAACCATCTCAAACATTGTACAAACTTACACAACTATATATACAAAATTTTGTTAACAATGACTAGTATTAATAATTAATAATTGAACTTATTGAATAAATTATTATTATTTATCCTAATTTATAATGACCCCAAGCTAATGTATCAACATTATTAGGTAAAATATGTCGTTTCGTATCGTTATATGACAAAGATATTTTATTTACACGTTGAGTAACAAGGTTATGTTTTATAGATCTAAATCTAAACATCGTTGAATATTCAATTGTTTTGTTAAAAAGACATGACTTATAATTTTCTATTTTCATTTTTTTAGTGACACATTTGTTTACCCCTTTAGCCTTAGCTATAAATTTATCGTCTACTTCTAATGCTGTATGCATTAGAAGTAGACGATATTTTTGATCTTAGGCCTACAAATTCTTTAAAAATTTTACCATTATTCATCTTTAAAATAACCTAACTTTTTTTTATTAATTTTTGGGTAACCAAATATATTATTATCTTCGTAATCAGATGTGTCAAAGCGTGAATGTAAGTCAGGTTTAATATCATCATAAAAATTTTCACAAAAAATTTGATATATTAAGCTATCGGTATCGGTATATAATAATTTTATTTTACCTGGAAACTTTGTTAACATATAATTATAATGAAAATCGTACATGAGTGTTTTAGAAATATCTAAAATACAGAAACCTAAATAAATAGGTTTATTTTGAATAACCTTAGTTTTACGTAATTGTATTGCAACTAAATTATTTGAAAAAATAGTTGAGCTATGAAACTCTGGTTTCGCAATTAAATCCCTCGCACCGAGGATTTTGCCTCGATTTTCCCAATGACCTAATAATTTTACATTTACACGTTTTTCAACATTCTCCATTGTCTTTCCAAAAACTGAATTATTCATTAGTTTATAGAAATCTTTTTCAAAATCAGATTTAGCTGATTGCCGCAACTTTGTATTTATGTCTATATATTGTTGTAACCACGCACTTTGTTTAAACTTTAAAATTCTGTGAATTTTTATTAATTTTATACCCATTTCAATGCACTGTTTTAAATTTCTGTAATGTATTATGTATTTAGTTTTATTGTAAAGGTTTGGCACTAATTTAATATCCTTAGAGTTACCAATACATATGTTTTCGGGGCACAAAGGCAAATCTGAATGCAAATCGTGTAGTTCAATGGGGTATTGTTAATCTACCTCTAATATAAACCCACATTCTGAGTCATCAGGAACATTATAATCTGTATTCAAGCTTACCCATTCAAAACCCCCAAACGTAAGATATTGCGACATAGCCCACTCGTAAAGATTATTAGCATCAAAATATGTTAAAAAAGATGTTGGTTTATCTTTATGATATTCTTGCATGTATTTATTATTAGCTTTAGCATAACGATTACTACATTGAGATATACCCCCACGAATTCCCGATTTCACAAATGCTATTTGATCGAAATCTGTAAGTAATTCTAATTTAATTTTCGTGCATTTTAACATGGCATCCCAACTTAACCCAGGGGCTGTATAGTAATGAGTAGGGTCTAATCCATAAGTTTGCAAACATAGGGTTCTAAAATTTTCAAATACATCAGTTAATAATAAAACATCGGTTTTAAGATATAAGTTAGAGTAATCCAACATATCTTTACAATGAAAATATTGCCAAACATCTCTAGCATGATTGTATTCGTCGTCAGAAATATGTGAATCAGTTAAAGAACTGTAAAAATTATCTTTACTAGGGAGTGATGAAAGCTTAAGGGAATCATAAGATGTCATAAATTCGTATGGATAAACTCCTTTCCTTCTTAATCGTTTGAAATCGTCATAGTTCGGAAAATTATAATTTAAAGTTTCAAGTTGTTTTTCATTTAAATTTCTAGCTAATTGATCTAGACTACATGGTAAAAATTTTAGTGAATCTATAAACCTCAATTCAACTTTTTGATTATTTACATTTATTTTTTTGAGAACGAGATATATTTTTCCTTTGTTTGAGGGATTATATCTATTCCTCCTTCTAGAGTATTTAATGCATGAACAATAAAATGAGAATCGTAATTACTAAGGTTATGCAAAATAATTGGAATATGACCAGGGATTCGAAACTTAGTTTTACAAATATCGTGTGCAACACCTATGAAATTTCCTGTATGCGTAATAAAACATAGTTTATCTTCACCATTTAAACTAAAGTGACATATGAAGCATTCTTTTTCGTTTAAAATCGTTTCGTTTTCTTGATCGGTTAGGGGTTTCTGATTTTTAACAAAAGTGTTTTTTGTACAAATATTTTTTATGTCTTCATACAACCGATCCATAAATACTCGTGTACAATTTGGACCACTGTATGTTACATATTTTGATAGCTTATCATCATATGAACATTTTATGTAGTAACCAAAACTGTAAACTTCGTGTTTATGAATGTCACTTGTATAAGGTTTTGATGGATTGTTTGAGCAGGATTCAATTGGATTTAGGAAAGCCTCAAAATCAGCATATATTACGAAAGGTATTTTTAACGCCCTATTAAATTTATCAAATTTTAATATATTATTTGGAACAGGTTTACCGAACCAGTCTTTACCAGTTGTGACACCGTTTGGTATTTCGGTTTTTACATGGGAACAATCGTTTAGCTGATGATTGCATAACCTTTCTTGTGTTGGAAAGTGTAATAAACATCCATCACAAATGTAAACTGCATGTTCTTGATTGGAAATTTGACTACTTACCAAACGTGACAAATTTTTGATATAGCAAAAATGATTAATGAAAAAAATACATGAAAAAAATAGTAAATTAACGTGACTAGTTTTTCTAGAGTTAGTTAAAAATAACGGCCCCACTACACTATGCTTTTTTGTTTTGATGTCATATTCTAATCCAAAAACGTTTATACTAATATCGTTCAATCTTTCAATTTTTGATATATCACACATTTTAACCGGAAAAGATACTCCTGTAAAGTTTAGTTTATTTGAGTGCACCATGTAAGATGAAACTCTTTCCGAATTTTTGGTAACTGGGTATAATGCTGAAAGCAAAGCCCATTTAAAACACAAACTATCATTATTCTTTACATTAATTACCGCTTTTTTAAGTTTAATTTCTCTAGGTAATTCAATCAAATTTATTTACATTCATATCTAAACTATTAATTTTTTTTAAGACTCCAACCGCTATCTTTTTTCTCAAAAGAACTAATTTTGGTTACAAATGTGTCACAAAGAGATGTAAAGAAAATATTAAAGTCATCACCTTGCATTATTATATAATTTGAAGTTTGGAAATCAAATGTGTTAGAAATATTTTTTGTTTCTTGAACAAAATCTGCATGCAGCACAAAATTTACTTTAAAAATTGTCAGTGATCGAATCAATTCGTCAAATAATGTTATTATTTGATTTTTGATAGACTCCATAAATATTTCGGGTGTCTCGAATGTTTTTAATTCTTCACATTTACTATTGATTTTATATGACATTATTCTATTACCAAAAGTTGATTCAACGACTATTACGTTTTCTAAAGTACTATGCGATTTTGTAACATTACTTTTATGAAGATTACTTTTTAAATGGTTTGCGAAATACCTTTTACGAACTAATATTTGACAAAAAGAACAGTTCATCATTTCATCACTAACACTGTTAGATCCGGTTGACGATGTAGATGCCCTGTCTTCATATCTTGCTCTTTTTGCGCTAGTAGCGTTTTCCTGATGCATTTTTCTATTTAATTCTCCTCCGGTCTGAAGAGTAGATTCACTGAAACGACAAAAAAAAATTATAAGTTTGGAGTGAACCCTATTAATGTAGTAAATATTATTTTAAAGTAACATATTACAATAACACTTACTTGATATTTGTTTCAACCTTTTCACATAAGTTGTAAAGATCTTCGTTGAAAGCATCGTCAAACACACCAGATGTCTCCACTTTTTCACAAATTTTGCATAGTTCGTCTTCAAAGTCACTCATATTTTCTGTGTCAATAGACGTGCAAAAGAAAGTACTGACACAAACTTCACTGTTCTCCATTGTTGATTTAGAAAAGGGTAACAACCAGTTACAATGTACAAAGTCGAATGATATTCTTCACACTTTTACGAAGGTTTAAATAAATGTAGAGCAGGTACTTAGCTACATTATTAAAATAGGCTTACATTATTACACTAATGACTTAAAGAGCTCAACAATTTTAATGTGACTCGTTAATTGTTTTTAAAATTGTATTTCTTACAATTCTCTGCGCTTGCGATGTCCTTTGTTATGTTATAAACAAGTTTCTTCGTTTCTTTGTAACTGTCATTAGCATCATTGGTGTAGTATTTTAATTTGTAATCGGCATATTTCCATTGTTGTTCAGTTGGAACTTTTTCTATTTTACTCAAATTAAATATCTCAATTTTTATAATATGCGTTGCGTGTAAGTTATCGTCAGCATTGGTTGAAATAAAAATATTGCCATCTTTGTGAGCTCGCGACACCGTTGATGACATCTTTTTTGTCTGCTTACACTTTTTAATTTCAAAAAGTGTGTCTAGGTTGTTTTCCGATTTAACTCTTTTCAATGTTTTTTGGTAGTTTGTGAGTTATGTTATCTTGGCTTTCTTCGTCGTTAGAAAACGAATAATAATAATGTTTAAAAGTATTTTCTTCGGTGTTAAATGAAGCCTGCAACAACAATAACAAATGCTTAATATACATCCTAATATTATAAATGTGAAAGTTTGTGAAGATGGATGGATGTTAGTTACTCTTTCACACAAAACCTACTTAACAGATTTGGATGAAATTCGGTATAGTAGTTGTTAAAGCACTGGATTAAAACACACAATACTTTTTACCCCGAAAAAATTTACAGTGTCCCCGTGGGGTACTGTATTTATGCGAATGGAGCAGCGGGCAAGTATATTAATAAGTATAATACTTTACTAAACAATGAAAATATATTATAACACTCACCTCCATAGTAGTTGTAGAGCACTTGTCACACAAACTTGTACAAAAAATAACAACTTCACCACACGATGACCGACTGTGACAATACTTAAAACTTTCGGCCATTATATACAAAACTTGTGGAATGCTAATTGTATTTCAACACAACTGTTATCGTTGGGTTAATGGAGGCACACATTCCGTCCCTAACTATCGCTAAAAATTATTTCGTCAATAATTACATTCCATTGATAACACATTAGTACCTGTTGAACAAGTTAGAAATTGCACATCGAAATTTTTAATATACATTGAAATGATTGGACATCTTCATGGTGATATATTCAATCAGGAAAAGTTTTTAATTTGTTCGATTTAACACCTTCATGGTGACATATTCAATCAAGAAAAGTTTTTAATTAATGGTGTTGAGATGTATAGTTGGATTTGTAAATAATCCAGCATTTAATGGTTGTTTGTCTAAAAATCCATATAATTTTGAGAACTATAAAATGAATTCCTTTTGTTTATATATTGACGGTCAACAAATTCCTTCAAAAGCTTTACAACCATCTTTTGATAATAATATTTTTACCACAACTTATCACACATTATTCTCAGGAACAGGAATACATTTTCTTAACGAAGGTAATGGGATATCTCACGATAAGTATTCGAAAGGTTATTGTTTGCTAGCATTTGATCTCACACCTGATTTGTCAGCCAATTCATCTAGACATTGGAATCAAATTAGACATGGTAGTGTTAGATTAGAAGTTCGCTTTGAATCTGCTCTGACTCAAACGATCAATTGCGTTGTTTATGCAGAATTCGATAATGTTATAGAAATAGATAAAAATCGCAATATTTCAGTAGACTATAGTAGTTAAGTATATTATTCATAGGTTTTTATTTGTATATCTTATATGTGTATTGAATAAAAAATTTACTACAAAAAACGTTTATTTTTTCTCCCTCATATAATATGATGATATTGATATCAACTTTAAATATCATGATTTATATCAAGTTTGGTTAAGATGGTGCACATTAATACTCAATCGCTAGAGCAGATAAGATCACCATACCTAAACAGTATTCATGGATACTTTAGACATACAGAAATGTTTGAAAAAAATTGATGCAAGCATTGAAAATAATGTTTACGCGGCAAACCGATTACCGATACATGTTCCAGTTCCATGCTATATCGTGAGCAATTTGGACGCTGATAATAAACCAGGTTCCCATTGGATCGCCATACATATTGATAAACAACGTATTGGACAATACTTTGATTCATATGGTCGGTCTCCACAGGGATATCACCGAAAGTTTCTGGAGAGAAATTGTAGAATATGGTCATACAATATAGCTAGAGTACAAAATGATTATACCATGGTTTGTGGAGAATACTGTATAATGTATCTGTATTATATTTATAACAATAAGTCACTGAATGATTTCTTGGTACACTTTGGTGCAAATACTTTATTCAACGATTTGAAATTATGTAGTTTATTTGAGTGTTATTTTACCAATAAAATGACTCACTTACAATACCATTGTTGTTTCACTTAACCACTAATGGCCCTAAGCTTATCACCGTCCATTGTTTACCGCTGCATGACGTAATTAGTAAATGAATAGAGCTTAATGAACCTAGTGATTGCAAAAGTCTATCTTTGTAACCGTTAGAGATATTGAAAAGCGGATAAGCGCAATCGATTTTTTTAGCTGGTGATGCCCATCGAACGCCGAAAATCTGGAGCAAACCGGGTTCACCGGGTCTGCCTTTGAGCCAGACCCGGTGAAAACCTACTACTATTATTTACCTATCCGTATTAGCATTTGCAGGAATTTAATCTACGAACCGTATTAAGTTCAAGGTTCCTCGAATCTTGAGGGCCTTCAAATCAAGCACCATAGACCATTGACTTATATAGTATCGTAGGGTAGGCCTTGTCTACGCATTAAAATGGTTCCAACGTGAGTGCCCCACTGGAGCAACCATACCTACGATCTTCACTCCGCGAGTCGCTAGAACGCTGCGCACTTTTACTTGTATGAAGGTTTATGCAAAATGTACCATGGGCCTCATCCTTACATTCAAAATTATTGCCATAGATTTTAAATCTGCCTATAATAATTAGTAATAATATATATACTGCCTATAATAAATAAAGCCATAATTTGGAAATGTTACTTCGATCCAGGGATTGAATAACCGAAAAATATCGCTTTAAATATACCTTTAAATTACGATTACATTAAAATAACGGTACCTCTATTATTTTGTTATTGCAAAATTACGGTATCAAAAAATTTTCAGCTATCTAAATCTGTAAAATAAAGGTTTTCTTTATACCCTGCCGCCCGCCGGGGCATCATGCCGCGATTGCTTTGGTCCTTGTTCGAACTGACAGTCGTGTCCTGCCTGCCGCGCCGCGCAGATTGCCAATAGTTTGCGTGTGAGCTTTGTATTAAACAACAAGTAGACCGATACCAAGATGGATAAAACTAAGTAAAATACTTTTTATTATTACATCAGTGTCATCAGCAGTTTGCCACCAAACATTTCCACTGCTACTGCTGGTGGCTCTCCCTTATTGCTACCCCCCATATATTTTGAGACATGGTAGTCGCCCGCCACTAGATTTAAACTACTACATACTTTACCTTACTTTTTTATTGTTCTTTTTTTAGAGATATCTGTGCATAAGATAGACATTTAAACTTTCTAATCCTTCTGTGAGCTATAGGAAACTTTGTTTCTACTTCTAAATACTATAAATTTATTTTTCTTCTGAATGGGCAATAAAACGTCATCATTCGCCAGATATTTTAGGGGATTCGGAGCGACCACTGTCCACCAAAAAACACCAAAAAAACATCAGCCTGAATGTTCACACTGCGTAGCAATCAAACTAGCAGAAAAGGCCAACGAAATGACATTTTTAGCTTATTCATAAAAGAAGAAATTAAAAATGTAGAACCTTGTATGAGAACTCGTGTGTATTCAAGAATCTTAGCATTTCTACATTCCTTGGAAGGGAAGCACACTAAAAACGTTCCATTGACCGACTCTGAAGTACTTGGTTAAAAAATGGTATCTAAATAATTATGTTAAACTAATACTAAAATAACTATTATTTAAAATGCTGACTGATTACTAAATAATAATAAACAAATTATATTACAATGTTTTATTTTACTCGATCAGAATAATACAAAAATCAAAACACTTAAGTTTGTTTTGTGATTTTTATACGATTAACACGTTAAGATTTATACGATTATTATACCTTTATTAAACTTTATGCGATTAAAACCGTAGTGCGGGCTCGCCCTTAAAGTTATAAATTAATATTGTTGCGAATAAGATAACAAAATCAGTAAAATAATTTCTAATATATTTTTTTTTATTACTAAAATATCCTCGACAATATTTTCGCTTAAATTGTAATAAAGGCCTCCACAGACGAGAGGCTGATCGTTTCAGTTAGAACTGACGTCAGTTCGGCCTGAACGGATTCGAGCACATACACGGAAAAAATCGCATCCGACCCAACTGACGTCAGTTCGGCCTGAACGGAATCGAGTACACACACGGCAAAATCGCATCAGTTCTTTCTGGTTTGCCGCGAGCTACGGTCGTGTTTAATAATTTTGTAACAATTAAACATCGCGAAAACTCACTACGCTTGTACACGATACACGCCCCGCACGGCCGCGGCTCTGGCGAGAACTGAAGCGATTTGTCCACACATGGTCCGTTCAGTCCATCCGTACAGTCCAGAATTAATGTTGCCAACTTAGTTATTTTACAAAATTTTACTACTAAATTAAGTATTTTATTCAATTCCTTAGTAGGAATTTAATTGTTAGTAGTATTTTAGTAGGAAAGAGCCAGACAGTAATCATATAAAAAATGGTCTAAGTTAGGCACAAAAAAAAATACACCATAATATCATAATAATACATTCGTCTGTAATTTGCTTAAAACTACCCGTTTAATTACTATACACGTAATATTTCCTAGTATATTTTAATTGAACGGTAAAATTTATAATAAAATTCAATACAATATTTTTTGAATATAACAAAACCTAAAATGCCATGGTTATTGGGAGCTATAAAGATTTCTAAGTTTAGTAGCTTTTTAGTATTATTTTAGTAGAAATCGACGCGAATTCAGTACCTTCGCAAACAGAGCTGGCAACACTGGAACGAATCGCTTCAGTCCATCCGTCCGTCTGATGCGATCTCGAAATTTCACACAGACGATACGATTTTGCATCCGTTCAGGCCGAACTGAAGGAAAATTGGACCGTATAAATTATTCATCACATATTTTAAAGAAGAAAAAAGGCGCTCTACGTTCACTTTGGTGGCTGGTATTCCGAACACCACCTTCGTTAAAAGATATAGTTGAGGCTCCAACAAAGCTTTCTTATGCCAAAATTATAATATATTTTCATTTGGTGGTAGACGGGTATGGTTGGAGCAAATTTAGTAATAGATGTGTGATATCAGCCCGAGTGTGAATATATCGAGCGCGTCGTCGAGATGTTTTCTCTCTTTCTGTTTGTGCCAACATCATTTCTACTTCATCCTCTAGATCTGAAACCGCCGAAAATGTACTCGGACGACAGACATTTTCGTCACTTTCTAGACTGTAAGAAGCATAATTTGCTTGTATTTTTAAAATTTGTAGCCAAGTGGTATTTAGATGTTGCAGAGCCAAAGCCTCCTCCTCTTTCGATAACACCACCTGGAATCGAGGGTCTAAATATAATGCACTAAGGAATGTGGCATTGGTCATTAAAATGTTTTGTCTATTTTTCATAAATATACAAATCTGTTGCGCTAGAGGGGTTTGCACGTGTTATGTATGTAAGTAACATTTTGTCAACATCTTATTAAGCAACTATGAATACTGTTAGGTTCAGGGCTGGGATGCATGCAACTAAGCCCGAATTGTTTAAGTCTCGACATGATAAGTTTCGAGCTGGCAATGCCGTCGCGTGGTCGATCAGTGTAGCGGATTTGCATTTCCGAGTAATATCTAGCCTGAACATGAACCCAGTATCTATTCCTATCAGATACAATCACTTCCTTATGTAATTGACCTAGTGGTTAATAATAATTCTCGTACCATTGATAAAGTTTTTATTGCGTGCATATAACAAGAATTTCTAGAGAAAAATTATCAAAATCTTGTTAAAATATGTAGAATTAAAGCACATAATTCCTTTCTTACTATGAAAACAAACCCGTAATATAGCATTGGATGAAGAATTATTGGGTTAAGGGTCTGTTTCATAATCGAGTAAATTGTCTCTGTCGCTCGATGTAAAGTAAGCAGCGACAAAACTTCAGAATAAGTACGTCAGTCTGTCTGTCTTTCTGTCGGTCTATCTGCTACTGGCTGATGTTATAACTTATAAGGAGTAACTTAGGCAACTTTAATTTTAGGGTTCCGTTTAAAATATATAGTTACGTTTCCATCAATAGTTCCACGCAAACGAAGTTGTGGGCACCATAGCGCAGGCTTAGATTGGCGATCCGAAGAAATAATTTTAAAGAAGAAATATTCTATCCAAAACAGTTCGTTGCAAAAAAGTTCATAATCCATGGTAACAAGGTCATCAATAGAAGTCAATATTTCTAAATATCTATGCTCGGAAAGATAAGAAATGACAGTTGTTTCTCATAACGACGATGCGTCTGCCCTATTTTGCTCCGAATGGTATTACTGTTTCTTCAATCTGTCATTTTGTCGATTCTTCGGTGTTTCTACCCTAGAAACATGGTGCGCATGGTGATTAGGAATAAAATTTAAAAGTTAACTGTCAATACTATTTATGATTGGGGTCAGCCGATGCGACATGCAAAAAAGGCATTGACCCCAACAGTTATACGCTGTTTATATAATATTAGCGTTATGTCAAATAATTTATAACGATACTATATACTTTTAATAATCTTAAACTACTTATTTTTTGAACCAAGCTACTTATTGCTTGCATATTATTGTATATCTAGATATAACGTATTTAATCGATTTCATCAATTAAATACGAAAAGAAATATGACGCATGGCAACGCAAGGCGTCGAATGGGCATGTAAAAGGTCGGTCCTGCGCCTGATCTCTCGACAGTTGTCGGAGCCGGTTATCCGTCCCTACGTGTTTCCAGAGTAAAAGCGCACAAGCCTACTGCGCACAAGATCCTTTCTTGTGCGCAGTACGCGCACACACTTGGGCACTATAAAATAGCTCCCGCATAGCTGGTCTGATTTCTATAAAATCGGCCACCGTCACCGAAATCGGTGTGGAGAGCTACTAACTATTATAATTGATAGATTAGAAGATACTCAAAGTCTATTATTATGCTAAAGTGTTTATCTGGATGCTTTTATAGTTGGTTAAACAAATTCTGGAAGCTCGGCAAAACAATTATAAATAAAGATTTTCTTTGCTACAGCGTAAACGCTAATCAAAGCGCCTAAATATTCTATAAAACCATACATGCGAATTGAAATTATTGCTATTTATTGTACACAAGAATAATATCATAATAAAATATATATATAAAATGGATTGCAATTCCATTATATCACTAAATTTCCATTTCGCTAATTTTGTCTTCAAATAATTGTGGAAGTTCAGGGAAGGTTTAAACGAAATATTGAAAAAGGTATAACGTGTCGGTTATAAGTGTAAAACCCCACTGTTTACATATAATATCTGGTCAACAACGGAAATAATGTACAAGAAATGCCCTTTCCAATAACATAAAATGGCTTTTTCGTATTGAGTGGGTGGGTAGACCAACTTTCATACATTTCTGTCCATCCTCCTTTTCGTCTGAAATTTTTTGAAACATTAGTATTACACTATTAGGCTGGGACTATACGATCCGGAATCCGGAAGGAATAGAAAAATTCAGCGCACTGAAAATAGAACTCTCCGCTAATACAATAGAGTTGAAAATAGAAGTGTCGAGCTGTCACGTCACCTATGACATTCACACTTGACTCGACACTTGTGTGTTCTATTTTCAGCTCTGTACAGAGTTCTATTTTTAATGCTCTGAAATTTCCTTGGCCTTACGGATTCCGGACAATATAGTTCCAGCCATATAGGTTATAATTGTGTAAAGGTCTAATAATCATTATAATATACGTGAAGCAAAAATTTCAAGTACGGTTTTACGAGAATTGCGCATACGGTTCAGTGTTAAATTTGGCACATTTAAAGTTTAAGTAGAGGAAGGCCAGCCGAAGGCTAATATTTTCAAAAATAACGCTTAGAAATACATTAAATTTATAAAATTATTAACAACACACACTAACTACCTCACTCATACTAGCATTTAAGTATTACAGTAGGTTTGACACAATTATCAATGAGTGTCAATCTTTCTTCACTATCCAGAAACAACATTTACATATTTTATTGCATATCGAAGAGGCAAAAGAAACTAAAACATGAAATATGGTCGAATTTCGACCACAGGGTGACCTCAGTTTTATTAATTCTACTTATTAGCAAGGATGATCCAGTCTATTTTGGACGGCCGATGAAGTCTAGTAATCACTTACCAATAGGCAATAGCACACTCTTGACACGTGAGATCATCAATATTCAAGTACCTGCCAATCTAGACAGCCTAGAGCCCTAATCTAATAATAATGCCCTGAAGCATGACATGATTTTGATGGGACGTCAGAATTGATTTCGGATACTATTGAATGTCATGAAAATGTGAGGCATATAGTATCATCAGGTCCAAATATAAAGGCCTTAGTTTTTCCGTATATTTAGTTCTTGTTCTTCTTTTTCGCCAATGTCAGAGTGTGTTGACGGAGACTCTGTCTTGTGAGATTTTATGAAGAAACAAGGGTACGGTGAACTAAAGGAAGTATGTTGAAAAATCTAGAGCCTATAACAAGTACAAACATTTATAGCTTTAACACACGTACACATATGGTCCTGAGAAGATCACGGATTTGGTTGACAACTTAGGAGTTCTTCCCAAAAAAATTGGGAAAAAAATCCTCGAGGGATAGGATTTGTTACGGCTACTTTTAGAGGTTTGTATATTCTTGTTTCTAATTAAATTAATCTATTGAACTGTTATATCAGCAAGCGCTTTGAAAATTCAACCTGTAGAAAATAAACTTTTGGAAGTATATCTTAACGTATATAAAGGACATAATAATCTTACACAACATTATTTTATGTTTATTATTTGTTTATCAGTTTGTTTAAGTTTGGAGAGAAAGATTTTTTAGAGTTGGAACACTTCACAAAAATCGGAATGCACTGTAAATAGAACTCTGTGCTAATACAATAGAGCTGAAAATCAAACGCACGAGTGTTGCGCAGTCATACTGTTCCAGACCAAATCGGTACGTGTGTTAGCATTCTTAGGGTCAGTACCACATATCTTACAATTTTATTTTGTTAGTAATAATATATTTACAATGTGACATGTTATTGGTAGGTGGGTAGGTTGTCAACTACTGTCATAGGCTTATATATTTTAGAGAAAGGGCATATCGAGGCTAAAACTGTCCATAATATTAAGTAAGTGAGTAAGAGTTTTACATTTGACAATTTAATATGTATATAAGTAGTAGCTGTCCCGACACACATTGTTTTGTCGCACCTATAAATATTATAGTGTTAATATTTTTCCAATATTTCTCACCGTTTAAATTTCAAGACCAAAATTAGTCAAATCGGTCCAGCCGGTCTCAAATTTTAGCGAGATACTGGAATTGCAATCCATTTTTATTATATATAAGATTTTCCATTACTTTCTAATTTTTGCATACCAAATCATACATTTTATAAACTTTATGTTACGTCCCACGGGAACGGGATAAAAAGTATTCTATGTCCGTCTCCTGGTTCTAAGCTACGTTCCCACCAATTTTCAGCTAAATCGGTTCAGCCGTTCTTGAGTTATAAATAGTGTAATGGTGTAACTAACACGACTTTCTTTTATATATATAGATGTCAGTGTTGCGCTGTAAAGGGCTACGAAATTGAGACAAACGAGTCAAATAATAATTTCAAAATTAAAGCCTCACACGTTCCGGATGCTATTAAAAGCCTTAGTTCGATTGCTGACAACGTAGTACGATCGATCCTCAACAGATGGCGTCACTTTTCCCTTGTACGAAGAAATTTTAGGCTACATGTGTG
Organism: Phengaris alcon alcon; assembly: GCA_037179445.1. Classification (NCBI taxonomy): domain Eukaryota; kingdom Metazoa; phylum Arthropoda; class Insecta; order Lepidoptera; family Lycaenidae; genus Phengaris; species Phengaris alcon. Next base: position 1,574,788 of record JAYRCH010000031.1, read on the forward strand.
CAATAGCGATAAGTATAAGTCAATGGGTGGGTGGTGTGACTTTTAGTGGTACTTTACTGAGAAACAATCACACCTTTAGCAAAGAATAGATGTATAATATACTTAATTTTATTACTAACGTACCTTTAGCTCAAGACTATCCAATACAATTTCTTTTATCTCACTAATGCGATCATTTATATGTAAGTATTTTATAAGAAAATATTTTAACATCACAAGAAAGAAATTAATTAATAAACGTAAAAAAAATGTTATTCTGGAAAATAATATAACTTTAAAAAGTTTTTAAATGAGACGTACAAAAGGTTGGAATAATTTTCCACTCAACAGTGGCTCTTGTTAAGTCATTTTGGACGAGATTCGTTCACACGAGAGGAGGGTAACAGTCGCTAAAGTACCTTTTAATTAATTTACAATTCAAAAATAAACCTTTTCCAGTATACTTTACGTTATGAGAAACATGTGACTGTACTATAATATTATGTATTTCAATTATAACGAACAAGTAAGTATGTAGCGTACCTACTTAGTAAGCGCATACTCTTTGTAAAAACTTAGGCCTTTTTATCCGTTATACAGTATTTTCCGAGCGAAGTAACCACTCTTGATATACTGTAGTACCTGGGACTGCTGGTTTTTTAAATATCGTATGGTTGCCTAGGCACATACAGCATTCTAGTCCAGACGGTCTAGTCAACACGGTCAGCCTAGTCCAGAGGAATGACTGGTCAATACGTGTGTGGGTTTCCTCACGATGTTTTTCTTCACCGTCGGAGCGTCCGTATAATGTACTTGAGATCTGAAAAAGTCTCACTGGTACACGCCACAACCTGGGAATCTAACCTGCACTCTCTGTAAGCTCAGACTATAAAAGAGTTTGTAATGCTTATGTAATGATTATGCTTTCAAAAATAGAACCTCAATTCTCGTATTTAAAGCAGACTTTTACTATAAGTGAAGTGAAGATTGTATTATAAGTGAAGCGACTTGTTATCATAAACTGATTTTGTTACGTTTGGAGTAATCAGGAGGCGTTTGACGCTGGTTTAACGTTTACGAGAATACCGGTTTACCACTTTTGGCGTATCGGGACTTAATTGTAATTGTTTTATTGCAGAATTGACCCTCAGAATGCAAACAAACTAGTTTTATAAATTTTAGTAACGAGGATGTTTTGTAACCTCCGACGAAAACAGCTAGGTGTTATAAGTTTGACGAGTCCGTGTCATCGTAGCTCCCAAACGGAACCGATATTGATAGTTTTTTTTTTGTTCGAAAGCTGAAATGACCGAGAATGTCTGACAGCTCGCTTAACGCCTGACAATTCGGGGGTTATATAAAATTTTGTTTTGTATGAAAGGGTATTTTACAAATGTTTGAAAGGTGCTTATATTTAAATATTGGGACGATCGATTTAACAGAAAAATTCTAGTAATTTCGTATATAACAATAAAATAATAATTAATTTTCTAATTAATAGAAAATAATATAACAAGCTGTGCAACACTAATCGCTGCTTACGGAGTAACTGCTTTGTGATCTGTGACGCTGTGCTGAAATATTTATTTTTATGGAGAAAAAAAAATACGAAAAATTATCCTTGTGCTTAGATCAAAAACATACAATTCAACAATCTATCAATTTTAAGATAAAGACAAAATTATATACAAGTATTATCTATATTGACCACAAAGTGTATATTGTTTCTGGAGCAAAGTAAGTGTGATATATACTATTCTAAACATACCTGAAATGAAGAAATTTTTGAAAAATTTTATGGCCATATTTTGCTGCGTGTAAAAACCCCGGAATCGGACATGCAATTATACCTCTTTATATGGGTCAGCCGTACGTAATGATGAGACCCTCATTATGTTCCGTGAAAAAACTTCCCCAGCTCAGCACAATATACATAGATATAAACCTTTATTGGTTATAATTATATATTACTAGATGTTTCCCGTGACTTCCAAAAGAAAATCCCACGGTAACCGTGAAATTTGCTACAATAACAAGTAGCCTTCTTCCCCGTGGTCTACTCTATATCTGTGCCAAATTTCATCAAAATTGGTCCAGTAGTTTCGGAGCATATTCGATGCGAATAAAACAAACAAACAAACCTTTCATCTTTATAATATTATATAAATTTCACAGGGGACATGACTCCCCCCTAAAGTGTTACAAGACAGGTTTATTGTCAACCGATTTGGCAATAAAAATAAGAGACTTCCATTTGTTATTTAATGTGTGCAATAAAGTCTTATTTACTCGACATATTGTATCCACTATTATTCGTGACCCCCTCCAAAATTTCAGGCTGCGACCGCGCCTGTGCAGGCGGTTGTATTTACGGGAGGAAAGGGACATTTGCTCTTTAAGGGAGACTAAGTACACTCAATTTACAGAGCCTGTCTGGACAATACCTACAGGGGCTATGTCGGCAGTTATCGATCATAAATCATAAGTCGATGTCGGAAAACTTTCCCAAATGAGTAGAATCGTCACATATTGTAGCACTTTTTATTTGGTGGACGAAAATTTTTCTTTATTGCAATCAACTTTCATTTTGAAACTTTTAAATATAAATATTTATGATGTGTACATGAATTTAAAATGATACCTTGTGCACGTTGTCTTTAGTTTTATTTTAAAAAAAACTATGAATCAAAATCGACTTTAATGATTAATTTGTTTATAGCATAAAACTACTCCCGGGTACACATGGTACACTTCATTTAGAGAGACTTGATACCCCGTGGATCAAGTGACCCTTCAAATATTTTAATATTAAAATTATTGATTAATTATTATTGAAACATTTATTGAAACAAATGATTTTCATATTTGTACTAGTAACGCAATGAGCACGATACTATAAACCATAACTTGTTACCACAATCTAAAATGTCACTGTGGCAACACAATACAAAATATTTAATTATTTTGATTTTAGACTAAAATATAATTTATTTTTATTTCGTACTGTTTCAACACATGATTTCAATATTAAACATGGGTGAGTTTAGAATATACGAGCATTGATTACATTTATACTCATAATACTGTGTAAATGAATACCGAAGGGCTTGAAGGGATATTTTTGGGCATCATTAAGGTTTCCCCTTAAAATATTGGGAAGCTATTAAACCCTTCCCTCGAGACTCGAAAATTTCGGGTAACATTTTAGTAAATAAATTGAAATTTATGGAATTCATAAGCTATCGCCAAATATTTTGCATAAACAGTGGCACTTTTTGGAGATGAAATATTCATGTTGCAAATATTAGAAGTGGTTGTGGCAGATTTGATGTTACCGGCAACTTTATATACAGAGACACATTTAATTATACTACGTCAGAAATTATAACTTACCGCAATGCTTTTTGGTAAGTTATAATTTCAGTACAGTAATATTACCCGACTGCCAAAAAAAAGAAACCGTATATTTTGCCGCGATTTTGGTCCAGTAGTTTCGGAGCCTATTCAGTGCAAACAAACAAACACACATACAAACAATCAAACATTTCCTCTTTATAATATTAGTACTGCCTGCCTGCTAGTTGCTACATTACATCATACATGTCAATTACTTTAGAAGATTAAAACTAATGTGCGTCGCCTAGATTTAATCTTAAATTGTAACTCGTGTTCAATAGGAAGTTATAATAGAAAATACACACAAGAACAACGTGGCAAAAACGTAAGTACACACATAATAGCTGCGTTCCCAGCCATTGTGAACGGTTTCGTAAAAGTGTTAGATTTATAGCGTACTCGGTACTCAAGTGCAATGTTATAAGGATTTTATTAAATTACCGAGGTGCCTAATTGACTTTTTATAATAGATTATAAAAAGTCAATTAGGCACCTCGGATTTCAAATTAGGTATCAGCTAATTTATATTTAATCTTTTTATGATACTTCTTTATGCTGATAAAAAAAATGGTAGTTTCTTAAGTCGGTTTACGGACGATAATTTTCCGTGATAACGTCATCACAAGCCGAACGCTTAGTTCGATCGAGCCTCTCTATCGCTTGCTCCGCGCTCTCGCTTACACGCTCGGCTCAGGCGGAACGTGACAATCAGGCAGAATGTGACAATTTTTTGTGCGTGCCGCTGGCGTTCATCGATTTATAAGACGTAACGTCAAAAAAAGTAAAGGAAAACTTCGAAGTCCGAACCCGAATTCAAATACATACCGATAGTAAATATTCTTTAAAAATATCGTGTCGTGTAAAAGATAATATTTGTCTTTTCTAAAAATGCATGACATACTGCGAGATGTTAACAAATTGCGAAACATACTTTGCTTCAATCAATCAATCAATCAATCCTTTATTGCAAGAATGTGGTATACATAAAAAAGGTCTTAAAAATATTATAATAGCTAGGATCCAACATTCTGCCATCACAATGGCGCGCAAAATATACTTAACACGCAAGGTGTTAGGTGTGTGAAGTTAACATTTATAAATTGCAACAGATTGGAATTAAATTAAATATAGAAATACAGTTAATAATTTAGGAGCATCAATAATTATTATTAATCATAACAAATTAAATAATAATTAAATAAATCACACAATTTTAGTATTAGTCATAGAAATAATAATAAATATATATCACAGTCCTTATGTATTATTAAAAAAAGGGCTTAACAAAAAAAATTTGGCGATTGTAACAAGTATCAAAAATCAATATAAAAAGTAAGATATAGCTCAACATGTCATCATAACAATAAAATCATAATAGTATTCATAATTCATAATCGTCATAAAATCAAATAAATTCATTAATAAAATATTATGTCAAAATCATCATGTCATGTAAAGAGTAAAAATTAGATATCTAATGTCATTTTTGTAAATTTAAAAATAACATTCATAATTAATAATCACCATTAAATCAAATAAATTCATTAATAAAATATTATGTCAAAATCATTATAATGTCATGTAAAAATTAAAAATTAGATATCTAATGTCATTTATGTAAATTTTAAAATAACATTCATAATTCATAATCATCATTAAATCAAATAAATTCATTAATAAAATATTATGTCAAAATCATTATAATGTTATGTACAATGTAAAAAATTATATATCTAATATTAGGTCTTTACCTATATACCGTTTTGTAAGAAAAAATTGAAACGAATTTTTTTCATGTATTTTTTATTTGTATTAATCGAAGTAATCACCCATGCAATCAATGCATCTTGGCCAACGCAGTGGCAGTTTATTGATGCCTTTCTTAAAGAAATCAGCTGGACGGGAGGCAACAAATTCTTCAAAGGCATATTGCACTGCCTCTCGGGCATTGAATTTTTTTCCCGCCAAGAAGTTATCCAACTTCTGAAAAAAGTAGTAGTCTGTATGCACAAGGTCTGGTGAGTAGGGCGGATGACGGAGAGCTTCCAACCCCAGTTCTTGCAACTTGGAGACCGTCTGCTGTGCAGTATGAGGTCGCGCGTTGTCGTGCAGGAGCAGCGGAGACGAGCGATTGACCAATGCTAGTTGGAGATGTGCCAGCTTCTCCATCATCGTGTTCAGTTCTTCACAGTACATATCTGCAGTGATGCTCACCCCGTTTGGTAAGAAGCTGTGATGAATCACACCGGCGTTAGACCACCAAACAGTGACCATCACTTTTCTAGGGGTATGTTTTCGTTTAGGGCATTGTTTAGGTGCTCAAGTATCCAACCAACTTGCTGAGCGCTTGCGGTTATCAAGAATACATTTTTCATCGCAGGTAACCATGCGGTTCAAAATTCCTTCATTTGTGTGTCTGTTGAGCAGTGCAAGGCACGTCTTGACGCGTACTTCGCGCTGCCGATCATTAAGTTCGTGGGGCACCCATTTGTCAAGCTTTCTTACCTTGCCAATTTTAAGCAAATTCATCAATATTGTTTTGACGCTATCATCGAAAGTTGCTGCTAATTCAGCCGTAGATTGTGTATCATCAGCTTCCACAATCGCCTTTAATTCGTCATTGTTGACCAAAGTCTTCGGACGACCGCGAGGTTAATTTTTCAGGTCGAAATTTCCAGAACGGAAGCGAGCAAACCAATAACAGGTGGTGCGTTGGTGTGTAGTGTTAGCTCCGTAAACGTCGTTGATGTTGCGTGCCGCTTCTGCCGCGTTGCTGCCACGACGGTACTCATATTCCATAATTACTCGAATTTTTAACGTATCTATGATGACGAAAAAGATTGAAATGCGATGAAAATGTAACACTAACCAATAAACAAATGACTACTTTTGGAAAAAGAATTCCATGTTTTTAAAATAAAATTAAAATTAAAATGAAATTAGAATTCTTAGCCAAACAAAAATTATTTTGATTTGAAATGGCCAGTACTGCAGAACGGCAATTTCATAGGTAAAGACCTATTATCATTTTTGTAAATTTAAGTAATATTCATTTATCTTTCTTTAAATGTCATGTATTTATTTAATGTATAAAAACATTTATTTAACAGCCATTTAGTTAATTGTTACTTTTAAAATTAGCTAGGTTTAAGCTTTTGAAATGGTCAGATAGCTTGTTATATACAGTAATGGCATTTTTTTATAGATATAATACCGGCACTGAGGCAAATATAGTTTATACTTGTGTCTTGGTGTATCACTTCTATTAAAATGTCAGAATTTTTGGGAAAGTACTGTGAATTTTGTTTTACAAAAGTACAAATATCCCTAATGTACAAGCATACCAAAAGGCAGAATACGAAACTTCTGAAATAAGGGGTTGCAACTATCTGAGGGCCAAGCTCCGCAAATGGCTCTTACACACTTCTTCTGAACCTTAAATACCTTGTCAATTTCAACAGAGTTCCCCCATAGCAATAGCACATACAAGAGCACCGAAGACACATATTCGTGGTATGCGCATAATCCGGCCGCGGTCGAGACTTTGATACGTAACATTTTAATTGCGTACACAAACTTGTCTAGTTTGTTGCATACGTGGCTTATGTGATCTTTCCAATCACAGTAACTGTCTACTATGACCCCTAAAAATTTTGTGGAATTAACTTCTTCTATTTTAATGCTATCAAAGGTTAAATTTAAGTCAATTTGTCGTTTCCTATAGTCCCTAAATTGAATAATTTTAGTTTTAGTGATATTAATTTATAGATTATTATATTTAAGCCATGAAATTATTTTGTCAACCGTATTACAAATGTCATTTAGGAACGAGTCTACGTTCTCATATTTAAGTATAGCTCTTGTATCATCCGCGAATAAAATAGTATTTTGATATGTTACATTAGGTAAATCATTGTGTACAGCAAAAATAGTTCTGGCCCTAGTAAGCTTCCTTGCGGAACTCCAAATTCGTTGCATAGAAACTTCGACCTACTAGTAATTTGTTTCCCTTGAGTAATTTTTGAAATCTCTACGCACTGTCATCTTCCCGTGAGGTGACTTTTAATCTAGTCATAGGCTTTGCCCCGTATTCCATATTTTTCGAGCTTGTACAGTAGAAGCTTATGTTCTACAAAATCAAAAGCTTTGCTCATGTCTAGGAATACGGCGACTACAGGCTTTTTATCGTTTAGAGCAGTAATTTACAAAGTGGTCCAGGTGGACCCCCAGGGGTCTACGGGAGACTCGACGGGGGTCTACGTTGGACGTGACAAAAATGGGGGTCTACAATCGTAAGCAGGGTGCATGAAAATTAATTTGGTTTCGATAGTGAAGAACTAAAATGTTGGCTTGTTATTTTAAATAATATGATACCCAAAGTAAACCCTCTCAATAAGACAATTTATAAATAAATTGAGAAAAAAATGGATAGTTCCGAACTGGGAGTCGAACCTAGACCATGTCGGTATCGCGCCGAGTTCTCTACCAGTTGAGCTATCCGGCCCTTACCACTTTCCTTTTTCAATAACTCGTATGTCCAGATTTATATTTATAAATATATCTGGACATACTTGCGAGTGCCTCCATAATACTAAAAATAACTGCAAATGTACAAACATAGAAATAGTAAATAATTATAGATATTAAGGTTTGATAGTAGATGATAAGCTCAGTTGTAAATTACAGGTGAAATTCTATCATCTTAGTAAGTTTGTTAATAAAAAAGTGCTGTATGTAATATATTACGCACTTGCAGACTCACTCATTAGCTACGGCATAAGCAGTTATGGCCTTACGTTCAAAACACCACTACACAGGATAAAACAATTGCAAGTGAGACTCATTAAATATCTGGTTAATGATAAAGTAAAAGTAAAATATAAACATAACTACAACGAATTGTTTAAAGTATATGAGATACTACCAGTGCATGCAAAAGTTGTACATTGTAGCGCTACAGCAGTATAGTATAAATAAATATAAATAAAATATAGAGCATAAATATAATACAAGAAAAGTAACACAAGGTAAATATGTAATGTCAAATATTAAAAATTATTATGGTAAGAGAACTAGACGATATTTGACACCATTAATATACAAATAAATAGATTTTTTATGAAATAAAAAATTAAACTTGTCAATAAAAAAAAAGGCTGAAATGTTATATATTGGAAAATACTAGTATTTATTAGGAATAGTAGTACTATTTTGTAATAAATGTCAATAAAGAAGTAAAGAAGGAAAATAAGTATAAGTATAAGGGAGGTATAAATTAAGTCAGTACAAAATTATTTAAAAATATATTTAGATGTTAGAAATAATATTTGTTTAGAATTCTTCAACCGCCAACAAACTGCTCCACAGTTTGGCGATTTATGTAATGACTGTAAAAGATGTTATTTTTTGTGTTAATAAATAAATAAATAAATAAAAATAGCGCTTTGACAATGGATAGTTGTAATATTTCAGGGAATGAACCTTTTTCGAAAGAAAGTTTAACAATATAGCTCAAAGGCTTACTTAAATATTTAGCACAAACTTTGATCACTTTTGTGTTCAAATCGTCAATTCCTACAGAATTTGTGTTGTTTAGACTATTTATAATTTTTAGAGTTTCATTTTTAACCGTTGGCGATAGGAAAATCGTTTTCAAATTTTGTGTAATTAGTGTTTTAGCAATATCATTTGTTATAAAATTTAAATTCTTCGTTAGTCAATTGTATATAGAAATTATCAAAAGCTTCTCATATGTCATTAGGAGCCGTATAAACTTTGTCATTATAATTAATTGTATTTATGTCCTGTTTTATGTCATTAATATTGCTATTTATGAGGTCCCAAACTGCTTTGCATTTATTTTTATTATTATGTATATATTTATTATTTTGTAGTTTTCTAGATTAATAGACACATTTTTTTCGAGTTTTGTAGTAAATTAGATATATTTTATAATTTATAGCTTTATTGCCACCAGATCTTTTATATTTTAGATATAGTTTTCTTTTTTCAATTGATGATTTTTTTAAACCTTTTGTATTTATTCGATTTTTTATTATTATTTTTAAATATTATCACAGGGAAGCAAAGTCTGAAAAATAATACTAATGTTTTGTGAAATTCTTTGAAGGCATCATTTAAGTTGTTTATTTATAATATAATTATAATATAATAAATATAATTATCTATGGACGCTTCACACCACGTCAACCTGGCCCCGTGCTAAGTATCCGAAGAACTTGTGTTACAGGTACCAGAAAACGGAAAGTATATTTAATACTTTTATACTATACATACATTTAAGATTTTTATTATATTATACACATATTTGATACACATCCATGACCCAGGAACACAGAAAAACTTTTTTGTTCCTTCGGCGGGATTCGAACCCGCGACCCCCGGTTTAAGCACTAACGCGCTGAAACACTGAGCCACAGAGGTCGTCTTAATTGGTTGATTTCGCTTTAAAAGTTATCTACACTTAGATATTTTATGAAAACTATTAAATTTTTTAAAATGGTCAGGTGATACTGATGATGATAATACATTTATGACGAGGATGTTAAAATTTTAAACTTACAAAGAGAGCAAATAAATTTCAAAATTACCTTTTAAAAAATGTCCCGGCTGTTTTAAAAGCCTGACCTAAATATTCGCAATATTCAAGAACTTTTTTGTCAGAACTATTTCCTTTTGTGTGCCGACAATTTACCGCCCGTTAGACATTACTTTGAATTTTGAAAAGAAATTTATGTGGCTACCATTTTAAAATGATGTGTACACTGAAAGTACGAACTATGAAAAAGTGAACTAGACTACTTAATTTTTTTTTTAATAAAAACTTTTTTGAAAAATCAACAAAGTAATTAATGTATTCGACAAAGATTAAATAGAAATAATCAAATATTTTCCGAGATAGTTTAACATTCAAAGACATATTATACATTAAGTGAAATCTTAATAATGTCGCCTCTAAATCTTAATAATATGTTCTTCGTAGGACATTGTACAAAGTACCTAATTTTGTATGGAACAAGTAACAGAACTTGACAACTGAGTCACAGTCAAAAAAAAATCTACCCATTAGTGTCGCAGTTTAATCGTCTCAACTTCTATAAAATACCTCAAAAAGCCGGTTGATGTTTACAAAAGGTTTTACGACTTCTCGGAAGGGAAGGCGTCTCAAATGTGAACGTTTATCTATAAAGACCTTTGCATCGCGGCCCTATTCACAACACACAATATAACCTGCCCTATTGAATTGACATTCTTAGGCGGTACAATGAAAGGGAATTCTTCAAAAATCACTAGTAATGAACAAAACATTGCTGTAAGCTAATTAGCATGGAATATTCTAGATACATTTAAAATTCCTGAAGTAAAATCTACAATTTAAAAAATGCTTTAGCTGTTGTGTTGTGTAAATTCAGATTAAAACGTAAGTAAATTGTAATCGATTCTAATCAATAAGTGAAAAAAAAAACAAAATATGTAATTCTGAGAGTAGGACATAGAAAATGACTAAGAAAAGAATTAAAAGGCCACTATTTTTTAAAAATGGATTAAAAATAATAGAGGAATAAAATAGATACCATGTCACAAATAAAATATGTATCTAGAAGACGCCTCTGTGGTCCAGTGGTTTAGAGCCTGGCTCTCGTGTCCGGAGATCGTAGGTTCGATCCCCGCGTCGGAGCAACAAAAATATTTTTAAGTCTGGTTAAGGCAATATTTAAAATAATATTTCTTGTCAGACAATAATAAAGATCACCTGATTGTCTGTCAAGAAAAATTATGCGTCAGATTGGCATGTAAAAAGTCGGTCCTGCGCCTGATTTCTCGCCAGTCGTGTCGGTCATCCGTCCCACTAGGTAACGATAGTAAAGGAAGAGAGTGTGCTCTTGTCTATTGCACACACACTTGGACACTATTTATAAAATAACTCCTGCGTAGGTACGCACTATACCAGCGGGTCTGGTTTCAATGAAACTGGCCACCGTTACCAAAATCGGTGTGGAGAGCTATTATTATTTTTATCTAGAAGAAACTATCAACGCAGATTACCACTAAATGCAGTAATTTAGACCTAAGTAAAAACCAAAGACACGAAACGATACGCGACATGGCGCTGCATTTTTAAGAAAGCTATTTAAAATTGAACTTTATACAGTAAACAAAAATATATTCATTTCATATGACATCAGCATCAAGCTCTAAAATAATAATATATTTTTGTTTACTGTATAAAGTTCAATTTTGAGTAGCTATCTTAAAAATGCAGCGCCGCGTAGCCTCGTGTATCGTCACGGTGTGAACTGACCCTTAGACACATCAAAAGCAAACGACAAAGCAAAGACCGTAGCAGTAATAGCAATGACGTCATCATGATCTTAGGGCCTGTAAGATCATGATGACGTCATTGCCATAATAAGGCCTGTTTCACAATCTACTGATAAGTATTAGATAGATTATTTGCATGTTCTGTCTGTGTCGCGCGATATAAAGTAAGTAAAGTAAGCAGCGACAAAACTTCCGAATAACCTATTCGACACTTATTTGAAGATTGTGAATCCCCCATTAATCTATTGTATATTAATGGCTCGTATCAATAACCTATCTACCAGTAACTATTTGTTAAAAACGTCAAACTTCTATCGCAAAAAACCGTCAAATGATTGAATGGCGACATTTTTAACAAATAGTTATAGATAGATAGGTTATTCTGGATAGGTAGACGTGGAGAGGGAGCGTAGGGCGCTGGCGGTCTGCGGCAACATGCCGGCTCGCAGATCTGCACGATGCTCTGATTAGGTCAAAATTACGCTAGGGCATATGCCTTGAACCACAGACTGCCGGTGTATATACACCGGCAGTCTGTGGTTCAAGTGTACGTAGCGGTCGCTGGACTCCCTACGTGTCCAATACAATAATATATATATGATGATGTTGAAGCTCCCCCGATTCTGCAGTGCCTCGGAAATGTTCGCGTACACAAATACTGATGGTTTCTACGTCACTATTAGAAAAAAAGTCGCGTCTCTCGTGAGGAGGCTCCGGGAGAGCGGCAATAGCATCCTAAAATAATTTCCGAAGATCACCAGTCTTATGTCCTGAGACATTTCGTGCGGACTATGATACCGCAGCGAATGCCTCAAAGGTATGTTATTAAGGTATAGTGTTTAATACTAACATTAGGTATTATACTATTAAGTTTAGTTTGTAAGTGTTACATTTAAGTGTTACTAACAAAAATGAGCCTGTGTTGTTCGGAAAATAAAAACTATTTATTTATTATTTTATTGAAACGGGCTGTATAATATCAAAATCCAATCGGAATCAGATAAATACAATCGTTAACGACCACCCGCTAACGTGCGGGGAAAGTAGACCAACGGCACTAACCAGTGGATTAAGATCTTAACAATTAACTCTAGGATGATGTAATAGATGGATTTGTATTATTTTTTAGTATTTAAGTGTCGTCAATCATCAAGGAATAAATAATCCATCCTAGTAAACAACTCTTGGTGTTGCAGTCTCAGACTACGCCTTGCCGTGTATTGTGTAATTACACAGTGCCAGTTGCTACGCATACACATGTAACATAACTATGCCTTACCTTGTAAGGCATCTGTCACGGTGTGTGTTATTTTATGTGCAGTGTGTAGCTACACGCGCACTACATCACTACATACATAGAAACCGATCTTAGGTTTTGTTTGACAAAACTCTGTTTTCATAAGTAAAATTATGTGTTTAGTTATAGTTACTAGTTGCTACATCATATACCATAAAATAATTGACAGCTAGACCAAAATTTACTTGGATAATAAAGTTGTTGAATGTTAATCTGGTAAATCTTATGGATAATTCTAAAGCTCACAATTTATTTTGTTTTACTTGTGTTAAACTTATTTACTTTAAAACATTTGTGACAATTGCATCTGCTGCGAAAAACTTACAATATTACAGAAGAAATGCCTGAACTCAACACCAGACGCAGCTATTCAATAAACATAACGTGATAATAATAATAATGAACCTTGCGTCGTGGATGTGTGAGTTTTACCTGCGCCCGCGCACGTCTTGAAGAAAGCCTCGGCGCTCAGTAGTGAGTTGGCGGCCGTCGACTGCGCACCGGCCGGCGTGATGTTTCTGTGACTGTGAGTGGTTCGTGCGTTAACCCCAATCCCTGATAGTGCATAACTGGATTTTTAAAATCAACGTGAGCGTGAAAAAAAGGTTCGTATTCTCACAAGTTGCGGCGTCGCTGCGTCGAGTCTAGTGATGTGAAAGTTCCGATCGATCGAATTGACATACTTTTGGTTCATGTGCACAGGTGGGCGCGCCGGACCAAAATTCCATTCTCTTGACGCTTTCGGATGAACTTTCTTCGAGTAATGGCATTAATTTCGTCTGTAATCACTTTTACGTTTATTTCACACACGCGTTTTGACTCGATCAAATGCGCGTAGCGTCGTAATGAAGACATCAACGCGCTAAGCTCTACGCAGATACAAAATAACGATTGGGATTTTTTTATCCGAACGCTAACGTTTTTGATACATTAGGATTTTATAATCTTGTTACCTGAGCCATTTTAATTGTTGGGTGAAAAATATTTGTAAACAATGTACAAGGCAAACGGGGACACTCTAGCATGACCATCTTGAACGCAACCGGTATCCCCCCTCTCCTCTCTTATCTGTAAGCGCCCCTACCCGTCTTGCTTCAAGACTCACATTCGTTCACATTTTGCAATTTTCCAGCCGTTATTTTGAACATCTTTACGTCAAGGAAGTTTTTGCTAATGTAAAAAATCTACAGTCAGATATTTAAATTTTGCAAGAAATAGGTAACAGTTATGTTCAATGTTTTATATATTAAAATATAATATTGTATTATATAATTTTATGTTTAATAGAAGTTGGCCACGGCAATATTAAAATTAGTTATAAAACATAAGATATTAAATATTATATCTTATGTTTTATTCATTAATACATTTTTGCCCATTTATGGTATATATAATAAACATAAAATCCGCTTTATATGTTCTTTACGATATTCGTACAGTTGGTTCTTATTCTTTACAAAGTTTTTTTATTACCATGTAAACGTTTGGTTTACTTTCAAATCGAAAATCAGGTTTACAATTACCTTTACATTCTCATTAAATTTGTACTTTCGATGAATAAACAATTCATTTTACAGAGATTCATATCGGCAATTATCGTTCAAAAATGACTTACTGTATATTTTATAATCAATCTATATCCATGGTTAAACATAACTGATGGTTGCACTGACCTACGAAGACATATTTAGTTACAGCGATTGGTCACGCTTCGAAAGGCAGTGTGACTTTGAACAGAAGTAGGAAACGTGCAGGTTTGTTGAGAATAATTGAGATATATTAGGTCTATTGTAAACGACTCGCGACTTTTACACAGAAAATAAATCTGTTAATATTGTCAGTTGGGCCAAGATAATCCATGGGTGAAGATAGGATAGGAAGAAAAATAAAGTATCTATGCCTCTATTGTAGCTACTAATCCTACCATACACGTGATTTACTATATATGTATATAAAAATTTAACCCTATTTCTCCTGGTCACGCTACGGCTGGACCGATTTGTCTAATTTTGATCTTGAAATAATTGTGAAAGTTCAGGAAAGGTTCAAACGTTGAGAAATGTTGCGGGAAAATACTAAAAACGACGATTTCATATTCCCGCACTTACTGATCAGATAGTAATAGGTGCGTTCAGTTCACCTGATCATTTATTTCAAAAAAATCGCCTGGTCTCAGTAGGTTGGTAGGTGTAGATCCAGATGTAGGTGTAATGTAGATATTAATTTAATACATTTTATAATTAAGACAGAACAGTCATTATATTACATTTTCTGGCCCAAAATCCGTTTTAAAGATTCAAACCAACCTGTCGGGAGTCGGAACAGCTGCTAGTCAAGTAGTCCTATTATATTGTCTGGCCCAGAATCCGTTTCAAAGATTAAAACTTCGAATGAAGGGCTATACTGTCTACTAACAGCTAAAACTTTCCAAAATATATTTCTTTTTACTACTATTTTACTTAAGTTATATATTATAATAATATTTACTGAAAAAATGCATCGAATGTTGTTTACTTCGTGTAATATAATTTAAATACGGCTAAGTGGAATTTACTGCCTTTACGTGGTAATGAACTGGGTATTAAAATAACCCTTCCCGATTAGTATTTATGTATTCTAAGATGTAACAGCCGCATGGTTCAGTGGTTTATAGCTTGACTCTCGACTCGGAGGTCGTGGGTTCTATTCCCGAATTGGAACAACAAAAAATGTTGTTTCCAAGTTTGGTTAGGACAATGCAGGCTGATCACCTGATTGTCTGACAAGAAAGATGATCCATGCGTCGGATGGGCATGTAAAAAGTCGGACCTGCGCCTGATATCTCGCCAGTCGTGTCGGATATCCGTCTCACTGGGTTTCTAGAGTAAAGGAGGAGAGAGTGCTCTTGTTTACTGCGCACACACTTGGGCACTATAAAATAACTCCTGCGTAGCTGGCCTGGTTTCAATGAAACCGGCCACCGTCACCGAAATTGGTGCGGGGGAGCTATTCTAAGAAGTAAACGAAAACATTAATTCTTCAAGCGTAACTCTAGTCTAAAACATCGTAGATTGCATCAAGATCAATGTTTTGCTCCTTCTTTTGTATAAGTCGATATAAACCAGTCTTTTTCAATATTATTTAATTTGGTAATTATATTTTTTGGTTTAGTCGTAAAATAAATCCTTTGGCTTGCATTTTGATTTTATATACGATCCCTCTCTGTCTATCTCTGAATGCATTGCCTAGCCTATGAGTACCTGGGGCCTTAGACAAAGTGCAATATCACAACGATAACTAAGTTACAGTAACAATTTGATTTGCTGACCAAATATGTGAATCCCATACATTTTTGACTTTCAAACCTCATTATAGTTAAAGGAATGTTGACTAAAGCCCCGTCTTATTTAAAACTAGCTGCAGCCCGCAACTTCGTTTGCGTAAAAATTTATTTTCGGTACTGTAGGTTTATTGTAAAAAATAATAATATTTATTATATCTAGTATAACTGTATAATATGACTGTTTGCTGCCAGAATTAATTTAAAAAATAAATAAAATGAACTAATGGAAAAGGAACCCTATTTTTTAAACGGAACCCTAATATAAAAGTAGCCTTAGTTACTCCTTATAGCATCAGAGCTATCTGGCATTGAACGTCCCGTTAAAATTGGATGTGTCTAGACAAACAGAATGAAGACATACAAAAATGTTTTAAATTGATTTTTGGCGTGGGTACGGCATATGATATGGATAGCATCATTATGCATCTAGCGCAAAGCTGTTAATTTAAAATTACGAACAGGCTCATAAATTTTATTTACTTGTATACATATTATATCCTAGAACTAACAGAACTAAGATTGATATCAATTCCATATCTGGCTATCCCTATGATTACTAGCTCACGACTCACAAGCTCATCACAATCCGAGCGCTTGGCTGCTCAGCTGTGGCAAGTTAAGCGGCTAATTACTGTTGCTACACCAGTCACCACCCCACGCCACACCGTGTGACCGCATTACTGTAAGTGTAGGATAATATTGTAAGAAGAGAATATTTGTAAAATCCCTAGCGCGACATCGTAATTGACTAGAATAGGAGTCGCAAGTTTTTAAATCCCGAAAGAAACTGATTGTAATACCGCTCTGCGCAAGTAAAGTTCAGACCGCGGGTCGGACTGCGTTCCAACCGCGAAGTTATCTGTGCGGTTTGTACTACGGGTCGACGTGTCGTGCTATCACGACAAAAAATGCGTCACGGTTTGGTCTGCCGGTGTCTTACATAAAAATGTCAAGAGAGCACTTTAAACATTAGAGAGCATTGTCATGCTCGGAATGTCGGTCCAGCGCATTTACAAGTTTGATTCTTAGCGCGGTTTGGAATGGCGCGTGCTATTTCCCGCGGTCAGAACGTCTGCCGCGGTCAGGGCGCTAATGTCCGACGTAGTCCAAATTATTAAAAATGTACTTAACATACTCATACGGACGACAAGGAATAAAACACTTCTGAAGTCATTCGTAATTTAGACTTTATTAGCTTAGCTAGAAATCCTTCGAGACTAGCGACCCGCCCCAGCTTCGCATGGGTGCAATGTGTTATACATATTATCTTCCTCTTGAATCGTTTGCTGACAACTGCATTAAAATTCGTTAAGTAGGTACTTTGAATGTTCTAAGGAAACAGGAAAGGAAGCGACTTCATTTTATACAATTATTACTACATAATAAAGATTATGATCATTTTTAGAACTACATAATTATGTCAAACTGTCTAACATTTAATTTCCTCGACCGTATAACATAATATTTTCTGCTAATACAGTCACTATAGCTACATAAATATTATGATCTATGTTCATTCAATGTTACAGAAATAAGATGCGAGAAACCAATGTCAAATGAAAATCGGCAATCTGTGGGGCTGACACGTACAATTGACAAGAGACGTTTTCGAGAGAGAGAATTGTGTGAAAATTGTGACAGCGCCTATACAATTGACATTCGATAACGTTACGAATACGTACAGGGGGCGTATTATAAGCTCTTAACTCCAGTCAGTTTACGCCATGAAAAAAACTGGCTTGCATTTTCGTATTACGATCACTTATTGCCAGCCAGTCAGCAGTCATGTGACACTTGACATACTTCTGCATTGAAACTTGCGTGGTATTTTCGTATTATGACAAAACATTTAACATTAGCTGGCTTGTTTTTACGTCAAAACTGTCTTTACAAATCCATTCAGTTTACGCCACAATTCATTAGCTTTTATTGACTTGTTTTGCGTTCTCTTTTAATATTTTATGTGTATTTTAGTTACGTAAAATATGGCTAAAATAATTGCGAATATTGATTTATTTTTAATACGTAGGTTTTATTCATAGGTTCATAGAAAATAAACATGTGTGACGACTGACGAGTTAGAAATATTTGAATTTCTAGAAATAATGCTTCACACGAGAAGCACCAAAATCACCAAGCAATTCAGCATTCCTAATAATTTCAATCAACAATAATTATTAAGATCATCCTACTAATATTATAAATAAAAAAGTTTGTGAGGATGGATGTATGGATGGATGGATGTTTGTTACTCTTTCACGCAAAAACTACTGAACTAGTTTCGATGAAATTTGGTATGGTATTAGTTTAGGCTCTGGATTAACATAGGCTATTTTTTATCATGAAAAAGTACAGTAGGTGTTCCCGAGGGATACTATATTTACGCGGGCGGAGCCCAGCAACAGCTAGTAATTTATAAAAGAATTTGCACTTTTCAAATAATTTACAGTCCGGTCAGATTAGTGTTACCACACCGGATTCTTTAAATTTGCCGCCATTTTTAAGATTTATCATTCGCTGGCCAGAATCTAGCTATAAAGTAGTTAAATTGGCAAAAACGACAGCTATTTTATTAACATAGACCATTCTTTTTTGGGTAGCCTTTAAAATTTTCTTTTTATAACTATTATTATAACTGTACATATTCCTATTAATAGTTAAAAATATATTACTTTTAAAATGCCGTTCCAAATATCGCCCCATATCGCATTATTGCTTCATCCAAATATCGCATTGTTTTATATAGTATAAGTCAATCTTACAGTACAAGTTTTCCGTTCGTAATTAACTCTGTAACTACTAAGGGCATGCCATAAAAAAAACGTACTGTAATTACGTCGAATTTGACGTTTCCGTACGTCACCTGCATGCTCGTCTAAACCAGTCAGCGACAACCAAACCAGGATGAATCCAGTCAGAATGAAATGTCGTTGTAATACGAAAAAGAACTAGGGCCGTATATTGAATTGCCTGGAAACAAGCTGGTTTTATAAAATATCATAATACGGCCCCTGGTCAATTATTGTTCGTGATTACCCCTTTAGTAGCCCAAGCAGGAACAAGTACCAAATAGGTATTCGTAATGTTTTCGAATGTGAACTGTATGTTCTTTCGATAACGTAACGAATGTAGCGGTCAATTGTTCAATTCAATTCATTTATTTGCATCGATGAAGTTACAACAAAGATCACTGTTTCTTTACATTCTGCCATTCGTGTGACGTGCAAAGTCATAATTATAATAATAATATGGGTTCTTTAGTCCTTACTAAATTCATAAATATGTCAATTAATTAAAATTACTAAGTTAAATTTATATGATAAGCATGTCAAAAAATAATTATTCATTATTCCTGCTAACCCCACTGAATTTAAACTTAATTTAAACACACATATAGAAACTAACACTTCCTCTGAAACTAAGAGAAAGAATTACAAAAATGAAGTAAAACTGAACTAGAAAGTTATTAAGAGTAATAGCTATTAATATTCTTTGGTGGTTGCTGTATACATTTACTGCAAGAGAAAGCTGCAAATGGCGGATGTGTTATCTGATAGCAAACGAAATAGCTACAACCTTTACCATTTTTAAAGCAGAGTCGCTTCCTAAGTTGGTACGTTTTGATATTTTAAAACGCAACAGGTTTAAATCAATGATTTTAAAACTAAGGATGGGCAAAGATTTACCAAAAATGTACGCCATCTTGATTTCATAAGATTTTGTCAAGTAAATGCGGACGGATGACAAATATCAAACCACAAATTAAATTGTATGTTATGGTTTTAACGCGAACCCAGGATCGCCTGAAAAGGGTTTTGGCTAGGTTTTTGGTTTTGAATTATAAAGACGTGAAATGTAACGATATATTTTAGATTAAATCTTGGGAAAATAAACACAATATTAATTTATCAGGATGCCGCCTGCCAGCGATAGCTTTTCATACTATTGTTTGGTCTAATGACAAAATAATCTTTCAAGTTGAATTTTGAATTATTAGCAAAAAAATTTGCTTCCAGGATGTGGGTATTTTTTCGCGGAATATTGCTAGATATATATAATAATAATTATATTGTATGCTATGGATTTTCGCAAAGTAACGCCTGATTCTATTAACTATTCAGTAGTAAAAAGCCATTACGTGCAGATCAGTTATCATAAACAATGGCTGATTAATATTATTGAAATCGTTATGGCTTTAGACACTGTGCTGCTAGTGCTGCTACTCTCAAACTAAATTTACGAACTCGCTGACTGAACTTTAGTCCTCTAACTATAGTTTTTAGATCAAGTTAGCAGTTCTGGACGTTCTTGATTCTCGATCTGACTGGTCAGAACAAAGTTTCAACAGTTATTTACTGTAGCATTAAAATGAAAACATTACAATACAACGGAAAATGATTTGCACAATCTATAATGCTAACAAATTTCATCTACTTACTATTTATATCCATAACTACAGAAGAAAGGGTCTTTCTTCTGTAATTATGATTTACGGAAATTACGGTCAGACAGACAGATCAGAGAGATAGATACAAGAATAAAATAATTTAGCAGAAATTACCAAGCATTTATTGAATTTTCTGTTAAATCATTCAAGTACACCTAAAGACTAGACTAGCAATGTAGCAAGAGCTGTATTAATAACAATATGTTTCTGTTCTGACTGTTGTAAACCGACGACTAAAACCTCCAACCTCGTTTGAAACTCACCACAACTGCCTTTCTAGTTACGACTAGCGCAAATTTAGATAAACAGTTCCAAATGTAAATTATAAGTAAGTAATAATAATTATTAAGTTTGTACTAATCTACCATTGATCCGACAAACAAACTGGAGAACAGGACTATATTATTTATAATTTATTTAAATTTTTATGATATGATAAATAAAAAATAAATAATAATGAACTAAAAATGTTAAAAACTTAAAAAAAAATTGTCTTTATTTGAAAGCTATATCTAGCATGACAATGTCGCTCCATTGGACTTATCACTAAGTTTATATTCATGCAATAAAAATTCTATTCTAAGAAATAAACAACAACATAACTGAGAATATCCTTGTCGTCGTTACTTTGTATTGTAATTTTGTTAAAGTTGAAATATTAAAATATTCGCATTTACTTTGCGGAAATCCATAGCAATGTAATTAATATTATATCTAGCAATAGGGAATATGCATCTGACACCAAAATGGATAAAATATTATTATTTGTAATCTTCATCGCTAAAAAAACATACCCGTACAAATGTTTTTAATTTTTATCGTGTATAAATAGCGAAATTTAATCATTAAAAGAGTGTTTTTTTTTTAAATCCCGCGCAAATTTCAAAAAAGGATAAGTACTGGCGGAACAAAACGTGACGTCAACGTACAGACTAACGTGTATCAACTTTCAATACTCAATTTTTGTTTATATTTATGGCGGAAGATATTAAACCATTGCCAGTGTCAATTTTTATTGTGTCAAGTGAAACAGAATTTTCGTATAAGGCTAGGATTATATTATGATACGGAATCTACGGAATCGGAAAAAAAATTCTGAGCATTGAAAATAGAACTCTGCGGTAATACAGTAGAGGTGAAAATCGAACACATGAGTATTAAGACAAATGCTCGACACTCATAACTTCTATTTTCAACTCTATTGTATTAACGCAGTTATTTTTTTAGTGCACTGAATTTTCCAGGATCTGACATATTCCGGTGCGGATAGTCATAATAAATCGTAATAAATCGGCGTAATAAATGTAAGAGTAGAGAAATCTCGAAATTTATCTATTTTTTATAATTCGTATAATGATGTAATACAGTCGATAAAAAAACTTTAAATTCTTGACACTGGCAGAATGCAATGAAAAGTTTTGCACAACTTTTGCAACCGCGATTGCCATAAATAAAACTTGAGAAGTGTCAAGGGACACCCGGAAGGAACGAAGTTCCTTTCGATTAATTAGTGAAGGAATTGTAATAAAATTTTAGTTTTTTTAACCTATAATACCATTTTTTTATTATTAACAAATATAATGTATAATAAACTTAATTAGTAGGCTCAAATCCTTACTAATATTATAAATGTGAAAGCGTGGATGTTTGTTACGCTTTCACGCAAAAACTACTTAACGGATTTCGATGAAATTCGGTATGGTAGTAGTTTAGACTCTGGATTAAAACATAGGCTACTTTTTATCCCGAAAATGTAGTGTTCCCGAGGCATACTATACTTACGCGGGCGGAGCCGCGAGCAACAGCTAGTTTAGTAATAATTGAGAGAGAGAGAGAGAGACAGACAGAGAAACACGCGCACGCCGCACACGGCTTACAACTATAGCAAAAAGTGTCGTTACAACTTTTAGGCTTAATTTTTTCCGTCTAGCCCCCTTTCACAACGCGCGATAAGGAACTTTGTTCCAAAAGAATAAAAAGTTAATTCATGTTGTGTTATGGTTTGTTGTTTTCTAATTATGAATACTTATTTATTAAATTTATTTAGTACTTATCTTTGGGATGTTACATAAAATTGAATGAATTAAATATGTTAACGAACTATTCGTTAACTAGGTTATTTTCGACGAGGTTTGTAAATAAAAGAAGTATGACACATACTTGTTTTATTTACAAACCTCGACCTATTAAACCGGAAATATATTTCAATGTACTGACTGATCTTCACAACTGCAACATTATAAAGTGCTCAAATAAGATACACTGTCTCTTCTCATCGCCTTGCACCATTTTTTCTTACATACTCGCACATTTCGGCAAACGAAAATAAAGTAATATAATAAGTTGATGTTATCACTTATTTTTATAACTTTGTGAACTAATCACTTCGTTGTTTGTTTACATCGAACTTATCTATGACAGTATGTCAAAGTCAAACAATGATGATGTGGCGGACCAATTAGCGCTACAATCCTGAATCGCGCTATCGAAGTTTTCAAGGATCGGCACTAGATATACGATATCTGAATTTCATACAAGTGGGTCCACATTTCTCGGCCTCCGGGTCGGGCCCCCACGCGCCGTCTGGAGTCGACCGCCGGTCAAAATTGTGCCTGGTTGGCAAAGAGAGTTTCCCCCTTATGCTCGCCCACTGATTTCCCCCGCGTTCTGCCGCGGGGGGTCTTCCCTAAAAACTGACACAATGCGCCCAGTACTCGTACTGGGCGCGTCATCCCCACCCCATCTAGCCCCTGATCTTGGTTCCCCGCCCAAGGCCCCTTCAAGGGCACGGCGTGAGAAGACGTAGACATACAAGCGGGCTTCGGCCTGACCGAGCATAGCACCTCGCTCGGTCGAAGATCTCCCTTTGGGGCTTTCCATCTATCCCACAATTTTAAATATATATATATATATATATAAAAAATTATATAATTTAATCAAATTGTATGATCGAAAATATTTACAACGCTCAACTCGTTCTTCGATTTTAGTGAAGTACGATTACAATCATTTCTTTTCTCGTCGCATTACTAAAATGCCTATGCCTATACATTGACGGAAGCACGAGTAGACACGAGACTCGACTTACATAACAGAATGAACGGTTAGCGGCCCGTTATTAGGAAGGGGGTCACATCGCCTCTCGCACGAAGCGCGATATGTGCAATTGTGTCGATTCTAACTATCTTCTATTTTTATAAGTATTTAGCGTTGTAATCATTGTTAGGTTTTTTTATTAGTAGGCTAAGATTTAGATTTTAGGTGATCAGTTTTGACTACATATTTGAAATTATTGATAATGATAGTCTATAGCCAATTTAATGATATTATGTGGGTAGTCCTATAATTAAAAAAAGCGAAGTGGACTGTTTATAAAAATTTCGTCTCAAAATTTCACGGCCCTTTGGCGCAACGGACGACGAAGAAGATTCCTGAGGGGTGAGCGCGAACAATTGACAAGTACATATTCGTAACGTTATCGAATGTCAATTCTATAGGTGCTGTCATAATTTTTATACAATTCTCTTCACTGGTTCAAAGCCTGGCACGATCGATACATTTTGTTAGATCCCAAAAAAATATAAAAGTAGTGAAAATACGATATTAAATGACTAAGAAAATATGGCTAGTTCATCTACCAATTATATGTTCATTCTACACAGATGCTTATAAAATTTTCATTCAGAATGGAATAAAATATGAACGCCATTATGATAATCATGCATGAAACAGCCGAGACCCAAGAACTTTCGAGAATCAATCATCTTGACGTTTATTCTAATAGAACACCTATAAGGGTCAGCTCTCACCAAAATGCAACGCGACGCGACGCGGCACTGCATTTTTAAGATAGCGATTCAAAATTTAACTTTTTTCACTACATGAGAAGATACACGTTTCGTTGCAAGAGCGACGCCGCGCTTGGCAGCCAGGTGCAGCTCTAAATTCGAACTCTTGCAATGAAACGTGTGTTTTCTTATGTATGAATAAAAATGAATTTTTACTCGCCATCTAAAAAATGCAGCGCCGCGTCGTGTCTGGGTATGAACTGACGCTAAGACAGTAGTCTTAGCACCTATTTTGCAAAAATAACCTAACCAAGAGCATGTCAGGACATGTCTAAGGAGGGTTCCGTAACTATCACCCTGTAATAGGTTTTCAAATGACTTCAAAAGATACTGTCCAATTTCGTTCAAAATAATTTTCCTAAACAGTTTTTAGTATGATCTATCAGCATGGAAACTTAGAAGTTTCTACCGCTTATAGTTTAGAAATGCTAAGAGGGGGGACCAACTTACAGACTACTTTTGAGGCCGATTACTCGAAAATGGTAGACTTTGTATAAAAGTCATGTATGAAAACCTTGCCTTTATTTTAAAACACCTATTTAACATACCCCACACGACGGGGTACATGTATGGAGAGCCACCCCTAACATATAAAATTATTATTATTTTATGATGTCAAAACTGAGATCTACATATGATACCATCTATAACTATACCAAATTTCATCCATTTATATTCATAATTACAGAAGCTAGAAGCGCGGACACACAGACAGACGGACGGACAGAGCGAAACTATAAGGGTTCCTTGTGTATTACGGAACCCTAAAAATTTACTTTAAACTTTAAAGGGTTCCGAGACAGACAGAGAACTACAGAACCCTGATTAAAGATCCGACTGAAACCTAGAATTAACACTTAGAGCAAGTACGAATTATGCTCCTATGGAAACGGTTTATCACTATTAGGTTTTGGTACTTGCATTGTTGAAATCAGATTTATAATAGACTTCTGTCTGTTTAAGACTACCCATTATGCGATCGTCCAATACCAAACCTACAAAGAGTACTAATGAATTCGATTATCCACAACGATCCTCCGTTTTCTGGTGTCGACGGTCCGACAACAGAGCATACGATTAAAATTTCGTGCCAATTGCTAGCTTGCTGCGCCGTGTTAGAGTACAATTTTGTTTGCTAACTAGCGTTGCATCATAGAAAATTCTCGGGTCGCCGGAGGCATTCAAACTATTTGGCACACGGGTGAAACACTCGTCAAGCCAATCTTAAATTTGCCTTACTAAATCCTTACATGCCTTAAAATTATTGAAGCATGTTTTATTTTTGTTCGCATGCTCAATTTGTAAATGCTGTTTATTATAGAATTAGCTTTTTCTAGCTTTTAAAAGCTAGCTAGGTAGCTATATAGTATCAGGTATCCCACGGGAATACTGTACTTATTCGGGATAAAAAGTAGCCTATGTTTTAATCCAGAGACTAAACTACTTCTATACCAAATTTCACCGAAATACGTTTTGCGTCAAAGAGTAACAAACATCCATCCTTCCATCCCCAAAAACTATCACATTTACAATAGTAGTAGGATTATTAATGATTGCAAACTTAGGTTATTGGTAGTTGATACTAAACACGAACTGTGTAGGTGCAATGTTATGTTGCAGCCGTTTAGTTTGCCAAAGCCTTCACACTATTTTCGTTTATGGAAATATAAAATTACTAGAAAGGTCAAGGCAAAAGTGAACGAACCGAGAGAGTTTCAAAAATGTTGCTCTTTACAAGTTTTTAATTTTATTTATATATAACCTTGAAACATCAGTGGCTATTTCTATTTGGCTAATTTTGTGGTCTGTTATAAATTTTAATTAACAATCTCTTCACTAATATTTATTCCCACGACCTCTTCGCCCGAATACATCAATTTGCTTGCACGATGTTGGTAATATATATTTAGCCAAGCTCGTGGATTCTGTAACTAAATTATCTACTGGATAAATTATATCTGTTGCATTTGAGGATTTTACATGTTAGACTTCGTTTTGCTGCTTTAGGTATTTGCTTGTTTGTTTCTAGGTATTTGTTTGTTTCTAGCTTTGAGATAAATTACCTTTTTACCCGACTAAGGGGAAGCCAAAAGGGAGCGTAATGATTTTGGCAGTCTATGTACGTATGTTTGTTCTATCGCAGCGCCTAAACCACTGATCAGATTTTATTGAATTGAGTGTCAATAGATTCATAATAAAAGCCTAGGTAACATAGGCGGTATAATTTACGTAGTCGAGACGAGTTATATTTTTTTATAAAAAATATAGTAGAATATTTTTAGCTACATACCAAATTAAAAGGGGCGTAAAATTAAAAGTTTTCTTATTAGAAAACACTAATGGGCCTACGCTGCCTAAAATACAAGTTATTTAATTAATTAAAATTTGATGATATATTTTTTACTAATGTCTATATAGACACTACACAGTAATTAAAATAAATATGGTTTCAATTTGCAAACGCTTTGGTTTCAATTTGATTGAATGCGGATTTGTTATTATTAATTATTCATAACTAAAAAGTTCATTCCGCAAAATAGTTGGCATTGCAGTCAGCACGTTTGAAGTTGCTATCTGGGTCAAATTATAAATATTAAGTACGTGAGAAATAAGAATATTACTTTTACCTATATCGATAATACATTTAACTGCATTATAGAAATTTTACAAACGAAACAAATGTAGACCAAAGTAAACATTTGTTAACTTGTACCACGCAAAGCACAAGATTTATGCTCATAGATATAGGCGTCTCTAAAATGTAGTATCTTTTCTTTTTGAGAGTGAGGGTAGAAATTCAGAAACCAAAAATTAAAACTACTAATTTGTTATAAAATTGCCTCTTTTTGTTTCTTACATTTGAAATTGTAGTTCTCAAATCTGATCACTTCCAGAAAAATATCGGTCATGTTGTGATTTAAATTAATATCATCTAAAATATTACCCGACTGCGCCAGAAGGAGGGTTATGTTTTTCTAGTGTTTTATATGTATGTATATTTCTTTGGTGTGCCCTAGACACTGGATACACCAAAATTATTTAACGCAATTGCATTTATTGTTTTTTTTTTAATTAAATATATAATTGTCGAATTAGAATGTTAAAAGCGTATAATCGTTATCAAATTGCGTACACTATGGAACCCGTTTCGATTGACACCAAATATAGTAGAGGAAGTATCTGTTAGATCACTTATGAATATTGTCCCTTCACTTGGCCTTGTCTCGAGCAAGGCTTGTCGCTCACCTCGCCGGAATGTGACCAATAGGCAATAACGCGTTGTCGAGGGCTTGAACCTAATAAGAAACTTAACGAACTCTCCTTACAGTCACTACCATTTCTCCGCACCTTCGCTCCCATGTTCTGGAAAAGCTTTAAAAGGTACGCCTCCTATATTTCAGAGCATTCGTTCCATGGTTTAGAGGCGTATTGATTTTCTATGTACTGTCAGGGAATCTTATTCATAATCAGGTTACATAAATAATTCATAAGCAGATTGACTGTTGTCATAATTTGTACGCATTCTGTTATTAATATGATACATATCAAACTGACATGTCACTAGCAATTGTACTGTGACTGCAAATGCCGTTATTACAATACAAGTAATTTATGAGAACACTCTACTACTTATGAATTAGATTCCCTGAGAGTAGACTTAATTACCTTGCAATATGACCATGTCCGATCTTATAACTATAGTCTGCCTCTTACCTTCACGCATCTCCAATACATATTTAATCATTCATTCGTTTTAGATTACGACTTACATTATGTTCTTACAAAAAAGAATGGTCCGACTGTAGGTAAAATCTTATTCTAAATAAAAGTAAAGTGAAATTTCATTATTCATCTCGTCGTGTTAAAAAGGCCACTTCGTTGGAATAGAATCATTCACAGCAAAATATCCGGTTTGCATGTGACAGCTTTGCATGTCTGATAGATAGTTCTACAGATAAAATATCTCGTGTCATCGATTAGAATAACTAGATACTTCCAAAGTTCTTTCACCTTTTTATCACGAAAAGATACTTTGTGACTTTTAGTAGCAACGTTCAAGCGTTTTTCTATATCATATTTATGAAATAAACTTTAGAAAATAATAAAGGTTTGGAGAATTATATCTTCGTGAATAGCATATCCCAAGATAAAGAAGATCCTACAAAACTTTCTTAAAAATTACAGATTATCATCTTTATTTTCACATCCTTTCTCCAAAGAAAACTTTCGTCAGACAAATCTTCCCTCGGTTATCCGGCCAAAACTTTGGCAAGTAATGGGCCATAATTTAACGCCGTGTCTTACATTCCTAGAATTAATTCCTAATCATGTTGTCGACCTTCTGAAGGAATGCGCCTTCGCCCTGCCTTGCAGAGATTGACATAGACTAAAGTGTACTTATATATTCAGCTATTTATTCGCTATTTATTAATATCTCAAAAGCAGCAACTTTATAAGTAAACAGTAGCTGGTGCACGAAACTTCGTTTGCGCGGAAGTAATAATGGAATCGGAATCCTATTTTTTTAAACGGAACCCTCAGATAAAAGTTGTCTAAGTTACTCCTTATAACATTAGCTATTTGCCAGTGAGAGTCCGGTTAAAATAAGTCCGGCCGTTTCAGAGATAAGCCGGAACAAACAGACAGGCATAGGAGACAAAAATTAAAAATATACATTTTGTTGTTGGAGGTTACCGTATTTTACCGCATTTAGTGCAAAGTTGATAATTTTAAACTACAAACATACACTTCAATTTTATTCATTTGAATAGATTAATCTATATCTATTTCTAGCTCTGAAATTACTTCTACAGATTATTATTTAACCTTTTAATTTCTTTTATGTTCAATTATTTTATTTATTTGGTTTCTCTTCTCATCAAAATTTTTGATGATAACAAAATATTTAATCTTAACACTTGTAATATTAACTAGGTAAATAGAATAAACGCACGCAAGTGGTATTGTAATAGTTTTAAATATGCCGATAATGCAAAAACTACAATGCTCAATCAAAGCCTACTCGACACTCGTACAATATCTAATGTCACTGTACAATGTCTAATGACACAGTTTAGCCGCCTACTTGTAGTGGTTATTGCACAAACACGCATAGCACCGCTCGTACACTCACTACTTGTTATTATAAACGCATCTATGTTTTTGCGATCAATATATCTTTGGTTGTATTTATAATATAATAGAATGAGTATGAAGTATGTTGTAGCCTATAAATATAACTGCTTTGAGGGACTTATTATCTTTTGCCCGCGGCTCCGCCTGTGTAAATGAAGTATCACCCGAGAACACTTTATCGGTAAAATGGTATATCGGTAGCGTATATGTTAATCCAGAGTCTAAACTACTACCATACCAGATTTCATCAAAATCCGTTCAGTAGTTTTAGCGTGAAAGAGTCGTAAACAATTATCCATCCATCCTCACAACTTTCACATTTATAATAGTAGTAGGATTTCCCTTTGTTCCGTATTCTTTACAGCTCTCTATTTTCAGTTCTTACTTTTAAATAATTATAATCTATTGAGTATCGAACTCTTGGCTGTCTATTTTTTATATATACGAATAACAATTCTATAGTATTGTTATTCGTAGCTTTATATCTTTGGACGATTTGACAGCTACCTAGTTATTGTTTAAAAACTACACATGTACGCATACGTAAAGGCTAATGAACGTGCTAAAAATTATGAATTTAATATTATTTATATAATTATATAATTATATTTCATATTATATATTTATATGAATTCAGACACGTACTTATCTTACAAATTCTTGCTAATTCTATCAACAGTTATTTAAATAAAATTACGTGTTATAATGTAATATTTAACGCATAGCCGACTTCACGTTTAGGAAATAAAAAATTGAGAACATACCTGTTACTTTTGTATTGGGTAACCACAATGGAGCTCTATGTGACCACAGACCTCAGACAAATACAATATTGTTGTTTATTGTTACTATTGATCCTTGATAACTTGAAAAGAATCTACGGCCTTCCTTATAATGTCTTCAAGAATTCTAATTTCTAACACAAAGAAAAGTATATTTGTCGAAATTCGACCGTAATCCATATTTAATTTTTAAGTTTCAGCTGTTTTGGGGATCTTTTGCCTCCATAGACAATATTTGTGTATATAAATAAGTAAATATTGTCTATAGAATATGAAAGAAAGATTGACAATTCTGTCAAACCAACACCTACTGTTATAATACAAACGCATGGTAGTGTGAGGCCTGAGAGAGGTAGTGTGTATAACTTTATTTTTATTTATTAGCTTTCTGCGCACCTTCCTCCACATAAACTTTAACTGTGTCAAATTTCACACTCCTCCGTTCGGGAAATTCTCGTAACACTACTTAAAGTTTTGGCTTAACGTATTATACTCATAATATATAACTTATCGTAATATATTATGATTAATTCCTGAATCAAGTATTTTTTCATTAACTTCAGGAAGATAATAATTTTTGTGATAATGTTTTTACTGGCAGATAAAAATTAAATTACTTATTTTCAACAGGTACGACTACTATTTATCTACTGCTTAATCTACTACAACATCTAACAATTGTTCAAAATGCTGAATGATGTCAATCAATCGTAAGTTTTTCTTTTTTTTGTTTGAGAGTTTTGCATAGTGTATTGTTGGGAATTTAACTTATAATAATTGTCCTCAGATTATTATAAAATATCCCATTTAATACAACAATATAAGCGGAAATAAATGCACAAAAGATGTTATGTAATCAGCAATCTAGTCTCACACTTTACTTGTATTAATATTGTTCATGACATAGACTGACAAAATGCTTAGACACGCCACTGTTAATGTATATTCTTTGTCGCTAATGAGTCTGAGAGAACATTTCTCGTAGCCCGATAGATGTTACTCATAGCAGATGTATTACAATATTTATTAATAACCAAAAAGGAGTTAAAGACGGGTTCCGTAACTATAAACGCGTAATAGGTTTTTTTTCTTCAAATTACTTCAAAACTTACAGTCTGATTTCGTTCAAAATAACTTTCCCAAAGAGTATTTAGCATAATCTATCAGCATGGTTTCAATTTTCTTAATCTCATAGTTTAGAAATGCCAAATGCCAGGATCAACTTATAAACTATTTTCTAGGCCGATTACTCAAAAATTTACACTTACAAATGTAAACTTTGTAAAAAAGTCATGTACGAAACCTTGCTTTTATTTCAAAATACTTATTCAACGATATCCCCCACGATGCGGTACAATAAAAAAATATTTTTCATCCCCACTTCACATGTATGGAGAGTCACCCTTAAAATGTAAAATTATTATTATTTTATGATAGCCAAACCGAGATCTATACATAGTCTTTAACTATAGCAAATTTCATCTATTTATACTTATGATTACTGAAGCTAGAGGCGCAAACAGACAGACAGAGACAGACGGACGGACAAAGCGAAACTATAAAGGTTCCTTGAGTATTACGGAACTCTAATAATTGCACACTGAAGTTGTTTCATACGTTCAATCGAAAATCATTTTTTTTTTTTTAATTTTTCTTAGTAATTTTTTTATGCTTTCCTGCATCTAAGTGATCGTTCAGTCTGTGGTAACACCCAAACTACTTCCTATTAACAAATGCGCGAAGAATTTTTAGCTTTTACGTTACATTAATTTTGTTACACTACTCAATTAAAAAATCGCTTAATACCGTGATTTAATATGGATTATGTAACGTTAAAATGACACTATCATTTTAATAAGCGACTCTGATATATTAGCTACATTTAAAAAATTAAAGACAATTATTAAGTGGAGCGGAAACGAAACTAAAAATCTAGGTCTTAATTTAAACTAATAGCTAAATCGTAAATAATAGCTAAATAATAGCTAAATAATAGCTAAAAATTAATAGAAATTTATGTTCTAAACATAAGATGGTGCAAATTTATTTTTTAGATTCCTGTAGATTTCTTTGTATATTCTGCGGTAAATGCTTTTAGGGTTCCATTATCCATAGTAACTTCGAAAATCCTTTATTTATTAGTTTCGCTCTGTCCATCCGTCCGACTGTCCTTCATTAATAACTTCGGTAATTATTCGATATATTCGGCGAAATTTTGTATGGTTATAGATTGTTTAAAGACTTTAATTTTGCCATCATATAATAATTATATTTTTGTATTTTGAGGATGGCTTCCTATACAGTATGTGAATGTGTGGGGATTATAGATTTTTTTTTCTTTCTATCATATCGTGTGAGATATCGTTGAATAAGTTTTTTTTTAAAAAGATGAGTTTCCATACAGTATAGTATGACTTCATAAATTAATGTAAACCATTCTCGAAAAAACAACCTCCATAGTCGTTTTCAAGTTGGTCCCCTTCCACTGGCATTTCTAAACTATAAAGGGCAGAAACTTGTATCTTCCACGCTGATAGGTCATGTTAAATACCTTTCAAGCAAATTATTTTCTAAAATTGGCCAATACATTTTGAAATAATTTAAAAAAAAACCTATTACGTTAAGGAAGAATTTTTTTTTCTTTTTAATTTTAAAAATTCCCTACTTAGACATGTCTTGATATGCTCCTGGTGAGGTTTTTATTTTCTTTTGGCTATAAAATATTATGAGGCGCAAGTGTAATTAGTTTTCACTTTAAAGTCAGTTGCGGCATCTAAAGGCGTTGTCAGTAACCATCCCAACTTTCCCAAATTTCCCAATATTTGAATGCGTAAGTCGACGAGGTATTTGACCATAACGTTCGAATGGCCATACGAGACGGGCAAAAAACAATCATTGACAAAATTATTAAAAGGGCAAGGGAACGAAGGTGACCAGCAACTTTGATTTTAGCTTACCAAAACCGTCATGGACTTCGTAAAAAATTATATAATATTGTTATAAAATAAATGTAAGATTTTTTTAAATGCCCTGAGCATTATAGTTGTAATATATACGTATGGACATTCAGCTTTTTGTTTTTATTAAATAAATAAATAAAAATACTTGGATGCTCCCACTTCTATGTAATTTTCGTTCTCCTGCTTAAGCTCTCCGCCACGCTACTCGCTAGTATGCTGCATTGTCGCACTCAGTTTTAAAGTTCATAAGATATTCAACGTTAAAAGGTGTTTAAGCATACCCTCACGTATGTAGTCAACGTGATGTTGGCTCCTACGTGTTTAAATTTCTATCTTCTCTAAATGATATTACATTCAGAGTAAACTAATAAAATTTAAAGAAAATAGACTCCCCTCACAATTGAATAGCTTCGAGAATCTAGAAGCTTTACTTGGTTACGTAAAAGATACTAGCCTTCTTTACATAAGTGGAATCACATTCCATAAATTGACTTGTTTATTGGTGTGGGTTTTTGAATTTACGCGTTTTCTGTGTAGTAGTACTAGTAGAACTTTTTGTCGATTTACTTTTTGCCTTTCCTCTAAGGGTGAATTCATACCAGTAACGAAACGATACGCCACATGGCCCTGCACTTTTAAGATAGCTATTAAAAATTTAACTTTATTTATTAATTCGCTAAATAAAAAGCTCGCTGCACAGCGCTCGTGCGGTCTGTGACCGATGTCATATGAAACTTGTATATATTTTTGCGTAGTGTATAAAGTTCAATTTTAAATAGCTATTTTGAAAATAGTTTCGGTGTGAATTGACCCTAAGATGTAGTTCAAAATAAGTTATAAGCAATATACTACTGTGCTCGTAAGACAGATTGGGACAATATAAGATTAAATAACGTTTTTGTGCCAACTACCAAGAATGTTGAGAATTTAGTTTAAGACGACATTATTGGTATCGCAAAATTATGTGAAAAGCTTTAAGTGTCCCAATATTTATAAAGTACTTATCCGTAGATGTAAAGTATTAGGATGTTTGTAAAAGAGATAACGGTATGAAATTCTTAAGCATGTTCCAATAAGCATGAGGTTTGACACACACCGGGCGGAACGACTCGCGTGCTGACTCTAATTACAAGAAATGGATTCCTCTAATTCATAATACGATAATAATAGTTCATTAAGCACTTTGTCATTTGCTTTATTGATTATGTTTGTGTACCTATCAACATTGATAATAATTACTTCATCATGAGTTTTTATCTTACTAGATGTTGCCCACGACTTCGTATACGCAAAAGGAAATCCGGCGGGAATCGTACATTTTGCCACAGTAAAAAGTAGCCTAAGTCCTTACCCATGGTATACAGACTATATCTATGCTTTTCATCAATCGGCTCAGTAGTTTCGGAGCCTTTTCAATGCAAACAAACATACAAACAAACAAACTTTTCCTCTTTATAGTAATAGTATAGATTAGTATAGAAAAGGTTTTAAGGTCGACATTAGATATTTTTCATCTTCAGATTATGGAAATATTTATAGTTCAGATACGTGTTATGAAGTCAGTAAATCATGCGTAAATATTATGTATTCAAAATGGCTTACATACTTTAGTTGGTTTATTAAATTTCATTGGCAATGCGTCATTGATCAAATGTTGTCATATGTACGCATGATTCACTGTCTTCTCTACGCGAATGGACTATAATTAGGCTTCCGTACCCAAAGGGTAAAACGGGATCCTATTAGACTGCGCTGTCCGCCTGTCTATCACCAGGCTGTATATCATGAACCGTGATAGTTAGACAGTTAAAATTTTCACAGATGATGTATTTCTGTTTTCGCTATAACAACAAGTACTAAAAAAACAGAATATAATAAATATTTAAGGGGGCTCACATACAACAAACGTGCTTTTTACCGTTTTGTACGGTACCCTCCGTGCGTGAGTCCGGCTCGCACTTGACCGGTTTCTTATTAACTTACTCTTGTATATTCATTTTGGAAAAGTAACTCCCATCTGCAAGCTGATTGGTCAGAAACCATCTTACAAAGTGCTCGCATCTTGAGTAATTTTCATCAGGCAAGTGAATAATTTCACGAAATTTAATAATGTTGGTCGGTGGCTCGGCTATGAAGCTATATTACGGCTAAAGTATTGTGTAATCGCAACTCGCAAATTGGAATGAGCTTAATTCAGTTCTGCGAATCCGAGAAATCTTGATTTGAATAACTCAAGCCTTGTTCAATATGAAATATTACAACACAGAGGAAATAATTCACAAGATAAATTAAATATAATAAGTATATTTAAATACAAATTATTAGAAATCTATTTGATTGCGTTATTACAAAATTATAAACAATTGAAAGTATATATAAGGTAGCTTCGACTACCTACTTAGTTGCGAATAGAACAGAACTAAGAATAGAATACTTATGGAATATAAGAATATAACCAACCAATCACTCGTGGATGAATAAATACCTAATTACTTTTACTTTAAAAATAAACAGTGTGCCACCACCCTAACAGCTGAAAAGTATCCCGTAAAACATGCTATGTACCGGAGTTTCGCTAAGACCATTCAAATCTGGTTCTCGCCCGGCACTTAGTATTCCGTTAACGTTGTATGGCCATCGCAGGAATAATAAATGGCGGCAGTGTCATTTATAAAAGAAACTGACAATATGAAAGCCCCGGTCGAGTACAAAGTATTCGAGTCCCCATAGAGCCCAGAACGGATTTTGGCCTTATTGAAAATGTGTGAAAGCTATTTGCTACTTACATTCTCGTGCATTTGAATGTGTTTTACGAAAGTGTGTCTTACAAAGACATACGAGTACATCTGAAAACAATGTACAGTGTCCTATGTTTTAATACGTTGGATTTTGTTGCATCTGTAACTTCAGGATTTATTCCACTTGAAAATCTTTATTTTCTCAATTCATAGTCTGTAAAGAACACAAATGTAGGTTCTTTATTCCTAAAATTATGCTCAAAATGTAGGTTCATGTTCACTATCTCGTGCTAGGGACACATATTTATCAATCGTCATTTAAAATTCCACAAAACCGTCTCCATGGTTAACAAGACACTTTTCTCGCATCTGAGAATTCTGGAGAGCGCTTTGCTTAAAACTTAAATTATTTGCGGTCCTTGAGTAATTTTAATAGTTGAGGAGCACTTAGAAACTCTTGTGAAATACGGCATTTCTATGCCAAAAGTATTATTATTTTTTCTACGGCTGAATCTTTTTTTGTTTGAAAAACTTTTAAGGAAGAGAATTTTTACAGAAAACTAAGTGTTTCTAAGGACTTGTAGTGTGTATTTTAATGACAGACGGACAGGTTTACTCCCTTTTAATATATATGTATTTCGCAGTACTAAAGTGTATTGTCAGCTCATTTGATTACAACAATATGTATGTCTATGTATTATGTATGTACGAGGACAGACGACACTCCTGCGTGAGGCAGTCGTCTGCCTACCGCCACTTGACGAGGGTGTACCAATAAAATATGAAGCCGTAATTAGTATTTTATTAGAAGACCCAGTCAATGGATCTATATATTCATTGTTAAATGCAACTCTGTCTCTTATATTTTATTTATTATTTGTGACTGACGTGATTTATCACGTCATTTATCAATTTATTTATTAATTATTAGTACCTGGTTATGCGAGCTTTGTTTGGAGTTCTGGTAAATATAAAAAAATAAAAAGGATAACAAAAATATTTATCTGACCGGGATTCGAACCCACCACATTCCGAATTTACAAATAAATCAAAAATCGTTACATACCCATACCAAACTGCCAACTAGCTGTCGAAATTGTTGATATGACGAATGAAAAAACATATACAGCTTAAATTGCGCAGTTTCCCAAGATCTAGTTATATCGATTTTTCTCCACCAAAACTCCCTGCATACTAAATTACATGGTAATACTTGCAGCCGTTTATGAGTAACCGATTATATATGTATATACAATATTGTCACGTTTAAAGTATAAGATTATGAAATGGTTATTTTGCGGTACAATAGCATCATATAATGCAGTGGATAATTGCTGCACCTCCTAGCAATCTCAAAGCCATAATTTTCTAGATAAATATCTTCATTAGAGTTTAGCACAATGAAAGTGAGAAATGAGTTGCTGGTTTTGTTATTTTGGGTAAATTCTAGATAGTGATTATTATAAAGTATCAACTACATTACATAATATAAAACAAAGTCGCCTTTTCTGTCTGTCCCTATGTATGCTTAGATCTTTAAAACAACGCAACGGATTTTGATGCGGGTTTTTTAAATAGATAGAGTGATTCAAGATAGGAAGGTTTATATGTATATAACATGTATAATATAGCAGAGAAACACTGATAATTTTAGAGGTTTCTAATGTCGTAAATAAACACATTTTTTTGCGCCTACATTGCAAACGCTGGTGAACCCTACGAGATAGATCAAAATAATGTACTACAGTGTTGTACACCTTAAAAAGGTCTACAATAAAGTCCACGATAGTATATGTCTATCTCTTAGGGATAACACACAATAACCATTTTTTATCCTTTACTTTTTACGATAAATTATGGCTTTTTTACGAATCGATTTTAGCAATACAGATTAACCCTTGTCCAATTAAGTCGAGTTAAGTACATTATGAATTTAATATATATCAATATGTCCCTTTACAGCATGTTATTTATATTAATATTTTCGAAGATATTACAGATTTAATATGCAGGGACATAGCGGTTGGTCCTGCCGAGAGGGCCGGTGGCGTACACAGTATGATCCTTATCAAATTAAATACGTTACTCACTTTAAGCATTTTATACACATTACAGTAGCCCTTTAAACCATACAGTTTAAATTTATATATTATATTTAGAAGATATCGTAAAATTTATATAGCGCGAAAAATATATATTAAGCGGTCTCGCACGTCGCGTCGAGGTGATAGGGTCCCGTTTTTACCCATTGGGTACGAAACCCTAAAAAACATTTTCAATATTGTATACAGAAGTATATTGTAGTCAGTAGAGTTATTTCCTGAAGAAGTTTTTTTTTTCCAATAACACAATTCCACGCGGGCAAAGCCGCAGGCAAAAGCTAGTTGAAAATAAAATTAATATTAGTATATTATGTAGGTAATTAGGTAGGTATGAAAAATTTAAAGGCTTTATAGCCTTAAAAGGCTTTGGGCGGCAAGCTCATTATAAAATTGAGTCTCTTGAATTAACTTATGTATACAATTTTATCATATTATGATGATTCTAATAATAATATTTAAGATGGTATAGATATAGAAGAAGATAATAATATTATGATAATAGTTCCCTACACCGATTTCGGCGAAGGTGGCCAGCTACGCCAGGTCAGCTACGCAGGAGTTATTTTGTAGTGCCCGAGTGTGTGCGCAGTACACAAGAGCGTTCTCTCTTTCTTTACTCTCGAAAGCCAGTGGGAGTTGGGACGGATAACCGACATGACTGGCGAAAGATCAGGCGCAGGTCCGACTTTTTACATGCCCACTCGACGCAAGGATCATCTTTCTTGTCAGACAATCAGATGATCAGCCTGCATTGTCCTAACCAAACTTGGAAACAACATTTTTTGTTGCACCAACGCGGGAATCGAGCCCACGACCTCCGAGAGTCGAGAGCCAAGCTCCAAACCACTGGACCACGGATGCTGTTTTAGTTATTATGATAATGACGATAATGAATGCACTTCCTATTAGCAACACGAAATCCGAATATTCCACAACTTCCATACGTGAGAAAGTGTGAACAATAACGCTGACGCGAACACCAGGAAGACCCAAGGTCAGTTGTTTGTATTAATGTTATTCTGCATATTACAAAGGTTACGTGACCCAGTAGTTGGTGACCGAAGTGATTCGTCATCACATTGTTGAGTAGTTTTATCTCCTATGGTAAAGTCCGATTTGGTTTTTTGATGATATCAGGGTTTTTATTTTGATTTAGGATATCGGAGATATTGAATAGAATTTGAAAAATAAGGACCACAAAATGGTATGATCAACAACAAGTTCCAACTTCCAACCCATAGCTATAAAAAATTGGCATTTTCAATGAAGAGTATCAGCTAACTCTATCCATCCTACTACTATTATAAATGTGAAAGTTTGTGAGGTCGAATGGATGTATGTTTGTTACTCTTTCACGCAAAAACTACTGAACTGATTTGGATGAAATTTGGTACGGTAGTAGTTTAGGCTCTGGATTAAAACATAGGCTACTGTTTATTCCGAAAAAGTACAGTACTTCCATGGAATACTATATTTACGCGGGCGGAGCCTCGAGAAAAAGCTAGAAAAGCTATAAAAAATAAACAAGTGCCAAGCGGCTTGATTCTTAAAGGCTTTAGGTGCCTTTAAAGATAGTTAGCCTTCGTGAACATAGCCTAGGTTCCTAGCTACCTTCAACATTTGAGTTATAGGTACATAAAAACTTTATTAATTACTATAAGACTTGTATGCGGTAATGTTTTTTACAATTTACGATATTTATAAATAATGATGACTCATGCTTCGCTGTACAGACTGCAGTAGGTATCATTTAAAACATCCTTGGCAGCTTGCGGTTAAATTTATAATTTTATCCACGCTCTCTAGTCCTTAAACCTATGATAAAAATATTTTTAGATTTGTAAGAAACTACAATTATTTATTGAAATCGAAGTTTATGAGAGCTACCTGAAAAACCTCTATTAATAAAAGAAAAATATTTTTAAAAAAGGACATCACAAATCGTACCTAAGATTAAAAGTCTCTAAAATACCTTTTACTTACCTAGCTGGATTCTACTTAGGATTTTTCTGTATCCATTTTAACTCCTTTATATATCTTTCTTTTCTCTTTTTTTTTGACTTTATTTATTTATTTATTTGAAAACAGAAAACAGTTTTGTACAAAGGCGCTACTTATTCCAAATTGGAATTTCTTCCAGCAGACCTGATACAGGAAAGTTTAGTTATAAAAGTAACAATAAATGGTGCGTACTACTACAATTTACATATAACAATAATAATAAATGAATGCATATATATACGAATACTTACATAGATATATTATAATAAACTAATATATATCATAATCATTACAATTGCAATAAAATATTGGATAAAAATTACATACTTATAAATAATAATCAATCATACTATATAACACTTTAATTAAAGGCTAAGCTGAGAAAGTGCTCGCGCAGCCTTTTCTTAAATAACCCAAGTGTCTTACACTCACGTATCTGAGTTGATAAGGAGTTCCAGAGCTTAGTAGCGTGGACCGTGAAGGAGTAGGCAAAAAAGTCAGTACGATGGGGAGGGATATCTAGAAGGGTGCGTCTAAAGGGTCTACAAGATAAGTTGTGAAAATTAGGAAAGGAGAAGCGCTCGTTTAAGTAAGAAGGAGATGAGGGACTAAATAAAGTATTGAAAAGAAAACATAATATGCGATAATTTCTGCGAAGGCGAATAGGAAGCCACTGGAGCTGCTTTCTGTATTGGGATACGTGGTCTCGTTTCTTTAATCCAAAAATGAAACGTATGGAGAGGTTCTGCAAACGTTCTAACTTGTTTAGGATCTCTTCATTTGCATCCAGGTAACAGACGTCAGCATAATCGATTATAGGTTGAATAAGGGTCTGTGCCAAAAGAATTTTAGTAGGAGCTGGAAGGAAATTTTGGAGTGACTTGAGCGAATGGAGGGCGTGGTAAACTTTACGGCTAACATTGTTGGTATTGGCATTCCAAGACAGGTGAGAGTCAAAAATAACTCCCAGGTTTTTGGCAGAGTCGGAAAAGGGAATCAATGAACCGTTTAGACTAATGGGAGGAGGAGTTGATTTATTAAGTAGTGCTAACATCCGTTTGCTACCTATTAATAATGCCTTTGTTTTAGCAGGGTTTACAAGTATTTGTACAGGGTTTATAAGGATTGTGCCCATTCACTTATTCGGCTAAGATCATCATTAATAAGAGCTATAGCGGATGCTGCATGAGGAATAGTGAAATGACGGTATATCTGAAGATCATCAGCATAAAGATGATATTTAGCCACTATCACCTTAGTAATAAAGTTAATGAAGATTGAGAAGAAAAGAGGAGAACGCACCCCACCTTGGGGAACACCCGCATCAAGATAACACCAATCTGAGAAATTATCATTGACTTGCACTCGCTGCGAGCGACCCCGAAGGTAGGAGTTAAACCAGGACAGGACAGAAGGGGACATATTGAGAGACTGAAGCATACCGACTAGGATATCGAAGTTAATGGAATTGAAGGCATT
The DNA here is from genome assembly GCA_037179445.1 of Phengaris alcon alcon. Taxonomy (NCBI): domain Eukaryota; kingdom Metazoa; phylum Arthropoda; class Insecta; order Lepidoptera; family Lycaenidae; genus Phengaris; species Phengaris alcon. Next base: position 1,616,618 of record JAYRCH010000031.1, read on the forward strand.
ATATTTTTAATAAGTTACAGCACGTCGCGTTCAGCACTATAGAAACTAATTATTATTAAAAAATTTAAGATCCAGTAGTGTAAAATTTCATACACAATATTTTCCGTGTGAACATCACCATACAAGCACGAGGTCAACATCCTATTACACAATTTAGGACTCTAACACAATGGCCCAAGTATCAAATTACAATACCTACATTTAACCTTTGGCATTAAAGCGCCGTGGCATTTAAATTGTGTAGAAAAATAAAGCTCGTCTCGATAGTTTCGCAATAGTGATTTTGTTTGATCCAGCAGCGTATCTTAATGCTGAATAAACTGGCTCCTTTTACTGGAGTCTGGTATGGAATATGGAATATCGGAGCTGAAAAGTTGAATAATATTTTTACTCCTATTCCTTACGACCTCTGTGGCTCAGTGGCTGAGCGCGTTGGTATTCAAGCCAACAAGCCAAGTCGCGGGTTCGAAGGGACGAAAAGTTTTTCTGTGTTCCTGGGTCATGGATGTGTATTAAATATGTGTTTTATGTAATATAAATCTTAAATACATGTATAGTATAAAAGTATTAAATATACTTCCCGTTGTCAGGTCCCCGTTCTGCGGATATACAAGGGCCAGACTGACGTGGTGTGAAGCGTCCATAGATATAATATTATAAAATAATATACTTATACGGAAGCCCGAGGCACCTGTCGCCGGATTTTTTTTGCTTTCACACGTCTCCATAGACTTTATAAGGACGAAAAAGAGGTGTTTATTATAAGAGAAGGATCATAGGATACGTCAGATACGCAAGCCAAGTCAGGTATACTTTGCGGAATTTGACCTTTCCAATGTCGGTGACGAACTCTGTGCTAAAGACCTACAAAACCTGCTCGTGGAAAAAATAAACCTTAAACGTCACGTCACGAGCGCTAATATACGCGCCAGAATAGGTTTTCTGTTGAGTTTCTAGTATACAAATACCTAGGTATACCTATTTAACAACCAAATCTCTCGAAGTCACTCTTATAACGGCGGCTCAAGTGTTATAGTAGCTTTAAGCACAAAATTCGTTTGACACATATACCCCCCTACTAATTAAATATTTTCACAATAGATAAGCTTGCTGTCTTTGTTTGTCAAGTGAATTTACGTATCAGACAAAGACAGCAACATTGAATATCATATGAGTAAATATTTTAATTAGAAAAGGGGTCACGGCCGAATACTGAAACGCTTATCAAAACTAAGAGCCTTCCTATTCACAGGTTGTCGCTGTCTCGCTAGCCGAAGTGACAAGGACAGTATGTGACTTAAGCGTCACCTAATTTAACTATAGTTTCAGTATTCGGCCGTTAGTGCTTGGAAGCTACTCAAAATTTGAGCAGCATTTAAAAGAGTGACGCTTTAGTATCTGGCCGTAAGAAAATCAAACTTGGATAGTAATTATTTAATTTACCAATCCAAAATTTAAGAAGGAAGCCATGTTGAAACGTAAAAACCGAAAGCCGGTTTGTCCGTTGGTCCTATCATCCTTGAACTTTCCGTCGGGGGAGGTGCAGCGCCCTCGCTCGGTCGCCGACAAGCCGGTGTGCCGCTTATCGACCTTATGACTATGGCGATAAGGTTCACAAGTGGTACACCTGCTTGTCGGCGATCGTGCCTGCGGTAACCGCAATATACGGATGTATTGCCCGGGTTTAACCCCGAAAATTTTCCACACAATATAGCTATTAAATATGAAATGAGCAAGAAAAACTTTTCATCGTACTAAATTATGTTAAAAGTTTGGGTATATCTGTAATTCGTCTGTTATTTCTGTATGTTTTTCCGTTTTAAAATCTTTTAAATATTTAAGAATATCGTGACTTGTAAGTTATACATAATTACTCTGTTTATGTGCCGAAACACACTCGACAGATTCATTATTATTATTATTCATTATACAGACGTATTCAATCACCAAGATATCTTTATAACATTATCAAAAATTGCCTAGCTATCACTTTCTTCGAACTTGTTTATGTTATATATACCAAGTAAAGTTTAATGAAGCAAAAGTTTGTTTCCGAAGTAAAAGTTAATTGCTCAGAAATTCAACAACACGCCCATTAACATGATAATCCAAATCTTAAATTAGAAATTCGTTGATAACTTCGAGGATCTTGCGAAATATTTTTTGCTTTTGACATGTTTTAATTAACAAGAAAAAGTTAAGAATTAAATCTTACACTTTAAACGAGCTAAATATATTGTATATATACATATAATCGGAAAAATTCATGTGAGTAGTTGCCGTTTGCTGCAACTATTTACATGAAATTTTGTATGCGTGAAGTTTTGGGGGAGAAAAATCAATGTAGCGACTAGCTAGCTAATCGACTTAAAAATGCCATGGATAAGTAGGTATTATATTATAATATGATGTTTGTTCTTAAGTCTTAAGATAAAGATATGAGTGATTTCGACTTTTAATAAATGTTGAATCCGGTTAGCGCCTTGTTGGTTGGTTTACGTTGGACTTTTTGGGTGGTTGGCAATTTAGTGTATCGGGTTCAGACGAATATTGTTGTGTTGCTTTTTATTTGTTTTCTTTTATATTTTTTAATTATTTAATCATTCTACTGCAACTCGAGAAAAGCTCGACCTCCCTAAAAAATCCCGAAAATAAATAATTGGAGGTATTTGATTGACATTGAAATTTTCATCATGCTATTAAATATATTCTAATTTTAAAATATTAATCAAAGTTTCGTACACAATCTCAACGTGGCATACATTTCATCAACTCTACTAGAAAAACTGGCAATTCTGAAAATATACTGAAAAATCCGTTAGAATGTCGCGCTTATGTGCTTTTTCCATTACACAATCACCAGCAGAAAACCAATCAAAGGCAAAGCCAAATTCACAAAAGAAAACACCAAAACAGCGGACGGCCGAAATTAAGCAAAACTAAACGCAAAAGCAAAGATCTTTTACAATCCAACTCGTTAGTTCCATCCAGTCCGACTTTAGAAAGCCTTTTGTTGTTTAATTAACGAGTATTTTAAATACTACAAGTCGTACGTGGCTTAATGAATGCGATATTTTTTGTTCCATCGAGCGAGGAATTCAAACGATTCCGAAACTAAGATTAAAATGTTTTTATATTTTCGTTTTCTTATTTTTATATTATCATATTGGTATGAATTTTTAATGGTATGTATTATCATATTGGTATGAAATACCTTAAACCTTGGCTATATTAATTATTATATTTTTACTTGCATAAAGTTAATACTTATTTTTCTTAGAAAACAGTAATCAAATATGATTCGTTTCATTACATACGACGCCCACTGCTCAAGATCTTTTACTTAAACTTATAAACAATTATAATAATTATTGCAAGATCGGATAATTAAAATATAATTAGGTTTAATATTGCAATATATATTGTTTAATAAACATATTTATATGCTTATGGGTTTATAATTATGTTAATATGGGTTAATATGGGTTTCGTAAAAGATTCATCAATTATTGCCTCACTATATTTTTTTTTTCATTGTATGCAAATACCCACTAGGTATAAATACACAATTGAAACGATACTAGTTCACTTTTCACAACCTGTTTTAGTCACTTTCTACGACATACAAAAAATACAATTATAATGTACCGTATATAATATACAGTTATCTTAGAAGCTAGTTATCTTTATGTGTATCAGTGACGATAGAGCAAAGGAAACTTTGTACTGTCTACAGAGCGCGATGAAATGGTAATGGAAGAGTCTAACTGCTTTATAAATGATTTAAATTTTTTGGGATATTTTCATGAACTAGAGATAATAAGTGGTAGACAATTCTTCTTACATCTTTTAAGTTGCATACCGAAAACGTGAATAAAATTTTTATTTACAATCAATTGTTTAAACTGTTCTATATATTATATTATTATCCGCATTTTTCTAAATCTTAACCTTACTTAGCTGGTGACTCACACCGATTTTGGCAACATAAAATAATAATATACTTATATTTAAGGGGTTGCTCTCCGTACATATGAAGTGGGGAAGAAAAATATTTTTTCATTCTTCGCCATCGTGTGGGATATTGTCGAATCGGTATTTTTGAATATTTATTCAATTAGTACGAACGTAAAAAAGTCGTATATGAAATCTTGACTTTCAACGTTTCATATACGACTTTTTTACGGTTACGTGTAGTACGTTCGGGTTTTGTGACCGCAACTAGCACAAAAATCTAGCACAAAATTTTTTCGCCTAACATATCGATAACTCGTTTTTTGTGACTACTTTTTGTGAATACCAAGACCATGACCGAATAGTGAGTCATATATTTATTCATATGTCAGATAAATATTCATTATACCTATCTATCATAATCAATTCAACCAACTACGTACGTACGTACGTGCGTAACTACGTACCAAATCAACTACGTCTAAAATATTTGGTATGTAGTATGTACCTTTACCTTTCTCATTGATAGGTAGGTATAGTCGTAAATACCAATTACAATAAATATTAGATGATTGAAAAATATTATACCACCAAAAAAAAATGTTATGTAAAAAACATTACTACAAAGTCTAGATTTAACTGGACTAATTTCATTTGCTTACCGACTTTTTGAATATGCAAACGTCCGATAAATACAACGGCTTCACGGAAAACCGGCATGAAAGAACGCTTGCGTTATGTTTCGCCGAGTGAGTGAGGTTACCGCGGGTGCTGATACGCATCGCTGTAAGGTATGATCTGTCTGATGAGATCTCACTACCTTCTCGAAACATACTTAGATAATGCTACATTCTTTCAGAATATGATATCATAAATAGATATGTGAAATTCGTCAATATATTACAGAGAAAATTTCGAGCTTCAGTCTGAATTTAAAGTAACGTAATTCTTGAAGTATTTAACCTGCATAGTGTTATTTTCTTTGCGAGTGTTAAATCCCTCGGATTCTCATGTCACTATATAATGATGAATGATAGATATTAAGTTTAAAATAACCCTTTGAATCCAGCTACACTTTCATAAGCTGCGATGATCGATCTTATGGCTGATATCCTATTTCAGAAAATTCGATAAAATTCCATAAATTCAATTTAAAGTTTGCGGAGTATTCGGTACATACAACATCAATCTGTGTCGCAGTTAAACTTGTAAATCGGTTACCAGGTGCCACATAACATCCATCATTTCAACCGCAACATATATTGCGTATCCATAAAATTTCATGTTTTGGATTGTTTGTGCCTGTAAAACTATTTCTTATGTCTAAAAGTGTATTTGTAGATTCAGATTCCCCTCTGAAAAATATCTCATTAGGATTACCTAATGAAGGAATAGCTTTAAGACAGTGCGGGCCCGTTTCACAATCTTCTATTAAGATTTGTATAGCTTATTCGGAAGTTTTGTCGCTGCTTTCTTTATATCGAGCGACGGAGACAAAACAAGCTAATAAGCTATCTGACACTTATCAGTAGATTGTGAAAAAGGCTCTAAACATTGCAATTTTCCTGGCATTTTCGTGAAAGGTTCATTCACTTTTACTCCAATTTTATCCTCTCTACCATGAAATAGTACCACCATAACGTCATTTCACGGTACATTTCCTATTTATTGGTATGAGGAAGGCTGTCGTGTCATTCAACCTCTTGCGGTGAGGTTTTCACTTTTACCATAAAAATTCAATTCCGCACTGCGCCCTGAATGGAGTCGCAAAAACGTGGCGTTTAACTAGAATAACGCGGATATAGTTATGTGATTGGCTTGTAATTTTCTAAACGTAGTATGTAAAAAGTGTATGTTATGTATGTTATGTCAGTGAGACGAAAAACTTAAAAAGTTTTAGAAGTCCGTTCATCCTATTTCCTAAAGCTGCCTTTTAAAATTTTTTTACTAAAATCAAATACTCTTCCTTCGAACGGATTAGAAATTATGATCTTTTAACTTTCATTAATATGTTTACCTATTTTATTTTTTTAAAAACCTGTTAAAAACCAACCTGTTAACCTATATTATCTTATTTTGAAATGTATTTACTACGAACAAACAAAAACATTTTATACCAACTTTTAGTAGGCTACACGATATTATTTACTATGAAATGCCCCAAATTGAAGTAAAACCCCCAATTAAGTTTGCGGACTCGGGATTATTGGGGGATTTACCGTTATTACGTCTTTTATATCCCTGTGTATTTTACTTGAAGCTTCTCAAGTTTTTACCTGCTGCCGTTTTAATACCAACATCTAGTAAAGTATACGTTTCTAAGTTTTATTTTCGAACACCAATACGTATATCATTATTCCCAAAATCTTGACCTGATTAATATATTTTTGACGTGACAACGTCTTATAATTCGATGGAGCCGGCTGCACGCACGAAAAAATATGACTCATGTGGCGTTACCGGCGTTACCGGCGTTACCTCGCTAAGCATGACTCATGCGGCGTTACTTCGCTCTGAGGCGTTACATTTCTTATGACGTTGTCACGTTCAACTATCGTCAGTAAACCGACTTTACGGACAACCTATTTTTTTAATAATAGGTCTTTACCAATGAAATTGCCGTTCTGCAGTACTGGCCATTTCATGATTTGTTTAATTTTTATACAACAAATAATTTTTGTTTGGCTTAGAATTCTAATTTCAAATTAATTTTATTTTAAAAACATGAAATTATTTTTCCAAAAGTAGTCATTTATTTATTGATAAGTGTTACATTTTCATTGCATTTCAATCTTTTTCGTCATCATGGATACGTTAAAAATTCGAGTAATTATGGAATATGAGTACCTTCGTGACAGCAACGCGGCACAAGCGGCACGCAACATCAACGACGTTTACGGAGCTAACACTACAAACCAACGCACCACCTGTTATTGGTTTGCTCGCTTCCGTTCTGGAAATTTCGACCTGAAGAATGAACCTCGCGGTCGTCCGAAGACTTTGGTCGACAATGACGAATTAAAGGCGATTGTGGAATCTGATGATACGAGTACACAATCTACGGCTGAATTAACAGCAGCTTTCGACGTTAGCATCAAAACAATATTGGTCCATTTGCCTCAAATTGGCAAGGTAAAAAAGCTTCACAAATGGGTGCCCCACGAACTCAATGATCGCCAGCGCGAAGTACGCGTCGAGACGTGCCTTGCACTGCTCAACAGACACACAAATGAAGGAATTTTGAACCGCATTGTTACCTGCGATGAAAAATGGATTCTGTTTGATAACCGCAAGCGCTCAGCAAGTTGGTTGGATCCTGGTTCAGCACCTAAACAATGCCCTAAACGAAAACTTACCCCTAGAAAAGTGATGGTCACTGTTTGGTGGTCTAGCGCCGATGTGATTCATCACAGCTTCTTACCAAACGGGGTGAGCATTACTGCAGATGTGTACTGTGAGAACTGAACATAATTATGGAGAAGCTGGCACATCTCCAACCAGCATTGGTCAATCGCTCGTCTCCGCTGCTCCTGCACGACAACGCGCGACCTCATACTGCACAGCAGACGGTCTCCAAGTTCCAAGAACTGGCGTTGATAGCTCTCCGTCATCCGCCCTACTAACCAGACCTTGCGCCTACAGACTACTACTTTTTCCAGAATTTGGATAACTTCTTGGCGGGAAAAATAATCAATACCCGAGAGGCAGTACAAAATGCCTTTGAAGAATTTGTTGCCTCCCGTCCAGCTGATTTCTTTAAGAAGGGCATCAATAAACTGCCACTGCGTTGGCAAAGATGCATTGATTGCATGGGTGATTACTTCGATTAATACAAATAAAAATACATGAACAAAATTCGTTTAAATTTTTTCATACAAAACGGCAATTTCATAGGTAAAGACCTAATAATTATTACATCAATTAGAAATTTTGGTATGTACGACTTATTAGAAAATTTAACGTTTATCATAAATCCTAGAACGTTAGAACTTTTCAGTAGAAAGGGAAACTTTAAAACGAATATTATACAGGAAAAAATCGAATGCAAGAGAATGGGGCCTCTGGTCTTGTATTAAACCTTGACTAGAATAAGGAACGGACAGATAAAAAAAATACAAAAGAACTTTTTCCTTAGTTCTGTCGTATTAGACTGAAACTGATTGAAATGTAAATCAAAAGGAATTACAATCGAACGATACTTTAATCAACGTAGCTCGGACAAGCTATTTAAAAGTTTTTAAATATATTAAACGGTTCTTAGCTTTGCACGCTGAAGCAAGTGCAGTAGCCATTTTTGGAATGGCTTTGTCTTGTTAATTATAATTTAAAAAATGATTTATTTATAATTAAAATTACGAAAACACCTCGCCCAGTTCTAGGACGAACTTTAAAATACTTACTTATTATGGGTGCAAAGCATAATAAATAGGCATTGCAGCAATCTTATACTTTAAACGCGCAATTCTTGTATTTATAGAATCAGAATCTTGGAAACGGCTTCAACGATCGCCATGAAGCGGTTACGAGAGTGAAAAATCGATCTAGCTAGCTCTATCCCCGGAAAACCACGAAATTTTGAGTGGGCTCCAAAACTACTGGATTGATTTTGATGATTTTTGGATACACATAATATACGCAGTAGACCACGGGGAAGGACCCGCGAGATTTCCTTTTGCGAAAGACGCAAGCAACTTCTAGTTATTTAATAATTAATAGACCTTCTATTTCTATGTCAATTGATCCAAATTTTATGCTTATTCATAATACATTATATAAACAAAGGTGAACAGCATGTAAATTTGGTTATCTAGGTTGTAAAAGATGGCCTAGTCCGATAAAATTGCTATTAAATTGTAATAAATATTTATTATAAGACTCGCCTAATGCATGTAAAATGAAGAGTTCTTATGGATGTTATCAAATTACAAATACGAGAATCCGTCTATCCTACATGGACCGTACATTTTGTCGTGCGTACGTTTATAGTTCAATATCTAAACTATAAGATTGCGTATCTTTAAAATCCGTTAATCGATTTTATGTAGGCATTTTTGCTAAATTTTTCTAAAAAAACTATAACCCGACTACGTAAATAGTGTAGCCTATAGTTTACACCTCATTCATTAATATTGGACCTGTAGTTTAGGTGTTGGAACAAACATACATGCATACCAGTAGCGGAGGCGTATATACAACTCGACATCAAATCGGCTTCCCTTATGAGGATGTTTAAAAGATGGCGTTGAGTGGAATAAAAATAAAATATCGTTATTCTTTATAACAATAGATATATTAGCTTACGCGGCCTACCATTCCGCTGATCTAATGCTTCGCCACTGATGCATACGTACACACATACATGCTGCCTGCCAATATTATCCCCTTCCTTTTGGCTTCACCGTAGCCGTAGGTTAAAAACTATCAAGTTAGCAATATTTGGTAGTCCTCAATTTTATCATTGTATCCACTAATTCCAAAAAATCATAAACAAAAATTTATAATCTTAATAATATTATTTAAGAATTGTCTAATAAAGTTGGAAGTCATTACAATAAATCTTACATCTGAAAAAAAAATCTGTCAACTATATGTCACATTTTTCCTTAGAGCTTCCCCGCCATGAGTTCCCGCGTATAGCTTGCGTTTTCACTACAAGACAAAACATTTTTCCATTTTCTAAAAAACTATATTTGCACATTAGTTAAAAACATAATAGTGTTATGGCATATAAGATGTGTGTGATATGTGTATTAATAAACAAAGTTACATCGGTATGAGACTTTTAATGCCAACAAACAACCTAATCTTTCAAAATTAAACAAGAATAATGTAAAATTATCCATTCAAATCACGGGCATTCGTTTGAAGAAGACGCTTGACGCATTTTTGAGATAGGATTGTCCTTTGTAAACCATATCAAATATACGAATGTAAATAGCGCTTAACTTTAGGGATCGTTTACAGTGTTTGCAGGTCGCATGTTACTCCTCAGTCCTCATACCGCGTTACCGCTCTGTTACCCAAAAGGTCGTAAGTAAACAACTAGTTCCAAATTAACGTCGTGCGGTCCTCAATTATGTGGAGTTTTACATTGAAGGTGATCGATGTGTACATTTTTTAATAATAATAATAATAATAATAATAATAATAATAAACATTTATTTGACACAATGAGACATTACACTACAAATAAAACAAAGATTTACATACAAAACTCATAAAAACAGGACAGAAAAACAAGTGAAAACATAAAAATTACCTACCATGGGAGTAGGTACGCAATAGATACTATTATGGATAGGAAGGTAGGTAGTGTAATGCCTAACTGTCAAAAAGGAGACCGCTCAGGCGTATCACTGCGGCGTAGCACCACAGTGCCTGGTATTATGCGGTTCCATATTGTTGTCGTTTGATGGACAGATTTAATACACTCAGCAACAGCAAATAAATGGTTACATATATACATAAACGATTAACGAGATAATTATAATAATAATATATATTATGGGTTACAAAATACAAAAGATAACAGTGTGAGTCATTGCTATGGACAATGCGGCGATCACGCCACCCGCGCCCTTCGCACTCCCCTCACACACCTCCCTGGTAACTATAGTTGAGTTCCAGGGGCCGACCCCGCGTGGCTATACGACACACTTGTTCATAGCAACTATCACGATATAAACAATACATTTGGGTCTTGTAATTCTTAAACTTGGGTTAGAGATCTCAATGGGGTTATGTAACACAACAGTCATAGTCGATAGTATTAGTGGCTTTACTCCGTTGACAAGAGAAAAGAAAAAAAAGAAATCGCGGGCAACATCTAGTCACATAAATGTTACAAAAAAATGGGGATAAAAAGGTAGCGTTACCACAAACCAGTAACCGACCAATAGCCATGTCGTAACGCGAGTTGTACAGAAAAAAGACACAAATATGTGAAACTCTATCGAGAACCGTTAAGTGCTAAATGGTTTTCGTCACCCAGGGTCACCTAGTTGACCACCAAGTGATCACATTATTATTGGTGTCGTGCACCAGCAACGGGATTCGAACAGAAGGTGCCCATATGGTATCCTTTAGGAAGTAAAGCCATCAAGCAACTGCTGTGCCACATGTCGACTTATGGAGCGATATTTGTATCGCAAACTAATAACCGATACATGATACATAGACCTGTGGAAACTAGTACTATACATACGAGAGCCATGCTTTGGCACGCACCGGCTCACAGAAAACTGACGTGAAATAACGCTTGCGTTGTGTTTAGCCGAGGGTGTCAGGTTATCGGAGGCCCGGGGGGGTCGGGGATTTTAAGGAGCAGGAACGCAAGTGTGCGCAACACCAGAGGACCTACAAGTGTAACTCCTAATCTGGTGATACGAGTGTCCATGGGCGACGATAATCGCTTACCATCAGCCGGTCTGTCTGCTCGTTTCCTATTCCATTATTCCATTTCATAAACTAAAAAAAATAAAAATAGAACCCACAATATCAATAATATCCTCTTCGATAAATAGTAGAAAGATACCTTAATTAAAAATATATTGTTAGTCCAATAATTATAATACTACGATGGATTTAATTTATGATTAATCAGACTTTAATTATTTTTTCAAACTTTATATGAGAAAAATATAAAGGAATATTATGCTAGTTGTGATTCTATACAAAAACAGCCAATATTTTACTCTTAAAAAACTTTTTCATTTTTGCAGCTGTTGACTGCTTTAGTGCATTCAATACCTCACTGCTGGATTTCCACTGTGTCGTGTACCGAATTTGAAAACATTAAACGTTAAAGTGTTCAAACGTTCTAAAAGCTTGAAAACATGACGTCACAACATGACGTCATTGTTAAGGAATGTTTTTTACTAACGATTAGTGCTTTTGTAGATACGTTCGCGTTACGATACCCATTGGGTGTTTTGTAAGAATATATTTATTTTTTTAGCTTTTAAGCCTCTTGAATAAATATGAGTAGGTATATTTCTAGCTTCCAAGTATCTTGATTTATAGATAGCCAAGTTCAACGTATAGCTAGATATCATAAATTTTGATACTTTCATATTTACTTTTTTAACATTTCCCACCATAAAGATTTCACATTCATGTTTGACCAGAATTAGCTGGTTATGTAACATTAACCTACGGTTTCTGGCCTTACATGACTCTTACGTAGATAAGTGTGAAGACGAGTGGTATAACTAGTATCATCAGAGATAAGAGTTATCTTGTCAGAGTTTTTAAAGAAACTTTTACTTTTATGATAACTTGAGCGATTACAATAAAGGTTCTGATTATGAATGAAGTTCATAATATAATTAAGCCTAATGTTTTTGCAACGATAATATTTTTCATAAATTTAATTTAAAGATCCACTATTCATATTATTATCTACAATTCTCTATAGACACAAGTAAAATATGTGAAAATAATAGCCAAATGCACATAGAAAATCTTTTTTGAGCATCAAAAGTTTAAAAATGTCTGCGCGAAATTTTATATATCTGATGGAAATAAACACGTTTTCACAATTTCAAATTACATTTACTAAAAGCAAACTCACACAACCTGTTACCGTTGACTTCTCATTTTCTAACGAGATTTTTTGCTCGTCCATAAGAGACCCTATTTCTCAACGCTCGATGGAAACTTCTAGATTAATCTTTGTTCTACTATCTACAATATTATTAAAGGACAATGTCTTAAATATTACATGTTTACCTACAAAGTACCAACTTTCAATGTTATAAATAAAAAGTTAATATGTTAAGACACAGTAATAAAACACAACTTCTTGCACTTTTTCCACTTTATTAAGTATTTTACATTAAATTTATTGTATTACTCGACACCAGTCACCATCAGGTGATGAATGATGATGATGACTTAGTCCAAACCGGTCGTCTATAGTGATATTAAAACCGATTTTGATGAAACTTGAGACTACGAGGAAGGACATAGGCGTTTTGCCATTTTTATCGCGGTAAAATGTACGGTTGTGCGCACAAAGTCGCGGGCAACATGTTATTGTAAAATATATAAATTAGTATAATGTGGAAATAATGCAAGAAGTTTTGTGTATTATTAGTGTGAAACATGAGTTTCCAACAAGAACTTTGTCACTCCTCAACCTCTCACTATATTAACCACGTCTGTGACTACTAAACAGACTTTACGTCGACTTTCACCGCACCAATGAACAGTCTCTACAATATACAGACTCGCCATATTAGGCAGATAATAATACATAAATAATTATTATACGAGTACCAATATCAGTAGTAACTTAGCTTAAAGCAGTTCAATTAAAGGTATAGAGTGTTATCGAACAGAAAGCTAGCCGGCCCACTGACCGACTAAGTCCCTTTAAACCGCGTCTTGTCTGCGGAAGCGCCTACTTAGTGTCTTGACACCGGCTTTCTAACTTAATTACCCTCGTAACTAAATCCTAGCTGATAATACTACCTTGTTTTATTTACACTGATTCAGTGTTCAAATTGTAGAGCAAAGCAGAACTCTACAGCTTGTACGACTTTTAACGCATATCGACATATTGCGTCATTCGTCTGTTTGTAATTTTTATTTAACAGTTTTCTCTAAATGTAATGAGAAAGTGTATACGGTACTTAAAATAAAGTTATTATTTTAAATTTGTCTGTCGGTGTGCTGCATTTTTAAGATAACGATTCAAAATTTTACTTAATTCATTACACACGTTTCATTGCAATAGTTCGAATGTCGAGCACACCGGTGCGCTTCAATTTTGAATCGATATCATAAAAATGCAGCGCCACGTAGCGTCGTTTCTTGATGTGAACTGACGATTATTGAGGAGACATATATTACGTATGTACAAGGAAAAGAAATCAAAAGCTTTTGCATAGTGATTTGCATGCCCTCAGTAAGATAAATGTTTACTAACAAAAGAAAACATTCGTTGATTTGTAGAAAGTATTGACGCTTCATTTCTTTACCGAAAATGATGTAACTCCAACAATTAATAACCACTTGGAACTTTCACTGACAAAACAAATAACAAACGAAAAACCCGCCAACTATTGTATAATCTCTTCTCTCTAGAATCAGTCACTTGTTGGGATATTCAGGAGCTAAAAACGTTTGTGGCATCGAATTTCTAGGATGCCCTTGTTGTTATTAACACTGAGTAAAATCTTACTCTTGTAGACGATAGCCCTATACTGGGTAGCTTTAGAAGGCTAAAGCCCTGCATGTTGCATGCAAAAATGAATATTATTGTTTGGATGTCTGGGATTCCTTTTGATTAATACATAATTAATGATCCACATACAGTAGTAGTCGGTTAGGTAATGATTTGACCTTTTTGCTACCAAAATTAGAATTTACGAGTATTCTTATGAAAACTAAAGAGTCTAGACTCTAAATTCAGAGTTCTATAGTGATGATGATGATAACAACATAGAGCAGACAGAAAACGTAAACTTCGAGTTATATAGTGATGATGATGATAACATAGAGCAGACAAAAAACGTAGCTTTAGAGTTCTATTGTAATGATTATGATAACATACAGCAGACAGAAAAAGTAGTCTTAGGATTCTACAGTGATGATCATGGTCTTCGGGGGAGAGTGATGTGGCGGACCAATTAGTGCCACAATCCTGATTCGCGCTATCAAAGTTTCTGTAGTCGGCGCTATATATAGAACACCTGATATGACTAAAAGTGGGAGCCGTCCTACCAGAGGACCCATCGGAGCTACGCCGCCCATCCCACCGCCCTTTGAAGAGGAGGAGCCCAGGCGCAATGATGCGCCCACAGTATCACCACATCGCAGCCCCCTACCCTTCCCCTGCACCGGTAACTTGTGAACTTTTTCTTTACCCGCCCGGAGCCTGACGTGGAGCAACCCTAATGCCCCAGCCGTCGACCCCGTGATGCAACTTCCCCCCCGACATAAAAAGTCTGGGGCCCGGAAGCCTTTTCCTACCCTTTTCACCAGGTCGGTTGAGTCCACAGTCCGGCAAACGAGGCGCGAGTAGGAGTGGTCCCATACACGTTTCCCGGCCCCCGGGTCGGGACCTCTCGCGTCGTTTGGAGTCGACTGCCGGTCGAGGTTGCGCCTGATTGGCGGTTTTTCTCCCCGTCGCCCGCCGAGGGTTTCCCCCGTATTCGGCCGCGGGGGGTCATCCTTCAAAACGACATTTTCGCGCCCAGTATACGAGTACTAGGCGCGTCTCTTAATTTGTTTCCCCATCTGGTTCCCCACTCAAGCCCCTTCATGGGCCCGGCGTGAGAAGACGAAGACGGGTACAAGTGAGCTTCAGCCTGACCGAGCATACCATCTTGCTCGGTTGGAGATCTCGCCCTGGGGCTTTCACTAATCCCACAATAACATAGAGCAGACAGAAAACGTAGCCTTTATAACCTGGAACTTCAAAGGCACCATTAAATAAACCAACCCGAACGTTTGAAAAACATACTCATGCGCCGTTTCACTTTGAGATATGAATATGGAAGGCACGTTGGGACCCATACGCGGCTAGAAAAAGGCTCTAACTGTAAAACCACTGACAATGACGCCGTTTCCGTCCATCACGTACGTTCTACGTGTACGGTGGACATATTGCTTTCTAATTCCTTTCCAGTTTTGAGTCCCTTATTTTATTATGAAGGAAAAAATGAGGTTATAACAGACCATAGCGCGAGGCTCTATTCAATTTCTAATTTTTCTTTTCAATATTTCATCATCAAGAGATCATAATTTATGTATTTTGTTTAATTAAATCTTTTTATTATATAAATCAAATTTATTCTTATAATATATTTAACAAACAGTATTTCCTACCTACAATAAATAAAAAAACTATAACTATAACAAGCGTCTGCGCGCGTCGCGAGTAACGGAAACCGAGTTCGTTACCACAGACTGTTACACAAATTAGCGCTGCGAATTTTGTTTTACAATCATATTTTATGCTTTCCTATAATGTATGGAAGTTCCTAATTGTGTTGAATGGCTCTAATAAAAATATTCACCTAAAACAATTATGAATTGTGCAAACTTACAGCTGACAGTTCTGCTTAAGGTTTTACCAACGAGCTTTATAATTACACTCTTTGGTAAAACTTTTGGGGCTACTTAATGTAATAGTCTGAGTGGTTAATATTTTAAAAAATCTCCATCAAATCTCAGTGTTAAAGTTAAGGGTTATGACTCATTGAGAGCATTTACTATAATCTAGTATTAGTTATAGTAATATTATTACTATTTAGTTATTTGAAAGTTAAGTTGTTAGAACATTAAAATATGAAAACTCAGTGGCGAAAAATCATCATTAATACTGTACTTTACATATTTGCGATTGCTAATGTATACTTTATAGTAACGTCAAATTTGTTCTCACTAGACCCGAGGATATCAGCTAACCTATTAAAAATAATATATTTAAACTGATTCTAATATAAAGAAAAAATCATACCGACTTTCAAAGCATATATTCTTTTAAACTATCTTAAAATGTATCATTAAAAATGTTATAAATATTCTTAAAAGAGAAAAATTATTATTATTAAAGAAAAAATTAAACCGACTTCCAAAGTAAAAATGCACAAAAAAGTGTGAAATAAAACTTATTTTTTAAATCATTCCCCTTTTAAATTCGGCTTAAATTTTACCTATTTCTCTATTAGGTATTGTATATAACAGCCTCCGTGGTCTAGTGGTTTAGAGCTTGGCTCTCGACTGGAGGTCGTGGGTTCGATTCCCGCATTGGAACAACAAAAAAAAATCTTGTTTCCAAGTTTGGTTAGGACAATGCAGGCTGATCACCTGATTGTCTGACAAGAAAGATGATCCATGCGTCGGATGGGCATGTAAAAAGTCGGACCTGCGCCTGATATCTCACCAGTCGTGTCGGTTATTCGTCCCACTGGGTTACGAGAGTAAAAGGAAGAGAGAGTGCTCTTGTGTACTGCGCACACACTTGGGCACTATAAAATAACTCCTGCGTAGCTGGCCTGGTTTCAATTAAACCGGCCACCGTCACTGAAATCAGTGTGGGGAGCTATTATTGTATATAAGATAATTATGATGATGATTACTGTAAGTTACATAATGGCATATGCTTGCAGTTCTTAAAACAACACCGAAATTTCCAAACGTGTATCTTTAAAGACCGATGTTCTGTTCAGTGCTTTTGGATCCAGGGTACTCCCTTGTCACAATATTTTTACTTTTTGGTAGCATATGCTTGATTTTAAAATTTTGAGTTTACTCGATTCCACATGGATACCATCATCAGGCTCCACTTTGGTGACTAAAGAACCAATTTCGAATTATACCCTTTCCAACAAAAGAATTTTCTAAATGGGTCAGTAACAACAACAAACGGCGGAGTAATATTCAAGCATATGTATAGATTTAAAAGACTATGAAAAGTACCTATTTCATCATAATGTGATGATGCATGGTTTGATAATTTGGAAATTTGGAATTGCAAAATAAATAAAATACTTTGTAAATCGGCAGTTCCCAGACAAAAATGATTGTAACATCCGAAACAAAATTTTGCCAAAGTGAACTAAACGGCCGGAATTTTAAAAACAATTAATGAAAATCAGGCGTATAAAGTTGTCAGAATTGTCTGTTTATATTTTGTTTTTTTGTTTGCAGGTAATTCGCTGTCGGATATACTTCGTAGATAAATAGTTTCCTGGGAAACCCCGGCTCATGCGAATCGTTTAAAAACGGTAACATTTAACAGTATCAAGAAAATAGCAGCCTTCCACTAAATCTAATTTTAGCTTGGTTATATGTTGTTACCTCTTACCTATTTAGCTTGGTTATATTTTGTTACCTCTTACCTATTTAAGCTTGGTTGTATTTTGTTACCTCTTACATAGCTATTTTAGCTTGGTTATATTTTTTTACCTTTTACCTTTTTTAGTATTAATTTTGTAGAGTATCTTTCTTGAAAGTATCTGTTGTGTTATTTTTATCCATCGTATTCAGCGGCCTTGATACTTTGACTTTTTTCATCACATTCAGTAAAATAACAGGTAAAAGTCTTTATGTCTCTGATTACTGACAAGAAAGGAAAGAGAGGTGAAATGCACAGAAATATTTACTTATATCTGAAGGTCGATTCAGCTAAATAAATCCAACATTAATACAGTTAATATGCTATCCCGATATGTCAAAACTGCAAAATGGCATTCTCATAAACGTCAAACCAACGTCAAACCCGTTGATAAAAACTGCAAAACGCAGTCTATGATATCAAGATTATTCATTTATAATTCAATAAAAGTGTTCTGGTACAGATCAGGGTACTCGTATAACTGTTTCGTAAATAAACCTTACAACCGTCATACTATTTCTCTTATAACTCTCTACTCTCAACTACGATATCAAACAAAACGATGCCTAGAATTAAGCTGGTATAATCAACTCTAGATCACTATATGAAACTAGTCCGCAATAAACATTACCGTATACCAAGGTCAAATCAGAACTGTATTTGTAAATGGCTACGTAATGTATTATACGTTTACATTAAAGAAATAGTGTTACCTCTCACTTTCTTGGAATTCGAGCCCATACGTGAAAGTGAATAATCGGCAATTATTGCCTTCAAAGCCACTTCATTGATGAATGCTTTCGTCAGTACTGACCTTTGCTATGAATGGTTTTCAATCACTGCCAGCATTTACGACAATTTTCCGTGACTTTTGACGCGACAAAAATAGTTCTGCCAACAATTATAAGTAAATTTTCGTCGTTATTATTTATCTTGCTAAGCGAGCGAAAGTTTTCTTTGTTAGTTTTGCCTCAGTCATTCTTAAAATTGTATCTATGTGTATTTAACATTGTTGGCTATTCCTTCTTTCTTTTTAACCTTTTTAATATATTATTATAGATAATATTATGTACACATCGTTAACCATCGTTATGGTTTAAAAATTCTCGGAAATGTACATGTAAAACTATAAAGAATGTCAAAATACTTTACATGTAACAGTGACTGTGACATTCCTTAGCGACTAACTGTGAAATTTTTATGTGGTTTCAAATCTGTATTCAGGGCGCGCGGCAAGTCCTATAACGGTTGTAAACTGTTCATTCTAATTATCGTGTATTAAAATCACCACTTGAACTAGGCGGCCCATTTATATCCCGTTAAATCATTTAAATAATTGCCTATATCGGTCCGGTAATAGAAATATCAATATAGCAATGAAACCTGACCACACCTGACTGTAGATAAGTTAAGAATGCCGGGTTTCTGAGTGTAGTCAGTTATGGAATCAATAACTATAGGAAGCTCATCTGATCAACATCTAGTTTCATTAATCATAAGAAACTTTAAACGAGCAAATCTTGTATTTATATTATATATCATCGGAATCTTGGACACGTTTGCAAGTATTTCCATTAAATTTAGTATGCAGGGTGTTTTGGTGAAGAAAAATCGATCTAGCCAGGTCTAAAAAAGAAATTTAAAAATTATTATTTCGTATATTTTTAATTTTTTATTATTTTATATATCTTCTAAAACTCCGAGCATGCTCTCGGTGTCCCACGTACTACCAATAACACTAACTGCCACATGCTATTTTCTTCTTCCTCTTTTATTAATGGCAATCGCGGTGCCATTTTGCACCATTCTAGCAGTGTCGTATTAAAAGAAGTTTTTCGATATTATTTAAAATTTTACAAATGCTATCTAAACAACTTATCTACGGAGTACGGTGTCAATGTCACTGGCATAGGTTTGTTGACCCACTTGACACACGCGAGGATCAAAACTGCATTCAATATAAGAATCTAGAAGATAGTAAGTAATTTTCCCGTTTGATATAATAATTGTTGAGGAAAATTACCTATGATTAGCTAATAGAATCAGACGTCATTTTGCGGAAATACATAGTATACAATTTAATTAATATTATATCTAGCAATATCCCGCGAAAAAGTACCCACATCCTGGAAGCAAATATATGAGTGCAAGCTTGTGCATGCGCAAAATATGATTATTAGGGCCTGTTTCACAATCGTCTAGCAAGTGTCGAATAGCTAAATATTATTTTTTGTCGCTGCTAACTTTTTACTGAGCGTATGTTTTAATTTGTATGGCATCGAATTAGTTACCATTGTTTGCCACTAGGGGCGATGTTTCGATGCCATACGAATTGTAGTTAACTTCTTCACGGCGAATAGGGACAAAAAATCGCACTCCGCACTCTGACGCTTACTAGTAGATTGTGAGGCAGGCAAAATAGGCAATACTTTGCCTACTAAAAGAGCAATCGATAGATGAAAGAACTAGAAAGATGTGGATTTAAAAATTGCACCAAACCGCGTAAGCTGAAAGACATAACCATTTGACGTGAATATAAAATCGCTGAATATTGGACTGAGAAATCACCGGGTATTTAATGGGTTCGTGTCCCTGCGGGTCGATTGTACGCTAAACGTCTCTAAGGATATTCTGAGGGTTATATTTATAGACGAAATATTCACATTACGTACAGTCGCGAGCACACCACATTTCTGGAATATGTAAACAAACGGAGATACTTTTTTTAACACTGTATATAATATATTAAAAAAAATACCGGTTGTCTGTAAAGTCGGTTTACTGACGATAGTTGAACGTGACAACGTCAACAACAACAACAACAACAACAATAATAATAATGAGGTAAAGGCAATGCGAAGTAACGCTGGTACTTGGGTACTTGGTAACGATAACGGGTAACAGGTAACGCATGAGTCATGTTTTTTCGTGCGTGCAGCCGGCTCCATCGATTTATAAGACGTTATCACGTCAAATGTATTTCAAAAACATTCTTTAATGATCGACCATTTAATTGAATAGCGTGTGATACATCTTCTTATATTATAATAATTCTCGTGTCACAGTGTTTGTGTTAGAACTCCTCTGAAACGGCTGGGCCGAATTGTATGAGAATATGTTGTAAACTATTTATCATACCTCTACGTGGAAAGGGTGGCCCATCCTTAATTTTTTATTATATTATGATTTGGCATTAAAAATACATATTACCCTCATTTTCACCCTTCTAACATCAACCCCCTTTACATCATCCGATGTTTTTAAGAAACTGTAATAATATTCAACCCTCAGTGGCCGATAACTCTTTCACACGCCAACTGGAGGGTAGTAGGTGTAGATAGTAGGTTTAGGAGTAGGAAGTAGCTGTAGGTGTTGGTGTTGAGAATATAGATGTATGTAGGTAGATATTGATTTTTTCCAGTTCCGAGTTAAGACAGAACAACGTCTGTCGGGCAATATAGAAGCTAGTACAATACACTTACAATTTACACACTTGATACTTGATACTTGCACCTACTTACATAATATTTTACTTGGTGTTATTTTAATAAACACAGTCATCTTCATAGCGTAGCATAGTATGAATAATTACATTTAAACTGAACTAGGCTAAATCAATAAATTTCTCAACCGAATAAAATTTTACTGTGAACCGTTAAGTAATACTTTGATAACATCCGTTAGATGTCCCGGTCTAAATCTGAACTTCCTCTATACAGAATAGGTTAAATTAGTTGTCTGTGACATGTGTGCACGTGATTCATATTTTAGACTAATTTTACGTTTAAAAGTGTGAATTCTTCAATGATCTACTTTTATCCATGGACACATCTCACCACGTCAATCTGGTCGCGTTGTAAGTTCTGGAGGAACTTGTGTTATAGGTACCAGACAACGGAAATATATTTAATACTTTTATATAAGACACATGAATAAGATTTTTATTAATATACACATATTTAATACACATCCATGACCCAGAAACACGGAAAAACTTTTCTTTCCTTCGGCGGGATTTGAACCCGCGACCCCCGGCTTGAGCACTAACACGCTCAACCACTGAGCCACAGAGGTCACCAAATCTATAGGTAGTAGGTACATAAAATTGAAGTGTTTGTTTGTAATTTTAAATTGACAGCTTTTAACTAAATGCATGTGAATGTATATTATACGATACTTACAGTAAAATATCTTTTTTTAATTATTTTGTCTGTGGTCTGTTTATCCGGGTAATCTCTGAAACAGGTGGACTGATTTTCACGGGACTTTCTCTGGCATATAGCTGATGCTTCCGTTTCCGTTAGTTCTAAGCAAACGAAGTTGCGGGCGCTAGCTAGTAAAAGATAATTTAAGATTTGTCATAAATATTTAACAGGTGGTTTTGGTTGGCACGGGTTTCTTCTCAATGTAAGATGGCTTGGGTTGTAAAATCAGATTAATCTTTTTTTAAACAAAAAGACATCCGTACACTATAATCCTACCAATTTGAATGTCACTTATTTACCATGCAATAAGGAAATACAATTAAGACACATTAAGTTCGTCGAATGAAATATTTTTGTCTACCTGTATGTAAATTTTTGCTGGTGTTTATTGCGTTTTTAGGTAAAGTGAAAAGTATTTTAATGTTCGATAAAACACACTTTACGTTCGAAATTGCGTAATTTAATTTCGTAATTTTGTGGTCCCGAAACCTAATTATATCTAATTCAATGACAGCGGTTGACTCATTTCAGTTCGGGTAATTAAAGCTCCGATTGGACCACAGTTACGGGGTTATTTATATTATAAAGTGCCCCTTCGTGTCTTTCTGGCTGTATGTTTGCGATAATCTCAAAAACTGATGAACGGATTTTTATGAAAATTTCATCTATCGACTGAGTGGTTACTTGGGAAGGTTTAAATGTATAATTTGTTAATATTTTGTGTAAATTGCTTGAAATATGACGATAATTGTTCAAGGTGTCAAAAAAATCAATCAATCAAGCATCTGAAAGCTTTCATCAAAAACGCTGCCTATTCCGTTGGAGATAAAACAAAACAATGTACAGTGGGATTGACAAAAAAGTCCGAAATGGCATAATATTATGTCTATCTTTTAAGAATAGCATATACACAGTCTAAGTTAAAAAAATAGATGTTGTATTTTCTAAAGCTATTAAGACGGATACGATAATAATCCTTATCAAATTAAACACCTACGTCACTTTCAGCATTTCATACACACCGTAATCGCCTTTTACACAATACAGTTAAATAAATATCTTAGGAGATATCTTACAATTAAAAAGTACGCGTAAAAATTTATTCAAGCCGTCTCGTACCAACGCACCAATAGGAACCAACGAGATTATTACTATATTGCAGTAGGTATATTTGCTAAAGGTTTGTTTTTTTACGACTACTCGTTTTTCCTTATTGGTTAGATATTATGGAACTTGAATCGAAGCTGCACCTTTTGCTTGTAACACAAGTTACTAGCGTGTTGTATTCACAATTATACGTTAACGAATTACTGAAACAGAAGTTACCACAAAGCGTGTGAGTGTTTCAAAACTATTCTTTTAACCAAAGAGGTCACTTTGCAATTCTCTCACATTGATAATGGTCAATTTGGTACGGCATGGCCTAATTTTGAAGCTTGTAATTAAAATATGTAAACTTCAAGATTATATTGTACGAGTCTAGGCATCGATCGCACGTTTTTGCAGTAACATAAACGTAGGGACGCTTAGTTAGTAACTTCAAAACTTTGTCGTAGCAAATCGTTACTTCGCTAAGGCAACAGTGAGTTAAGTCAGCCAATGTCCGCTACAAACCACAACGGTACTACTGCCCAATTCGGTCACAGTGTACATATTTAGTATGTGTGCGTGTGACGATTCGGGCGGTCTAGTATGAAGATGTAGTACTGTATAATAATAATAATATCTATGGACGCTTGAGACCACGTCAATCTGGCCCTATGCTAAAGATTCTAAGAACTTGTGGTACACGTACTAGAAAACGGGAAGTATATTTAATATTATACATATATTTAAGATTTTTATTATATTATACACATATTTAATACACATCCATGACCCAGGAACACAGAAAACTTTTTTGTTCCTTCGGCGGGATTCGAACCCGCGACACACGGCTTGAGCACCAACGCGCTGCACCACTGAGCCACAGAGGTCATCAAGTGTATACGTCAACTGTGAACGTTAACTGTGGAGTTTTATCGGTGTGGTGTGTAGCTGGCATAAGCAATCGATCGTCGTTAATTGGGTATTTGATAACATGTAAAAATTTAGTTTTTTTTTAAGAAATAATTGGGTATTATAACTTGATAAAAGTAAAAATAATTATGATTTTATGTGTAGTTTTGTAATTATATGCATTTCGAAGTCACAAAAATGTTGAAATAATTTTTTTAAAACATTAGTGTATAAAACCTACATAATTAGTTTACTTACATCAAACACGAAAACATTTACTATGGTATGTATCAACATAAACGCTCAAAGTTACGAGATATATAAAATGTTGTGCATATGGTCATACATTTCGTAGCAACTTACTAGCGTGACGTCACTTACTAGTACGATTTTTATATGGGGCGTTTTCACGAGACTCACAAAAGTGCTTCAAACAATCCGCAATATCTTTGAAAATTTTGATTTTTAGTATACTATTCCTTTTGTAAACTGTCAACTATTTTTCAGAGCACTATTCATTAATGTAATAAAAAATATATATACAGGAAAACACTGTATTACAACAGTCTACATCAAAATTGCCTTTTACATGCAAGTATGCTGGGATTATAGTTTATCACTCGCTGAATCTAAATACACAACTTAAAACTGAAAGGTAGCTCGTGTTTTTCGATTATATCGTATTTAGGTTTAAGGGGGGTGACATACGATGGTACAACAGATTTTAATTTTTTCATACAAATTATATTATTATATTTAGAAGACCTATAAACTTGACTCTAAAATGTAATTTTTCGCCCCCTCATATTAGTATAAAATTTTGCATTCATTCAAATGGCACGCAAAAATCGTTTTTTGTAGAACACTGTCAAAATCATTTTAATCATCACACATAAACTGCTGCAGGTCTAATTACCCTTTGTGAATAAGCCCTAATAATAATGGTATAACATGTATATAGAAATATAAAATATTAAAAGAAGATTATACGTAATGGCATACGAGTTAAGATTCATATACAATTTCTAATTATGTCCTATTGTTGCTGATGGATCATAGACCGGGAGCCAGCGACGGCAAGGTTGTCATTTATGCTATGGCATTCAGGATATGCCGTCGCCAATCACGTTTCAATGCATTTTCAGTTCACATACTGAAAGCGCATGCAACATTTAGATTTTAATTCTTTTGAGTTATAAGGTTTTCCATTATCTGACCCGATATCCGAAATCGGACCGAAAATAAAAAAGATAGGTGTATCATTTCTAAAACATAGGACTTTCTCATTCGGTTCAATATCGGATCGGATAAATGTGAAAATACATAAATAAGGCAGAGAAAAATTGAACATATAACATGAAACAGCTATTTTAAACTCGTTATCTTATTTTTGAACTCAGCGAAATCTATTGTTTGTAATGCATAAAATATAACAGATAGTAACGTTTATAAAAACCAAAAAATACGTAATATGTAATATGGGAATTATCGCTTTTCATAATACAACCCCATAATTTAATTTTTTGTTAATGAGTCTTTTTTATTTAACTTTAATATTTCATCATCGGCTCTTTGCCTATAAAGCTCTCTATAAACATAATAAGCGATTCATAGAGGCGTGAGAAGAGGTTACCAGGGCGCGGAGGCGCAGCGTTACGAACTGAGGATTCAATCACAATTCACAACGTAACAATGCAGCAATGTTAAAAAGAACCTCTTGTTACAAAGTATTATTAATACTTATCATAAGAATTTCGTAGGGAGGAATGAGCAGATGGATTGCCTGATTCGAGGTTACCGTCGCCAATTGACACATCTATACCAGTAGGATTCTGTACCCATATAACTGTTTGTAATACCAAAATTATTTTTAAACAAAAAATTAAACCTACTTCCAAAGTAAAAATGCAAGTATTAAATAATACTTATTTTCTAAATAATTCGATTTTAAATTTGGCTAAAATTTTTACTATTTCTTTACTCAATCTTCATAATTTTGAAGTCGGTACCAGCCAACTTGAATGTGACTGCTATTTTAAATATTGTTTTATCAGGATGTTGTTCGGGATGTTGTTTTGTTTATTATATATATATATATATATATATATATATATATATATATATATATATATATATATATATATATATATATATATATATATATATATATATATATATATATATATATATATATCAGTTATTGTCTAAATGAAAAATAAAAAAGGGCTATAGGTAAAAAACTGAATCTAGGTCGGAGGCTGCGGGTAGAGTACCTAGGAGGCTGGCAGCATTGCCTCGCTGTATGGCCAAACTGATACGTTGGCCGAGGTAAGCGCCAGCCTGAGGAGATCATTAGTTTCGTCCACCAGTTTTTTGGCCAAATCCTAATAAAAAGATTCTTGGCACTGGAGCCCCAAGGACCCAGAGTTTCGACTACGAAAGACAGAAAAATTTCTGCCTTTTGTTGGTCTCAGTGAGTGCAGCCGCCGCCGCCACCCTTGCAGTGGCCGCTATGTGTGACGCCGCCAGCGTATCCACGCAGGTAGCATCCCACACCAGCGGCCTCCCCCGGCTCCACAGAATTAGATTCATGCCATCAGGTCTCCTGCCGTCGTCACGTGCGATACCGCTCGGCTCAAACATGGCCGGCATGTTGACGGTGACAAGAGGCCTGCGGATGACGTCATTTATGGCGGGACTGGCTGCCGGCACTGCGGCGGCAGAACAGTCCATGGTATCCTTGGCGGTCCACCGTGGTACCACATGGCAGCGATGGGGCTCGTTAGTAGCGGTTCCTAAACGCAGACTGACTGATTGTGTGAAGGTGTGGTTATCCAACAGAGTTCCGATATTGAATGACGGGAGTGGCTGGAGCCAGTACCCCGATTCCGACTCAGTGGACGCTAAGAGACGGGCGCAGTCAGCAGGGCAGGAGCAATTTAACAGGTCTGACTGTGCCAAATTAAGAAGGGGTTCAGCTGTATATATAGATACAGTCGAACGTATAACCGCCTCCTTTTTTGGAAGTCGGTTAAAAAGTTATCGCGTTTTACTTTACTTCAATGAAAAGGGAGCACAATTATTTGGCACCAAGAGGAGTATTTGAAAAAAACTACTACTTACATGTTATTTTATCTCTTTTAGTATATATTATGATAAAATAATATTATATTACACTTTTTAGACATAAAACATTTTGCATGACTAAGAATAATAAGGAAGTAAATTATAGGATTTTACGACTGGTGAACTGCCGGTTGGCGGTTATATTATATGCCAATATATTAACGTCAGATAGCACCGAGACGCGGCGCGGCGCGCACTTTTTAAGACATCGATTAAAACTTGTATCTATTTACTACACAAAAAGACACACGTTTTATTGCAAGAGGTCGAAATGTCGCGCCGCGTCAGCTCTTGGTGTGAGCTGACCCTTAGTTATTCTCATATCACTGCTATCATTTTATAAGACTTTTGAGAAATCACTTTCATAAACAATGTATAACCATCGCAAAAATTATTTCACCACCGCTACGTTATTTAAAATATTGGTCCTATAACGTACTAAAAAATAATCCCGCATCATCATAGAAAAGGAGTTCGGCAAGTCGCCATAAATTTACTGCCTGGTAATTAAAATACGTGGCCACAAAAAGAATTTATTGTAAATTGTACTTTATGAACTTAGAAACAAAAAAAAAGTAATAATATTATGCATCAAACTCGGGGGATAAAAGATAATTGATTAAATATAACCTAACCTATTGTTCAATAAATTGTAGTTGTGATGTCAATTACGTAATGAAATTATTAACTAGTTTGTTTGGAAACGCAACAGATAAATGATAGATGTCATATTCATATTCTTATACGAAAACCAAGAACATAATAATTGTTTTTCTTTGTATAAATATAAATAGTATAGATGGATCTATTTCACACCCCAAGTAACATTTTTTTTCATAAGACTAGTACTAAACTGCTGAACTATAAGCAAAAGAAAATAATACTCCAATTAAAAATAAATCTATCTACTGGGCCAATAGATGGAGCTTTTACGCTTCAAATTGCCAATTTACAGCATGATAATCATACACTATACAAGTATACAAGCATACAGATATGATGACACCGATTACCACAGATAAGTACGTATTTTGGACATGAATTCTCTGATATTCGGAGATTCATAACTTTTTATTCCCAAGTCCTTAAAATGTGTTTTTTTTTTAAATATAATAACTATTTAAGTACTATAAAACCACATAATATGTTCGAAACTTGGCTGATCTTGATGGAAAATTAGGCAGGATTCGCCAGCATCCTTTAAAACTACTTAACTTTTTTTTTTAATAAGTAACTTATAACTTTATGCTCGTAAGTATTAAACTATAATATCTATACTAATATTATAATGAGGAAAAGTTTGTTTGCATTGAATAGGCTCCGAAACTACTGGACTGTTTTTTATGAAATTTGGCAGAGCTATAGAGTAGACCACGGGAAAGGATGTAAGCTACTTTCTATCGCGGAAAAATTTCCGCAAGATTAACTTTTGCCCGCACAAAGTCGCGGGTAATATCTAGTAATTAATAAATGCGACAATGACTTTGAATTTCGTGGGATTTATTGGACAATTTTTAGCAATAGTATAGCGGATATTTACACACTTACCCTCATATGATAATTGTGTTTCGCTTTCACAATTAAACCCGGTTAACACGTTTGTTAGGCCGTTGCCTATATTAAATAGTGTTCGCATATTTATCCATTCATTTACGAGTATTTATATTACAGATGGAATTTGTTGTTGAAAATCTTTTTCAATTAAATATTGTGTGGCATTTGATAATAACAAATTTAAATGTAATTTGATAATTTCTAATGATTTAAAAAAATACTTAAAGTTAAATTATAAGTAACCTTGGAACAGCTATTGGTTAAAAAATAATAAGAATGCATTGTACGATATAAGAAAAACAATTTTTGAAAAAGTATACTAACATATTTTAACAACAGAAGAGATCAAGTAGTTTTAGATAGACTGAGGGCCTGTTACACAATCGCCTAATAAGTGACGAATAGCTTATTCGAAAGTTTTGTCGCTGCTTATATTTTATACTGAGCGACAAAGACAAAACTTCCGGATAAGCTATTCGTCACTTATTAGGTATCCGCGCGTTACGCCCGCGTAGTTACAGTATCTCACAGGAAGACTGTAATCTTTCGGGATAAAAAGTAGCATATGTGTTAATTCAGAGCTTAAACTACTACTACTAAATTTCATAAAAATCCGTTCAATAGTTCAATCCATCTATCCGTCCTCACAAACTTTAACTATTATAAAAATAGTAGTAAGATTCGCGTATCCGCGGAACCGTCGATACAGCTACTAATTAAAGGTTCTTTCAACATCATATTTTACATTTATTTCCTAGCCGAAAGGAAGCCGTAAACTTTTGTTCATTAAACTAGAAACGACGTTTCCTTGAGACAAGAATTACGTTTCAATAAATATGATATATCCGTTATTGTGCGTAATTAAAGTTATTGCATCCTCTGTCCTCAAATGAGAGCAGATTTTTTGATCTACGCCTCCACTATTGGTGCTATACTAATAATAACTAAACGTCGCCCTGTGGTCGAAATTCGACAATAATTCATATTTAAATTTTGTTTTCCGCCTCTTAGATACGCATTAAAAAAAAGTAAATTTTGTCTTTGTAATTGAATGAAAACTTGACAATTGTGACAAACCAACACCTACTATACAAACAACGCATGGTAATCTGAGTGAAGTAGAGTTTGCAACTTTATTTTTAATAATTATATGTAAATTCTTTAAAAAAATACTACCTTTCTGCATACCTTCCTCCACATAAACTTTAATTTACCTGCCAAATTTCATACTACCCGGTTGAACAATTCTCGTAAAACTGTACTTAATATTTTTTTCTTCACGTATTAATATAAAATAATAATTAAAAAACCAAAGTGTAGCATACGAATATTTGCAGTTTGTGATAGAACAAATTGTTTTTTTTTTCTAGCAATAATAAATAAATATCTATGGAAGCTTCACACCACGTCAATCTAGCCCCGTGCTAAGTATCCGAAGAACTTGTGTTACAGGTACCAGAAAACGGAAAGTATATTTAATACTTTTATACTATACACATATTTAAGATTTTTATTATATTATACACATATTTAATATACATCCATGACCCAGGAACACTGAAAAACTTTTTGTTCCTTCGGCGGGATTCGAACCCGCGACCCCCGGCTTGAGCACCAACGCGCTGAACCACTGAGCCACAGAGGTCGTCGAATTTTTGCAATATGTACGGTTTCCATGTAAATATGTAATAGACAGCTTTCCATTCAACGAGAACGAATTTGCAGCTTTACCCTACAAGAGTCTACTCTTTTAAATAAAATCAATAGACAGTGTGTAGCTGGTAGCGTTGGTAAAATTAATATCACTAATAAAGAAAAAAAAAAACTCGCTTAAGGTTACATTCAAAGCTTCCCTGATGAGATCACGATGACTAATAGGATCCTGGAACTGGTTTTTGACGGATACCAACATTTTGGAGTGCAACTCAATGTCCGCTAAATCAAATGACTAATATATATTCACCTACAAGCTCCTTGGAGTGGTAATCGTGGCTTTCACAAATTCACTTTTCCTAAGTCACCTTTATTACGTAAAAATTGGTCTGGCTTTGAAGACCCGGGACTCAATATAATAATTTCTGAAAGCTCTCTACGTCTCGGAATGTCTCGGTCTCGAAATTGATACGTTTGTTGTCTCGAGGACTTTTACAATGGCGAAACAGAGAAATGTTATATTTTAAACGAGCAATTCTTGTATTTATATAATCAGAATCTTGCAAACGGCTTCTAGTATTTCCATGAAATTTAGTATGCAGGGTGTTTCGTGGGAGAAAATTCGATCAAGCCTGGTCTTATCCCTGAGAAACCTCGCATTTTAAGTTATTATATGTTTTTTCTTTCGTCGTGAAACAATGTGTCAATAATTTCAACCGTAGGGCGCTTTTGTACACGACATAATATTATTAACTTGTAAATATATAATAAGATTTTTTAACAACGTGGAAATAAAAGATAATGTGTTGCTTTACAGCAAAATAATGCTAATATTTCACAAACTAGCATTCGCATTGGGTTTTTAAACGATATCTTTTTAATAATTTACAACTTTCATTTCACAATTTTACTTTATAAATTTACTCCCCTACGGGTTAAATATTAGAAAACGCTGAAAAACGTACCTAACTCATTATTTTTCCACACACAATTCATACGAAATTTCATGCAAATATTTCCAATGAATTAAAAGTTTCATTCAAACTTTTATCCCCCTGTATCTCCACATTGGGGGTTGAATTTTGAAAAATTCTTTCTTAGTGGATGCTTTCGTTAAATGAGAAATACGTGTGCAACATTTAAATTTTACCCCCTTGGGGGTTGAATTTTGAAAAATCCTTACTTAGTGAAATGCCTATTCGTATGAGAAATACGTGTGCAAAATTTCAAATTTCTAGGCTCCTGGGTTGTCTCGAGTTCTTATTGATAATGTCTTCCTAAATCTTATTGTGCCATATTGTTCGGTGTAGGTACTAATTTATATATCAACTGATATACACCTATGTAGGTCATATTTAACTCTAAGTGTAAGCAAACGGTAGCAATTTTTATTGTTCCGCGGAGTATTGTCTCACAGGCCTCGGCCCACTTCGGTTAATGAATTTAGCCGCTCACGGCTCAGTCCATTACAATCGTACGTGACGACCTCTTGCTTGGATTTAGATCACTAATAAATAGTTTGTGTCACCGGTTCTTCTTGAATTCCATTATATACTTGTGGTATGATATAATCGACTTATAAAAAAATTATTAATAAAACAAATGGACTAAATTATATCCTAAACCTTTCTCGAATCTACTTGAACACATTGAAAAAATTTATTCAAAATCGGTCAGCCATTTCGGAGCAGTTTGGTTACAAACACTCTGACATGAGAATTTTATATATTAGATTAGATGAAATGAAAACTATAAAAATATAAGAATCTAAAATTGCACAGTCGTATACAGTAATCCTAATGCTTTGAAATATTGTATGGAACGGGCATTATTAAAACCTTAATTCCAGGAATCATATTGTCTGATAAAATATATGATAGTAAATAGTGATATAATAAAACAATTAAAAACTTTATTTACGTAAAATGTTGCAAGCAAATTAAATAAATCTCCCAATGAAACTCGCGCTCGATCAGGCGATGTTAAAAATACACGTTTATTTAATTATAAAGATAAAAGAGGAACAGAAATTAATTGTTTGTCGGGATGTTTGTTTTAAACTGCATGAGCCTATTAACTTTGTTATTTAAAGTACATACTCAAATTGGTGATAAATAAAATTAATTGTGTTGCATTTGAGTTTGGGAGTAGACAAATTTATGTGGGGTAGTTGACGTGATTTTTTTTACTTTTTAGAGTTCCGTACCCAAATGGTTAAACGAGACCCTATTACTAAGACACCGCTGCCCGTCCGTCTGTCTGTACGTCTGTCACCAGGCTGTAGCTCATGAAACACATAAATAGACAGTGTCTAGCTACGGTTCATGAGTAGACAGTAGACAATTGAAATTTTCACAGATGATGTATTTCGTTGCCGCTATAACAAATAAATACTAAAAACAGAATAAAAGAAATATTAAAGGGACCATACAACAAACGTAATTTTCTTGCTGTGTCGTACAGAACCCTTTGTGCGGCAGTCCGACTCGCATTTGACTGTTTTTTTTAGTATACGCTATAATATGGAATATTTAACTGCTCATTAATAGTTACAGTTGTATCGCAATCAGTTGATTGATAAAATATGTTTAATCTTTCACTCAAATAATTTAGCAAATGTAATTCTGTGATCGTTCTTAATAAAGAAATAATTCTAGAAAAAAATATAACACCTATGACGAGTGAGCTTTAAATATATGGTTGAAATCACAAATAATAATCGTTAATTTGATTTATAAGCTTTAACCTTTGATTTAAAGCCGAGCTTTGTGTCAGAACTTTGAAAATCCCATTTGATATTCACCGTGAGCTTTTAAAATTAAATAAAAAGTTAATTTACGGTCCGCCCGATTGCTGAATTGGGCCGCTTATTAAATGACAGCTCCCTATTTTCACGCGTTTATTGAATAAAAGGTCGTCTGGACTTATGATATCTATTAAGAAGAACAATAACTTTTATTTTGTTCATCACACAACACATAAACACAACAAATACAAGAATAATCTAAATTACATCTACAATATAAAGCCTATATGTTGTGTTATGCCAAAAATTGACCCCAGCTCAGCATTTCGCAGCAAGCAAGCCCGCTGCACTGATATTCTGCCATGACCTATATTTGACATCACAACACAACTATTTATAATACATATTATAGCCCAACAATTAATAATAGTACAGTGGTCCGCAGTAGTATAAACGAAGCAACGTCGACGCTGTGACAACGGAACGCAGCGCAACGGAATAATGGAGCCTCGCTCTTAGTCGCTGGGACTATATTATCCGGAATCCGTGAAATTCAGAGCATTAAAAATAGAACTCTGCGCTAGACCAATAAAGCTGAAAATCGAACACACAAGTGTATAGCTAAATATCAATGTATATGACAGGTCGACACTCGATACTTCTATTTTTAACTCTATAGTGCGCTAATGCGCAGAGTAATATTTTCAGTGCTCTGAAATTTCCCAGGGCCCGCCGGATTCCGGATCGTATAGTCCCAGTGTTATAGCTAACTAAACCTCAGTATTCGCCGTTACAGTGCAATAACTACAGTATGATATTTATTGCAAACCTACGATACTCTACAGTAACAGACAACAGCGCATTTGCAGTTACAGAATAATACTACTGCGAAGCCACTGGCTCTCGACTCGAAGGTCGTGGGTTCGATTGCCGAGTTGGAACAATAAAAACTGTTGTTACCAAGTTTGGTTAGGATAATGCAGGCTGATCACCTGAGCAGGATGCAGGCATGTAAAAAGTCGGTTCCGTGCCTGATCTCTCGCCAGTCGTGCCGGTCATCCGTCCCACTAGGTTTCGAGAGTAAAGGAGGAGACAGTGCTTTTGTGTACTGCGCACACATTGGGGGCTATAAAATAACTCCTGCGTAGCTGGCCTGGTTTCAATGACACCGGCCACCGTTACCGAAATCGGTACAGGGAGCTATTATTACAATACTACAGTATGTGATATTTTGTTCCAGATCTACAATGTTGATAAGGTGTCGGGCGGCACTGAGTGTCGTCGCGCTCCTGTTCCTCGCCACACCCTCTACCTCGCAGGTGAGTTGATGCTACACACTAGATATAGCGTTAGGTTTTAAGTTTCAATACTATATTTGCGGTAAAATCATTAATGCAAACGTCAAAATTGACCAATGGTGCTTAAGCCCTGTTGCGTAAATTCAAGCAAGGCTTTCATTTTTTTCTTTTGCACTTATGACTCTGTGCATTCTTAACGCGAACATAGTATAGTTGTTGTTGAGCTGAGCCCTTGTAACATATAGCAACAGCATGATTTTTATATTAACTAGCTGTCCTGGCTAACTTCGTACCGCCATCCATAGAATTAAATTTGTTAATTTATTAACGTACTGATAGCAGCGCCACCTTCGGGGTCATATTGCAAATTTATCAATACCATACATTTTTATTTTCGAAATTCGTCATCGTAATTAGCGAATGCATCTTGGCTAAAGGCCCTGGTTCTAGTAATGATGATGTATATACGAACGCGCATTGTACTGTATATGTATAAGAAGAAAAATCCAACTTCTAGAAGTTATTTTACATCTACGGCAACTTAAAAGTTTCCAAAACAACACACAGCACTTAAATTCTGTATGAATGTGTATTAAGAAACTAGGTAATGAGAAAGTTTTGAATGTGAGTCAAAAACTATTTTAATAACAGCTCTACAATAGAACTTACATTTACAACATTATCGTACCGTATATAATTTACACACGCATACACACAGACACTTGTAATTAATAGCATTTTCATAGAAAATTTAAAGTTGTCCAAGATACGGTCGTGATCTCACAAACATAAATAATACATATAAACACCTCTAGTTTAGTATTTTTAGTCACTTCAAAATATTATTATCTTGTATTCCTATCTGAAAGCGCGGCCACGCTATCGCCAAGTCTTTGGTCTTTAAGCGGTCGTACTATCTTCACTCGAAGCTGTTCGTGTCCCCATATTTTCGTTTGCTCTAAATAGGTATATTAATATTATTAAGAGGAAAGACATTTTGTTTGTTTGTTTGCATTGAATAGGCTCCGAAACTACTGGACCGATTTAGATGAAATTTGGCATATGTACAGATTACGAGGATGGACATAGGCAACTTTTTATAGCGGCAAAATTTACGGTTCCCGTGTGATATTTTTTGCGAGCACGAAATTGCAGTCAACATCCAGTAACATACACAAAATAAGTTAATTATTAAGAATGAATAGTCGATAAACCATCACAATTGGCCGAAGCTTAACTGGTTATTATAATCTATTAGCGCATTTGGGTAATAGCATGTAATACGAAAGGTTCTATCCGCCATCGTAGTTAATGAGTATAAACGACTTCCTTCAATATTCCCATTGTGAGGAGAAACAATCTTAGTATTGGCGATTTGTAACACGTACACAATACGTGTAGTATAACACTATACAGAATGATTTAAAACGAAGATAATTAAATTATAAAAAAATAAAATGCATAAAGTAATTTATTTATTGATGTAGTGTATCAATTTTCGTCCCGTAGGTTTTTTTTTCTTTTTTTTGTATGTTCATCTCATCATGTATCACCCCATCGTTTTGTAGACCGATTTAATTTTTTTTTAATTTGACATTTCATGCATAAAATAGTACACGACGGACTTAAGGCATTATAAAGCATTATCAGTAATCCTTTGGATGATTAGGGGCCTATTGCATAATCTGCTGATAAGTGTCAGATAGCTTAATTTAATGTTTTGTCTCTGTCGCTCGTTAGAAAGTAAGCACCGACAAAACTTTCGAATAATCTATCCGACACTTATGAGAACACTAACAGGCCCATAGTGATTTAAAAAACAGGAGCATTTTTTCGAATAAGAGAAAAAAGAAAACCAAGGATCTACAAATTATATTTGACAACAGACACCGAGGTACTTCTGGAAGAAGGACTTCTGTTCTCCGAATAAGATGAAATAAAAATTAAATCTTATATTTAACTTACACTTTTAAATTTAAGTTCAATATTACTCATTTCCTGTTCCATACCATAAAAAATACGCTTACTTAAATAATATTATAATAGTAATTTAGTTTCAAGAGCCAATTGCAATTGTTTTTCACCCTGTATAACCGGAGCACCATAAAACGGATGTTAATACTGCCATTGATATCCCATTGTTGGTTTTTATTTCGATTGTTACTGTTTCGGATTATCTCCTTCGCTAATTAGGTTTATGAGATGCTTGTACAGAAATGGTAATTAGGCTTTTGTTTTGAACGTTTAGGATCTGTAGTAAGATCAATGTCGTTATATTGTAGCGTACTACAAACACTAAAAATATTTTTTGCTTGCCCCGTAGGACATTTTCACGATACAAAAACATACACATCGAATTTTTGCATAAGAAAAAAACAAGTTTAAAATATTAATTCATGTTACATACCTATCTAATACCAACGCATAATGAATTGTAAAGATACAAAAATATCATTTTTGGTATTTTTTTTATTTAAATAATTAACTTTGCGTTTAGCTTATAAATTATTATATTTCTCGAGTACAAATTACAACAAGCTAATCCTGACGAATGCCCCAGGGATATATTATGAAGTATGAACTGTTGACGTCGACATTTTGTAAGCTGGATAAACATGTTTGCTGGATGCACTCACTGTGTTTGGTCTGGTGAAAGCATCGTGTGTGCCAAAATCGAGTTGCCAATTGAATTTTAAAAACGTTGCAACATTAGATATTCAATTAATCTGACTAAATAGAAATATGAATGGATTATATAAATGATTTTAGAATTTAGATTTTAATTTTGTAAAAAACAAATTGTCTTTGGCTGGAAGTTTGAACTTATAATAGTCCATTATCGTGGACTATACTAAAAACCAGGAGAGAGAATAATGAGGGTGTTTGACATTTTTTCTGCCGCTGGGGGCAGACCCAACTCACACAAAGCGTCATCAGGTGGCGTAAGTGGTATCAAAAACGGTCTCTTATGTATTGCGCACTCACTTGGGCACTATAAAACAACTGCTGCGTAGCTGGTCTGGTTTCAATGAAACCGGCCACCGTCACCGAAATCGGTTTGGGAGCTACAATTTTTGCTTATGTTAGGTTAGGCCGCTGTATTCAACACAACTTCATTTTAAATCGAAACAGAATTATCCCCTTACTAATAAAAATATTTACACAACGGATAACTTAAACAACGTTTCTGTTTTTGTCTGATGCGTTGGAAAAATCACTTAACAGACAAAGACTCATCAGTCAACAGCCCAAGTGAGTGTGCAATACATAAGAGACCGTTTTTGATACCACTTACGCCACCAGATGACGCTTTGTGTGAGTTGGGTCTGCCCCCAGCGTCTGTATTCTGATTTTTATATTTCCCAAACAACCTCGTCATATCATTAATATTATAATTGTGAAATGGATATCGATATGAACTCAATAGACACGCTAGTTCACTGCTCGGGTAGCGGCCGCCCTTGGCCACACTTTCTCTAGTTGAGCAACTAAACTGCTTCAGTTATCCACGGTTAAATTAGCAAATGCATGTCGCTCTTATTTGTGCTCACCCTGCGCCAAAACTTACTCTATTGTTTACAATAACTACGGTGTGTTTTACATGAAACAGATAAGCTATATCGAATACAGTTCGTTTAGAGTTATTTTCATAGAGTTGTATATAAGGACATGTTAATATTACATAGATTTAGCGAAAAAAATTATTTCAACATGGAAAAAGTAACACCACCTGTTAAAGATCGATCTTCTCTCGACTTCACGACGCCTCGCTTCACACCACGTCAATCTGGCCCCGTGCTATGTATCCGAAGAACTTGTGTTACAGGTACCAGAAAACGGGAAGTATAGTTAATACTTTTATACTATGCATGTATTTAAGATTTTTATTATATTATGCACATATTTAATACACATCCATGACCCAAGAACGAGGAAAAAACTTTTTATTTCTTCGGCGGGATTCGAACCCGCGACCTCCGGCTTGAGCACCAACGCGCTGAACCACTGAGCCACAGACGTCATCTAATTACCTATGCTCTATCTTTTTTTGTGTAAGTCTATGGTTATGTTACCTCTGCCAGGATGCCGATGACATAAGGATAACTCTCATAGAAACTAGAAACTCCGAAATAAAATAGCTCTGGACAATCTATATCATCATTATGGGTGGTCATCATCATTGTCCGTCATCATTCAAATTAATAACATTACTTCATTAGTAAAAAGAGGTTAAATATTCTGAAAGTGCATTTTTGTTCATTTCTAATAATTATTAATAAACTTATTTTATGTATATTTTAGCATTTTAATTTTTTTATTTCTTGTCTTTAAATATGATTATTTGTTTCAGGGCAACCTGTTCACATGTCCAAATGGTAAGTGTGAAAAAAAAATTGAGCCAAGACCGATCGAGCGACCGTACCAAGATCGCAGCAGGGCGATCGCGCTCAGTTGTTTCAGTTGAATCGTAAAGGAACCGTGAACGTTACTCGGCTTTTTGAATGATTCGGTATCGCGCTTCGGTATTGTTTTGGCAGATAGTTGTCAAAACAAAAAGTGAATACGATGCTACTTTTTCTCGCACGTTTCTGAAACGTTTCTTGTTTTAGTGTGTACTTGTTTTTCACGCCTTTAAAGATATCCAATCCCCGTGTAATCTTCGAGGTCGAGGAGGAATTGTAACCTTTATAACCAATAATAACATTGGCCGCTATAAATTTAGCCACCCACACCACACATTAAAGAAAGACGAACAGATAAACAGCTCGATAGCTTTCAATTTAATTGCACTACTACAAGCACCGCACAGTCGTGGACACCACACAGTGGTGGACAAATTATGGGCCGTTGAAGGGGACGAAAAAATTTTCAAATTTGGATCGTTCTATGAAAGCTGTTTCTCTGTACATAAGTAGGTATATATTATATTTATTACTATGTGCCCATATAAAGAAAAATTCGTGTTCTATTTTTAAAAATAAAGTGTTTTAAGCCAGTACTATAATATTGTAACTGTTAAATGTAGCGCCTTTTGTAAACGGATTAGAACACAATATAATAAGCTTGATTATACACTATGAAAACATTTCTTACTCACTGAATAGTATTTCACTACACGTATTCTGGTAATTTTCATATGTTTATTAATTTAGACAGCGCTCCGTGCTAAGAGGCTGGGATCTTACGGCTATATTTACAAAATTAAATCTGATTCGGTTAACAAGTTTAAGTAATATGCTCCTGAACGAGGGTTGCCAGAAATAAAATCAAAATATTTAACTTCTTTAGCGGTGTTGACAGCGAAATTTCAAGGTCGCGTCACATCACGTGTACGACTCGATTTTGGATATAACGACATCTGTCGAAAGCTACTTATACTTCTATCAACACAACTACAAACTATCTAAAGCACGGTTTAATACTGAGATGGGGCTAGGTGTACAAATTTTAGTTTTTTTAAGTGTTTTGAAGTTTGATGTACTTTAGGCACGATGAGAATATTTTTGGAATTTAAATGATGAAAGAAGTTTCACTGCCACGTGTAATACGAATAAATTAATACAACGGTCAACCTGCTTATGAATTGGAATACCTGATAGTAATGCATTTGACCCTGAATTGCTGTAATTTCTGTTCTGGCAACCCTAAATAATACATCCTCACAATCACGCACGTAAGCCACGAATATAATAAAGCCGTTACTACTTCGTCTCATTAATGTTCTTCAAGTATTTTCTGTTTACATTTACTTGACGAGTTTATACCTTGTTTAGTAAACGACATGATATATCATTTGTATGTTAATTAGATTATGTTTAACCGCATCATAATCAGCTTTTATTAATAAGATTAAACAATATTCCTAATGGTTTATGCACGAAATGAATAACGTATTATTAATACAAGATTTAATTCTGTTTGATTGCTGTTCACTGCCTATCGCTCGATAGTTCTCTGAAAGTCAAGTTAATTTTTCAAGATTTAAATTTTGATCTCAGATAGCGCATTGAAAATCTGATCCAAATTAATAATTAATTTCGGGGTTAATTAATTGTAGGTACAAGTATTGATAGCACAAATACTTCCAAATCAATACTTAATAATCAAAAGTTAAAAACTATGACCCGACTACGCAAATTATATAGTTTATGTTACCCGGGCCATTGTTACGAATCTATTGATTCCTCATTCATTAAAATCGGATCAGTAGCTTAGGCGCTTCAGTGGAACAAACATATATAGATAGACTGCCAAAATCACTAACCTTCATTTAGCTTCGCCGTAATCGGATAAAAATATAATTCTCAAAAATATTTGATATTGGCAGCAAGACTGACAGTTGACAGTCGAAGACCGGCGATAAGTGATGTTCATTTGCCTGTCACTTATAAAAGGAACTTGTCATTTTGCAAGATATGATGAAGGCTGGTGTTGTTACAAAAGCAACTTCGTACTTCATTAGTAATGTACTATTTTAATATGATTGACGTTTGCCTTAAAGGGTTAGCTCACGTCAATGAGATGTGACGCGCCGCGCACTTTTTAAAATATTGAACTCTTGCAATGAAACTTGTATCTTTTTGCGTAGTTAATAAAGTTCAATTTTGAATCGCTATCTTAAACACTACGTGCCGCGTCACTTTTCGGTATGAACTGACTCTTTGGCTGGGACTATATTGTCTGGAATCCGTAGGGCCGGGGAAAATTCAGAGCACTGAAAACTCTGCGCTAATACAATAGAGCTGGAAAGTGTCGATTCAAATGTCAATGTGCAGTGCAGTGTTCTATTTTCAATACTTTGAATTTTCCCGGGCCCGCCGTATTCCGGATCATCCTCGTCCGTCCGTCCGTCCGATCAGTCCTAGCCTTACAGCCAAATGGTCAAATGAGGCTCGAAAAATCCGAATCACGTTTGTGGTTTTGTTTTGTTAAAAGCTACTTTGAAAATTCAATAGAACTGACCTCAGATTAATAACTATAAGTGGAACTGACAGCCATTAGATAGAAAGGCAAATGCCAATTTTGCATGATTATTTCTCAAATAAAATGAACGCTACTACGACTCTATTGAAGTACGTCCTCGATGTATGATGCCTACTTACCACTAGTACACTTAGAACATTCGAAATTCCGTTTCGGAATATAGATTCGAATGAGCCGCAAACCTGAACATGAATATAGAATGATATACGATGCAAAATATTAATGTTGAAGTGGCTGCAGTATGCAGTCCATAAAATTGCAATATTTAAGATACCTTTAGAATGTAATAAAATTTAGTAGCTTTTCATGCAATAGCCATGACGCGACGCGGGTTGGCAGTTTTAAGATAGCTATTCCAATTTGAACATTATTCACTACACAAGAATACATCTCGATCGCTCTGTAAGAAATGCTGCGCCGCGTCCCATCTCGGTGTCAGCTGACCCTTAACCGCATTAAAATCGGGTTCTGACTGTCAATAAAGATATTTATTGATTCATTTTTATAGTACACTGGATGTTTGATGTTTCCCGCGACTTTGTTCGTTCAGAAACAAGTTATCTAACAAATCACGCTAATGAATAGATAAAGTACCATCAAATTCAACACAGAAACCGGGCATTAGATGTGTAGGTTTTTTCACGTTTTTTTTCATAATTTCATCATCATCACACCGAAGCTAACTATTTTAGTTAATTCTAATCGATATTTAAAAATAATTAACCTTAATCAACCTTTAAGTTTAATTAAAAGTGTAGATAATTTACGGCAGGGTAAGTGGATGACACGGGCCACCG
The DNA here is from genome assembly GCA_037179445.1 of Phengaris alcon alcon. Classification (NCBI taxonomy): domain Eukaryota; kingdom Metazoa; phylum Arthropoda; class Insecta; order Lepidoptera; family Lycaenidae; genus Phengaris; species Phengaris alcon. The sequence goes on from JAYRCH010000031.1 coordinate 1,658,782, forward strand.
GGCCTCGTCGGGTTATAATTAATGCAGGGTAATTGACTCCCGCCACAAACTAGTCACCCCTCGATATACACGTATGTGTCACCCCCCCCCCCCCCCCATCCCCACCTACGACACAGGGGCGACACTCTCTGCGAATGTCAGCCATGTTGCCGTAAGCCTTCCAATATATGCGACTGCGACGCGAGACCGCGACTCGCGACCGAGACCAACAAATCAGCGATCAGGTTCTCTGGCCACCCTTTTTAAACTCTCACCCATTTTAAACCTCACTTAAAACCGATCTCATGAATATTATGAAAATATACTGTCAATAATGTCAAACCACGACACGGCCAACGGCCAGAACCATGAACGAGAGTCCTGGCTTGAAAAAACTCGCGTCTCGCTCGCCGCCTATATGCCTAGCCACGCACACATAGCTGCGAGCTGTCATTCGTGTAAGTCTATTGAATGTCGGTTCTTTACGTTAGTAATATATATTGCCTACGAGGAGTGCACGTATATTATGTACCCATGACACGTTTTCGTATACATCACTACCAAATTGGTAATACCGACTGTTCATATCTCGTATTGGTACTGGTTTGACAATATTGGTTTTGAGGACCAGGAACCAGTAGCGACGCGTGCATATAACACAATTCACACCGTCTTCACGTTTAATTAAGGAACAATAACAGCATTGAAAGTACACTTTGAAAATTCGTACTTATACGACAATTACTAAAGGACCATGCAAAAAATCGTCCCCAGCCACCAACAACTTTCAAACCTATCTCAGTTAATAGCTATTGCCATGCTGATTATTATTTAGTATGGTGATATTCATCTCAGGAGTGGGGTTTTGACAGTAATTTTAATTTATTTTTTTATTGTTTTATATTAGTGACCTACTCGACCTTCGCACGGGTGCGATGTATTATACATCTTAGCATCAGCTTCCACTTGAATCACTTTATCCACTGCTGAAAACTGCATCAAAATCCGCTACTTAGTTTAAAAGATCTTATCAAACAATGAACTGAGCAACTTAATTTTATACTGTGTCTAACTAGTCTTCTTTTTTAGCATATTTTTACTAAAAGTAAACCTACTGTAACAGAATATCGCTGAAAATCTTTACACAGTATAAAATGAAGTCGCTCAGTTTCCTGTTCGATAAGATCTTTTAAACTAAGCAGCGGGTTTTAATGCAGTTTTCAGCAATGGATAGAGTGATTCAAGATGAAGTTTATATATAGTATAATACAATGCATCCGTACGAAGCTGGAGTAGGTCGCTAATATAAAACAATAAAAATAAAATTCAATTTTCTGTCAAAACCCGACTCCTGAGGTGAATGTCGCCATACTAAGGGCCGTACGCACGGGCCGTACGCCATACTAATAACTATTTGTTACAAAAGTCGTCATTCAATCATTTGCCGGTTTCTTGCGATACTTTTTTTATTTTATTTTTCATTGCTAGACAGGTTATTAAAACGTGCCGTATATAATTATCAGCGTGGCAAGAGCTAGTATGAGTAAGGTAGTGCCTTACTCATACTAGCATGTTTGTATATATTACAGTAGGTTTGACACAATTGTCAACGAGTGTCAATCTTTCTTTCACAATCCACAAACAACATTTACATATTTTGTTGCTTATCTAAGAGGCAAGAGAAACCTAAAAAAGTTGAAACTTTAAAATTAAAACATGAATTATGGTCGAATTTCGACCACAGGGCGATCTAGTCTATACAATAGTAACAAAAGTCAGGATACTTCATATAGTACATAGAAGCAGCCTCGCAGGTGACCATCCCATTCCCAAGGTGTGTAATCGTCAACAAAATCATTGACCCTATAATAAGCTTTAGCACACAAACGTTCTTTAACTAGATACTTTTTTTATTTATTAAAAAAAAATATGTTTAATTTTCACAGTAATTTGTAAACATTGCGTTATAATCGTCCACTCTTCTTTAATTGTTCAATTAGCATAGAAATTAGACTCCGGAGACTTTGAATATTTATTATGGTAACGGGTTTCTTGAGTGACAGTATCTAATCTAATACCAATTCTTGTATTTTAGGTTATTCAAAATCAATTATGGATATTGTGGGCATATAATCTATTGCTTATGTAAAGACATTTAGGCTTAAGAATTTCGAAAAAAATTATACTGAATAAAATAACATTACGCTCTTTTCTAATTATACATTACGCCATTTACAGTGCTGTTAAGGTCACTAACCTCACATAGCTGATTGATATTGATGTTATTGAGGCAAAGTGCTTGCTTCTTCTTTAAATCTCCTGTTTCTGTAAGATTAATGACCTTTTTTTTATTATAATTCGAACAATACATGATACAACTTTTGATACAAATTTATGTGTACCATAAACCTACAAAGGTTTGAGCGGTACAGCAAAAATTCACCGCGCGCAATATACAATTTACAATACTTAAATAGTAATGTAAAGGTAATAAATAATATATAACCAATCGTACATAACTAATTAGTTCTGTTACATAATTTACAAATCTTAGGTACTATCGACTCTCGCGTAAAGGCTGCGGCTGGGAACCGGTTACGACTCACGGTATCGCTCACGGCATGGATCGAATACAGCGATCGTAGGCAGCTCACATACAGGCTGATTTCATTACGTTGTTTACAAAGTAATTCTAATTATTATTTTATACATACATTATTATTTTGGTATAGTGGTAAGAATTATGTGCCGATTTATGGTGTGTTCAATGTTCAATCATATTGTACCTCAGCGCCTTAGAGAGCACAATGTAATAATTTTATTTAGTACTAGCTGTTGCCCGCGGCTCTGCCCGCGTAAATATAGTATCCCTCGGGATAAAAATTACCCTATATTTTAATCCAGAGCCTAAATTACTACCAAACCAAATTTCATCGAATACGTTCGGTAGTTTTTGCGTGAAAGAGTAACAAACATCCATCTATCCTTACAAACTTTCACGTTTATAATATTAGTATGATATATAATTTTCTTTTTCAGTCTAAGCGTCTACATTAGCAGTAGATCATATTATGCCCAAAATAGTTGATTTTGATCAACCTATATACTAGTTCTCCTAAAATTCGTTTAGTTTAATAAGCTTCCATAAGCACACGATCGTGGGTGCAGTCGGCCTCGACATTATCACCATTATCTTACGTAACATTTCGATTGTTAGATGACATATGACCTATTACATACTGTTTACGCTTTCATTTCAATAATCCCATACATGCTTCTGACAAACTGATAAGCATATTCAATTTCTTACATTTAGGGCCTGTTTTCTAATCTTCAAATAAGTGTCGGATAGGTTATTCGGAAGTTTTGTCGCTGCTTACTTTATATCGAGCGACACAGACAAAACATGCAAATAAGCTATCTCACACTTACTCTCACAGTAGTCAGTACCTAGATTCTGAAACAGACCCTCGGTCCAGCCGTTTCACAGGAGTGTGTCCACTAACACTATGACGCGAGAATTTTATAAATTAGATTATAAAGAATATATTAATATTATGAAGAAACATTTGTTTGTATGTTTTTTTTGCATTGAATAGGCTCCGAAAATACTGGACCGATTTTAATGAAATTTGGCACAGATATAGAGTAGACCACGGGGAAGGACATAGGCTCCTTTTTATCGCTGCAAAATACATGGTTCCCAACTATTGTACTACTACTATTACTATTACTACTATAACTATTGTACCGTTTACAACTATAGTACCATCAGATTTCTTGCGTTCACCTCAAATTACTTTTATCAATTTCTACACTTTTCTAGAAACGTCTAGAACATTTTATTTAACCCTGTAACTTTGTATTAGCCATACAAAAGATAAAGTAATGGACGGCGACAATATACGGGTGAGTAGTCACAGAACTCACAGAACTGCCATTGATTCCGTATGAGAAACTTTTGTTTAGAAGGAAGTTACACGCTATTGTGTGCGGTGCAACGGCTTTTTAACAAATATATAAAAGGAATTGCACAATGCATTGGTAAAAGTGAACAACATAAAAAAAATGTGACTCCCGCCATTGCCAAGCAGTGAGCGAGCTGACGATGAATTCTTCTTCTTACTTTTTTAAATGGCTCCTTAGTGAGTTGCCAATGTCAGAGTGTACTGACGAATACTCTGCCTTACGTGTTCGTTTTATGGAGAAACAAGGGTATCATAAACTGACGACAGTCTATTGAAGAATCAACAACTGATGATGAATTATAGCTAAGATCACGTCAGTTTTCAAACAAAAAAACTAGATCAAAATCGGTGCATCCGTTTGCAACAGCCAGACATCAAACACACACAGAGACACGTCACACTTATAATATCCCTCTGTGTTCGTCGGGGATTAACAACAAAAGAAATCGGGACTGGACCCTGATACAGAGACTTCGCTGACTGTGGCACCAGGCTGTATCTCTTTAACCGTGGTAGCTAGACAGTTGTAATTTTCACAGATGATGTATTTCTGTTGCCACTATAACAACAAATGCTAATAAATAAATATTGAAAAAAATATTATATAAACCGACTTCCAAAGTAAAAGCAATAATATTCTTAATAATCACTAAAAAGTATGAAATAATTCTTATCGTCGAAATAGTTCCCCTTTAAAATTCTGCTAAAATTTTACTATTTCTCTACTCAATCTTTTTATTTTTGAAGTCGGTACCAGCCCAAACAATTGTATAAATCCTTAACTAGTACCTGGGAGATCGAGCGTTGATTGGAGTTTTAGTAGGACGATAAAATATTTAAAAGTAAATAAAAAATAGAAAAGAAAGGAAAATACATGTATCTGACCGGGAGTCCAACCCACGACCAATTCGTAGATAACCCACATATCATTATTCTACCATCTAGCTGACATTACTAGTGGCGAAATTATTGAAGTATTGTTGTGCGACGAAAGAAAAACAAAAACTTAAAAATGTGTGATTTCGCAGGGATAAGACATAGCTTTGGAAGAAGACGTCTGACATTACAGTCCTTTCGCATACTTCACAACAGTTCTTTAATACCAAAATTTCCAAACTTGTATATTTAAAGACTCACGAGTTCCATTCAGTGCTTTTGGAACCAGGGTATACCTTGACATTATATCACTTTTTCGTAGCATATGCTTAGGTTACCTAAAAAATGAAGTTGTCGGACGAAATGATGTAACAGTTTATATAATGATGATGATGCCTTTCATAAACTAGCGCATGATCAAAGGTATCGATATTAGTGTAAAAGACTAAGAAGTACCTATTTCATCATAATATGTATGGTGTGATGATGGTGGTGTTGATGATGATTATTTATTAGTAACATATTCTTGCAGTTCTTTAAACAATGCTGAAACTTCCAAACGTGTATCTTTTAAAGACTGCTGAAAGTTCTGTTCAGTTCTTTTGTATCCAGGGTATACCTTGGCACCACGTTTTCAATAATTTACTAAAATTTGTAGTCGGTACCAGCCCAAACAATTGTATAAATCCCTTAATATACACAATAAACAATATTTTTAAAGAACTCACGTGCAAATTTCTGGTACCGACTTACTAAATAAGAAGATTGAGTAGAGAAATAGTTAAATTTTATCAAATTCTGATAGGATACAAATCAAAAGGGGAACTACTTCGACAATAAGAATTATTTCATAATTTTTAATGATCTTTAAGAATGTTATTGCTTTTACTTTGGAAGTCGGTTGATATATATTTTTAATATATATTTTTTACAATGTCAATACTACGACATTGACCAGTCTTGTTTAGTTCCGGTACTACTTAACGGATTATTCACAACCTTCATAGCACTATCAAAATTAATGTTTACTGCAAACATAATATAAAAAAAAATATGTTATGACGCATAAAAATAACGTAAAACTGTTATGAACCCATGACATAATAGGATGCTTACAATTTTATCTAACCTTTAGATATTATAATCTTGAATGATATCTGATATTATATATTGTTCACATATTATACTCTTTTTACGATTGTAATAATATAATCATATCTATGGACGCTTCCGCAACACGATAAAGAAGGAAAAGTGTATTGTCACTTTATCTCTCGGTATTTCTAGCAGTCAATTTGAACTTAACCTAGGTTTGAAAGGCTTATCCTTTTATCGTTAATAAACTTATAAACTTTTGAAAGAGCTAGTAGAAAATAAAATGTCATCAGTATAAAAGCTCTTGAAATATTATATTACGATATCTTAGCACAATATAAAAAGATTGGTGCTGATAGAGCTATTCAATTAACACCAGTCGCTAGAATGCCACAGTTTAAACCCCATTTATACACATCCTGGCTAAAGAAATTTATTATAAAAACTTAGTTTAGAAACGTTTTAAAAATACGCTTATATTGGACAAAGAATATTTAGTTTTTTTTCCAATTATATTGTAACTGTGATCGGCTGTTAGTGTAGGTACAGAAACGTTATCGAATTCAAAATGAGTTGTCTTCGAACAGTATTTCTACAAACTAAACTACTCAGACTCCATAAGGTCGATTCTGCTAATTAAAACCTGCAATAATACAGTTACGATCCAGTTCCGACGTGTCCCAAGTGTTGATCGGACTTGTCTATTGTCCAGAGGGGGGGAGGTGCAGGGGGGGACATACCAGCGCTTTCCCCGAGCAAGTTTCGATGACTGAAGTTCCAGACCAACAAGTAATAGCTATATCGCGCCGTTTACAAAGTTTTTATTATAAAAATGATAGAAACCAACAACTTTACTCTCGTGTTTTAAAACTGGGTATTGTACGCGTTTGATTCTCTTTATAAGGAGTACCTATGTTTCCTATTCATCTGCTACTGGTATACCAGTACCGATTTCGGACGAGAAATCTATGAGACTTAACTAATGTCATTCAATTTAGGAAGGTCAATTCTGTTAATTAAATCCTACGAAATTTTAAAACTGCAAAATGGTATTCTCATAAACGTCAAACCAACGTCCAACCCAACCCATTTTGATTGGTCCAAACTCCAAAAATCCGTATGTATATAGTAGTTATGACATCAAGACGATTCATTTATAGTTTAAAAAAGTAGAATGAATGTGAAGATTATTTACGAGAATTGGGGCTCTGTCAGTCAGAATTCAGTCATTTATTATTTCGTTGAGAGAGTTATTCACATAAAAGTTTTTGTAGGATATTAAAATAATAACTACCTCTACATAAACTTACGAATAAAGACGCATTTATGTAGCTACCATTACAACTTTGAAATTATAAATGACACACTCACAAGCCATGAGCTTTAGAAGCTCAATATCATAAATTATATCATTAGGTCTGACAAGAATAATATATTATACAGATAATATAGTCACTCCTAAATACCTACTACCTACCTACTAACGGGGTCGTAACTCGAGGGATCTAGGGAGTCATTAATTTTGCAGGCAATTAGTAAGTAAATTGTTCGAAAGTTTATTATTTACTTTTATAACCTATGAAATTGCCGTTCTGCAGTACTGGCCATTTCAAAGTAAATTGTTCGAAAGTTTATTATTTACTTTTATAATAGGTCTATACCTATGAAATTGCCGTTCTGCAGTACTGGCCATTTCAAATCAAAAAAAAATTTGTTTGGCTAAAAATTCTAATTTCAAATTAATTTTATTTTAAAAACATGGAATTCTTTTTCCAAAAGTAGTCATTTGTTTATTGATTAGTGTTACATTTTCATCGCATTTCAATCTTTTTCGTCATCATGGATACGTTAAAAATTCGAGTAATTATGGAATATAAGTACCGTCGTGGCAGCAACGCGGCACAAGCGGCACGCAACATCAACGACGTTTACGGAGCTAACACTACAAACCAACGCACCACCTGTTATTGGTTTGCTCGCTTCCGTTCTGGAAATTTCGACCTGAAAAATGAACCTCGCGGTCGTCCGAAGACTTTGGTCGACAATGACGAATTATTCATCACAGCTTCTTACTAAACAGGGTGAGCATTACTGCAGATGTGTGCTGTGAAGAACTGAACACAATAATGGAGAAGCTGGCACATCTCCAACCAGCATTGGTCAATCGCTCGTCTCCGCTGCTCCTGCACGACAACGCGCGACCTCATACTGCACAGCAGACGGTCTCCAAGTTGCAAGAACTGGCGTTGGAAGCTCTCCGTCATCCGCCCTACTCACCAGACTTTGCGCCTACAAACTACTACTTTATCCAGAATTTGGATAACTTCTTGGCGGGGAAAAAATTCAATACCCGAGAGGCAGTACAAAATGCCTTTGGAGAATTTGTTGCCTACCGTCCAGCTGATTTATTTAAGAAGGGCATCAATAAACTGCCACTGCGTTGGCAAAGATGCATTGATTGCATGGGTGATTACTTCGATTAATACAATTAAAAAATAGGTACATGAAAAAAATTCATTTAAATTTTTTCATACAAAACGGCAATTTCATAGGCAAAGACCTAAATATAAGGTTTGGTAAAATCTGTAAAATCAAATAAAATAAAATTGGTAAAATCAATTACGGATATTTTGGGCATATGAGTTACGGCTTATGTTAAGACGTTTAGGCAGATTTTTTTTAATGTTTGACAAAAAATACTAAATAAAATTACATTACATTCTTTACGACGCCTACGGAGGTCATTGACCTCACACAACTGATAAAATTGATATTATTTAGGTAAAGACTTTGCTTTATATTTAAAGGCAGCTGTTTCTGTGAGTTTAATGACTCAGCGTCTTAGAGGGTGCAATGTATAAATGTTATTTAATATAATATACATATTTTATTTGAAATTTTAAAATTATTTTTCTGCCTAAATGTCTTCACATAATTAAGCAGTGGATATATACCCAAAATAGACGTAATTGATTTTGCCAAACCATATATATTATTATATCGAGATAAATATTGTAGTATCATAAATAAATTAATTAATTCATGAAGCAAAACTTTCAGTAGCCTGTACAATTTTACGATAATTGTGCGATCTTTATCTGTGACAAATTTCATGCTCCACCATTCGCACAATTCTCTTAAAACTGTACTTAAAGTTGTGGCTTCATGTATTAATCTGACCGACGTATAGACGCTCGCACAGCCGTAACCGCTAACAGTAGAAACGTGAAATTTGGACAGTAGTTGTAATTTACAATGTAGACGCGCACTAAGAAGGGATTTTGATAAGTTCCACCTTTAAAGAAGTGAAGTAGGGACGCTCAAAGATTGTTTGGAAAATCTTTAACTCTGAACCGATTTCTATGAAAATTGAGATTCATGCTCTTATACACATTTAATTAAATATTACTTTCAGGGTTTATTACAATTCACCCTCTGAGGGTGTAAAATAAGAGTGGAAAGTTTGTAAGTCAAATATTTGAAATCTGTCCCGATTGTCATGAAATTTAATTACAACCTACAAATATGTAAAAATGTACAAATTATTGACTATGTATTTTAAAGATTTTTTTAAAAAGGGGTGGAATGGGGGTCCAAGCTTTGTTTAGTGAAATATACATCAACAATGGACGGATTGCGTTGAACTTTGGCACGCAGATAGTTATTATGACATTAAATCAGTCAAAATAGGATTTTTCGAAATACACACCCCACGGGATGCAGTGGGGCTCCTCGCGGACGAAGTCGCACGCAAGAGCTAGTAATACCTATTAATATTATATATTTTCAATAATAATAATTAGACAAGAATAGTTATCTGAGAGTTCAAGTAATGTCTTCCAAAAACAACGACAAGTCATAAGGCTGAGACTAATATAATATGAACCGGAATCCGGAACGCAGGGAACGAACGAAAAATTAAGAGCACTGAAAATAGATTTCAGTACTAATACAAAGAGCTGAAAATCATAAACATGAGTGTAAAGTCAAATGTCAATGTCTTCTATGACAGATCGACACTTGACACTCCAATTTTCACCTCTATTGCATTTGCGCGAAGTTCTATTTTCAGTGCTCTGAATTTTCCCGGGACCGCCGGATTCCGAATCATATAGTACCAACCTAACTTTCAGGTGATCAGTGATTAGTGAGCACAGTGTCAGTGTTGAGATAATTTCCTACGCGCCTGATGACATTTGGAGCGGCACAATCTGGGTCAGCCCGCAGCTCCGGTGACAATGCCAGTTACTCAACTGACTCTTGACTTTCATTCATAATATTATTAGTAGGCATGTTGTAGTGCGATTTCTTGAATTTCATCAATAGCTTTGTGAATTTCAATAATATGGTTTTTTGAAAAAGGCTGTTAAAAGAGTACAAAAGACATTACTTTTGCACTCTTCTAACACCTGACAATCTATTGTTTCTTGATTTTGGAGTTGCTCAAATGACTCTAGACTTTAATTTATATTAATAATTTAATAAAGGCGAATTTGTAAATGGTACGCTTTCTTGAATTTCATTTAAGGATTCGTAGATCTTTTGTGTTAAATTCTTAACTTAATTTGTGTAAATTGTGAAATAAAACGTTAATTTTGTAGCCAACCCAATAATCTTGTATTGATTTTCTCTAGAGTCTAGACTATAGATAATGTTTAAAATTAAAAGTACTAGCTTTGTTTAATTCAAAAAATTTTGGTAAATCGGAACATAGTCACGAACACGAGCAATACCTTGTAGAAAGTGAAGAAAATCGTGATTTTAACAAGCATAATTAGAATATGTATCTACATAATACAGTATGATAAAGTCGATCGTGCAGCCTTCGGAGGTAATTCATAAGTGAAAGGTAAGGCTTTGTAATGCATCTTGTGAATCATATGTGGTAGTTACAATACATAAGGGATTCCTAAAGTGGGTTCCGTAGTTATCAGGGTTCCCCCAAAATTATTTTTTATTAGCTATTACTATATTACTATTTGGGGTTACATAATATATTACTTTGATATAACGCATAATATGTGATAAGAAGACCCATTATTTACGAAAGTAATTTTATTGTATACATACAAGTGTCAGTGTTAATTTTTAATCATTTGATATGGAGTTATATAAAATAAGAGGAAATTTGGTTGGTGTTCCGTTACCTGTAAAGTTTAGGAACTCCTGTACTATTACTATAGAATTTATATAATAGGTCAAAACTACGTCTAAAACTTAGTTGTTACTTTTGGCTTCATCTCTTCTTGATTACTAACATCTTTACTACTGAGACTGATCTCTACTCTATTCGTAGAAATCAGGTTTCCACGGGTTAGTAATCCGAAAATCTCACAACTTTAGGACATTTAGACAGACAGATTATTATAAGTCAGTAAAACATCTTCTACAGTTTCTCCCAGATGGCCCTAAGAATTTCCTGCGAATAGATTTGTAATTGCTTAGACAAATCCATTCTTGGAATCTTAAGCTTTCTTAATCTGAAAATTAAATATTTATTAGTAAAGTTATTATTATCTTCTAAGTCTCATAAATATTATATACAAACAGTATTTTTAGCACAATTGTGTAATAAAATCGGTGTATTGAAATCGGTACAAGCTTATTGTAAATACAATCTAAGAATAAGAAATAATAAAGAGAACTCGAGTTAAGATTTTGTACCGATTTACAATAAAAAACTTAACTGCCTCAAAAATTTCTCAAACAAAATATATAAAACATTTGTTTAGACAACAGAAACAAATTATTGTTTGAATATAATTAACGAATACCCAGTTCGGACAAAATTCAAATTTTAGTTGCGATACAGTTATTCATAAAATTAATTAATTTTACACCAAGAATACACAAAGCGAAACCTAATCTCCGGCAGACTGACGGCGGATTCAATTTCTCAAAGGGAATGGGTATCCTCGGATATGCTCGGATATGCTCGGATATGCTTGGGTATGCTACAATTGATTCAGACCGCAAGACGTAACTGACTCCAAGAGCGCTCACCCACGACCGATATGGGAATATCTGCATCCAAACTTCGCTTCAATGGGAGTTTAATTCTGTAAAGATGTTTACGATATGTGTTCTGTTAGTTTTCGGATACGAAATATATTAGGCGAATAGAAAGGAGACTTTTTAAACAATTTACATACTTTAAAATCGGGGTACCTAGTAACGTAACAATTCCAACACCACCTTATTTGATAGCCTACAAAATTAAGTCAATTTACCAAATTAGATTTTGCCAACGACTTGTATTTCATCCTAAAACCGTGCATTATTCGGAATAAAAAGTCACCAATGTCATTTGAGACTAATAGCCTGAGTTATTGAGACAACTCTCAATTTACCAGCGGCTCTCAACAAAGCCGTTAGTTTAGCTGTACCAAAAATTCATACTCCTAGTCCTTCGCCAGTTGTTGCTCAGTCACATACACAGACGCACATCGTCGTAATTCACAGACAGTCCGACAGATATCCTCACAAACTTTCTAATTTTCACATTTATAATATATCGTTTGTAATGATTGAAGATATCAATTGTAGGTAACTTGTGATGCTTAAGGTCGTTGAATGTTTGTAGAAACATAATATAAAGTAGGGCAGACATTGCATCGAGTTGCGTTGCTCGGTGGAGCGTGAATCCAGCGAAGACGTCGCGATCATCGGCAAACTCGCACGCTCTATTTGTCTTTGTTTGCTTTTTGCACGCACGGAAGTACTTTAACCTGCTGTACTCGAGAAACTAGCGAGACTATGATTACAAGTATAACAAATGATAAATCATGATACAAGTGTACTTTTGAATTTTCAGAAAAAGATGTGCTAGAAAATATTGAAGCCAAAGTTAATATTGATAAAATATTAGTTATTACTAACTTACTCACTACAAGCATCCGCAACAAATATAATCTGTGACTAATTACGCGTACTTGTATAAGCTCATTTATCTATACAAAGAAAATTATCGTAACTTAATCTTAAATGCCTATGTATCAATCGTTAAATCAAAACCGTAACCAATAGTATACCTATTAATTATACTTTTATGGTTTTTTTTTTAATTCTTTGAACATAGAAGAACACAATAACGTACCCCATAAATACCTTCCTGGTAACCTAGGCCATTAGTTTATAAACTAAAGATGTAATGTTCATTTTCGTATTAAGTCACGTACTCAACAATTTAAGAAGTGGAAAGTAAACTAAAAACACGTAAACAGCGTTTCTAGTAGGCGTCATCCTCTCATTTTTACCTTCATGTTTTCACTACAATGGCCATACAAGCCCTTGACGCAGTGAAAGCCATCCAGTATTTACAAATGTATGTTTAATTTACAGAGCTAACAAGTAACGCAAACAAATGCTTGAGTTTCTCTTCACATAATGTTTAACAGTCACAAAAGTACTCTTTTCATGCATATATCTAATATCACTTTCTATTTCTTACCTATTTCGACGATTGACTTGATTGCATACGCTAGGTAATAGTTAATAGGTAGTAACAGCACAGATGATAGCGATGCTTACTCTCGAATGCATCACAACTTTAATTTGATTAAAAACAAATTTTATTAATATTTTTTCCATTACAAAATTGTTGGAAGCCGTGAAGTAAATTGAATAGTGATTTCCAATATTAAATATTATCCTTTGTTTCTTTACAGGTTGGGAATTGAAAGGTCTACACTGTTACAAATTCTTCAACATCAGACATTCCTGGGAGAAAGCGGCGGAATTATGTCGGAGGTAAAAACAATATTAATGATACATACTCGTATTATAGCGGGCCGCGCTATCAGATACCGACAATGACTAAGAAATATTTGAATTCAGGAATTGCCTCAAATTTTTTCTAATCTTCTGAATGTTATTACAGATATGGAAGCGAGTTGATAGTCATAGACACATATTCAGAGAACAATATGACCGCAAGTATTGTGCCATCGAGCCCAAGCAACAGTCACTATTGGCTTGGTCTCGCCACGGTTGATGACCTACGAACAAACACCTTAGAATCCGCTGCTGGGGCATTAGTATCCCAATATGCTGGCTTCTGGGATATACGACAACCGAACCCAAAGGATGGGGAGTGTGTGGACGTACACATTTCTTCTGATAGTCAATCTTGGGAATTGACCACATGCGAGAAACTTTTACCTTTCATGTGTAAAGCTAACGCTTGTCCAGCTGGTACATATTTTTTCGTGTTAATTTCACTACATTTATATAATCCTGTAAGTAACATGCAAATCATAATTATTATACATTTCATTTTTTTCTGTTTAAGGAACGTTCCACTGTTCAAATGGTAAATGTATAAACGCTGCCTTCAAATGTGATAAGCAAGATGATTGTGGAGATGCATCTGATGAAATGGACTGCGCAGCTGATTGCCATTTTTACATGGCCAGTAGTGGGGATGTGGTGGAGAGTCCCAACTATCCTCACAAATACCCAGCCTTCAGTGAATGTAAATGGACACTTGAAGGGCCACAAGGCCAAAACATTGTCCTGCAATTCCAAGATTTCGAGACGGAAAAGTCTTTTGATACCGTCCAAGTATTAGTCGGCGGACGTACAGAAGACAAATCAGTGAACTTGGCCACACTGTCAGGAAAACAGGACTTGTCTACCAAAACATATGTTTCAGCTTCAAATTTTATGATCATTAAATTTAGCTCTGATGGATCAGTTGAAAAGAAAGGATTCCGTGCATCATGGAAAACTGAATCATCAAACTGTGGGGGCATCCTCCGAGCAACACCTCAAGGTCAAGTTTTAACGTCTCCTGGTTATCCCAACACATATCCAGGTGGCTTAGAATGTATGTACATTATAGAAGCACAGTCCGGAAGGATTGTGTCACTAGAAATAGATAACTTTGACCTAGAAATGAATAGAGATTACATAGTAATAAAGGATGGAAGCTCTCCATCAAGCCCCGTCCTAGCAAGATTAACTGGATCTGGCGAAGAAAATCAAAAGGTCGTTATTTCAACGACAAATAATATGTATATGTACTTCCGAACTAGCCTTGGTGACTCGAGAAAAGGCTTCAATATGAGATACTCTCAAGGATGTAGAGCCACAATTGTTGCTTCAAATGGCACTATAACATCGCCTGCTTATGGCTTATCAAATTACCCAAATAACCAAGAATGCTTGTTCAGAATCAAAAACCCGAATGGTGGACCACTTTCACTAAAATTCGACGAGTTTAATATACATAACTCAGACTTTGTACAAGTTTTTGATGGATCAAGTACAAATGGACTGAGATTACATTCAGATAATGGTTTTATAGTCAAACCAAGAATAACTCTTACTGCTTCTAGTGGAGAAATGCTAATCAGATTTTTATCAGACGCTCTTCATAATGACATTGGTTGGAAAGCAACTTTCTCAGCAGGTAACGTATATTTTGAATTTTTAAAGCACTTATATAACCAATTTTCTTCCTTATAGTGAATAAGTAGCCCCAATCTAGTATTCTTGTAGTGTTAATAAATAACGACATTAACTTAATTACAAATTACACATTTGTTTACTTTTACTATTTATTTTTCAGATTGTCCACCCTTAAAATCAGGTATTGGTGCATTAGCATCAAACCGAGATACCGCTTTTGGCACCGTAATCAAGTTTTCATGCCCGATTGGCCAAGAGTTTGCCACTGGAAAGGTGCGAATTACAACAAAGTGCTTAGATGGAGGAAATTGGTCCACCACCTACATTCCCAGCTGTCAAGGTAATTAATATATTACTATAACTTACAAAATATAATATACAAAAAAACAAGTTTCACAGCAACATTGAAGTGGTTTCTAAATCAATTAATTACAGAGGTTTACTGCGGGCCAGTGCCACAAATTGATAACGGATTTTCAATTGGATCGACAAATGTTACGTATCGAGGCGTAGCTACATATCAATGTTACGCAGGATTTGCTTTTCCAACTGGGCAGCCAATCGAAAAAATTTCATGTTTATCCGACGGGCGATGGGAACGGACGCCGACGTGCCTTGGTAAATTGAAAATTTTTATATTATTATTTTACAAATTTTTAAAGCAGTAAAATGAAAATACTTTTATTTTTATTCGTCAAAGCACTTTATCTACCAGCACACATTATGTACGATTATATTATTAACACGCTTATCATTTTTTTAGCATCTCAATGTGTAGCTCTGGCAGATGTGCCTCACGCTAATGTCACCATTTTGAACGGCGGTGGTCGGAGTTACGGAACAATTGTACGATATGAATGTGAACCTGGCTACGTGAGATCTGGAGAACCTGTACTATTATGCATGAGCAACGGAACATGGTCTGGTGATGTGCCAACTTGTTCCAAAGCATTATGTCCCATATTCCCAGAAATAAAGAACGGATTCATTGTGGACCAAACCAAGATATACATGTATGGAGATGAGGCGAGAGTACAGTGTTATAAAGGTATATTCGTTATATTTATTGAATAAAAAAATGGAATATATTATTTAGAACAACTGATAATAAAGCCTCAACTTTATTTTAGGATTTAAGCTTAATGGTCCTAGCATAATAAGATGTGGAACTAATCAAGAATTCGACACGACACCAGAATGTGAGGATATCAACGAATGTTCTAGCAGCCAGTGTGATTCAGTTTCCACAGAATGTAAAAATACACAAGGTGGTTTCTTCTGCCCTTGCCGACCAGGTTTTGCACAAAATATGGATTGCCGACCGGTTGGTGACCTAGGCTTAATAAATGGTGCTATTCCTGATGAATCTATTACAACGTCTGCTCCGGAACCTGGATATTACAAAGGGGTAAATAATAACTCTTACTAATTTTGTTTGAAGCCAGTATATTATCAATTATTAAGCTTTAATTTTATTTATAAATTTTAATAATTTTCAGATGATCCGATTAAATAATGGAGGAGGATGGTGCGGTAACAACTTGGAAGCAGGCGCAAATTGGGTTCTAATTGATTTACGAGCACCTACCATAATCAGAGGTTTCCGTACAATGAGTGTTATGAGAGCAGATGGTAATATTGCCTTTACATCAGCAATAAGGATTCAATATACTAACAATCTAGCCGACGTCTTCAAAGATTACACTAATCCGGATGGGACAGCGGTAGAATTCAGAATACTGGAACCTACTCTATCAGTACTTAATTTGCCGATGCCAATCGAAGCGCAGTACGTAAAATTCAAAATCCAAGATTATGTTGGTGCACCTTGCTTGAAGATCGAAATTATGGGTTGCGCTAGGCTTGACTGTTTGGATATAAATGAATGTAATGAAAACAATGGCGGATGTGACCAAAAATGTTTAAATACGTAAGTAGAGAACGTTACTGTAAACAAAAAAAAACGACTACAAAGTTGATATACTCGTATCGTAAGTACGCTCTCGTTATAATTAATATGCTTTCAATTAGGCTAAATGTATTATTTCACATTTTCAGACCCGGGAACTTCACATGTGCCTGTAACATTGGATATGAACTTTACTCTTATAACGGAACGGCTGGCTTCGCCATTGAGAATTCTGAAACTGGTGAAAGAGATGGTGATACTTACCAAAGAAATAAGTCTTGTGTACCTGTTATATGCCCTCCACTATCTGAACCTGAAAATGGATTACTGCTATCTACTAAAGCGCAATATCATTTTGGAGACATTGTAAATTTCCAATGTGACTTTGGTTATGTAATGTCAGGATTTTCTTCCTTGCTATGTACTTCAAGCGGAACATGGAACGGAACAGCACCCGAATGTCAATGTAAGTAACTTATATGAATTTTAATTTAATTATAATAGCTTTGAAAAATTATAGTGCTTTGAAAACATCTTTGTCTCTCTCAGATGCTAGATGTGTAACTTTGTCGGACGATAAAAACGATGGACTTGAAATTATAAGAAACGACCCAGAAAGCGTGTTAGTACCATACAGAGATAATGTCACTATTACTTGCACATCTCCAGGAAAATATTTGAGGAATACTGCAACATCGGGTTTCAGGCAATGTGTATATGATCCAAAACCGGTATGTAAATTTTTATTATCATTTTACTATTAAATATTCCTGTATTACTCTTCACAGCCTTATATTACTTACTTCATACATTACAGGGTCTACCAGATTATTGGCTCTCTGGTGCTCAACCACAGTGTCCACGTCAAGATTGTGGTGTGCCCATGCCAACCCCAGGTGCCGAATATGGTCAATATTTAGATACACGTTATCAGAGCTCTTTCTTCTTTGGATGCCAAAATACATTCAAATTGGCCGGACAAACCAGCAAACACGATAACGTTGTAAGATGTCAAACCAACGGCATTTGGGACTTTGGTGATTTGAGATGTGAAGGCCCAGTATGTGAGGATCCTGGCAGACCAGCTGATGGTTATCAAATTGCAAGAAGTTATGAGCAAGGGTCAGAAGTTTTATTCGGATGTTCCAGACCAGGATACATTCTTATCAATCCGCGACCAATTACTTGCATGCGTGAACCAGAATGCAAAGTCATTAAGCCTCTAGGCCTAGCAGGGGGCAGAATACCTGATTCAGCTATTAATGCTACATCAGAGCGACCTAACTATGAAGCTAAAAATATCAGATTGAACTCCGTAACTGGTTGGTGTGGAAAACAAGAGGCGTTCACTTACGTCAGTGTCGATTTAGGAAAAGTACACAGAGTTAAAGCTATTTTAGTGAAAGGTGTAGTTACTTCTGATATCGTTGGTAGGCCAACTGAAATAAGGTTTTTCTATAAGCAAGCCGAAAATGAAAATTATGTGGTTTACTTCCCCAATTTCAATCTTACTATGAGAGATCCAGGAAATTATGGCGAACTCGCAATGATTACCTTACCTAAGTACGTTCAAGCAAGATTTGTTATTCTTGGTATTGTAAGTTTCATGGATAACGCTTGTCTCAAATTCGAACTTATGGGTTGCGATGAACCATCTGTTGAACCTTTGTTAGGTTACGACTACGGGTATTCTCCATGTGTAGGTAAGTCTTCTTCGTCGTCCATGTATTTTTTTTACATACAGTATTATAATATTCTAATTGAATGAATATTAAGTAACAAAAACTTATGATTTCAGATAATGAACCACCTGTTTTCCAAAACTGTCCTCAGCATCCAATTGTGGTACAAACTGATGTAAATGGTGGATTATTGCCAGTGAATTTCACTGAACCAACTGCTACAGATAATTCAGGAGCCATTGCTAGATTGGAGGTTACTCCTCAACACTTCAGAACACCGATACAAGTTTTCCATAACATGGTTGTAAGATACGTAGCTTTTGATTTTGACGGAAATGTGGCTATTTGCGAAGTGAATATTACTGTACCAGATTACACACCCCCCAAACTAAGTTGTCCACAAAGTTATGTGATTGAGTTAGTGGATAAACAGGACAGTTATGCAGTTAACTTCAATGAAACAAGAAGAAGAATAAATGCTACGGACGCATCTGGAGAAGTATTGCTCAAGTTTATTCCAGAAAGGGCAGTTATTCCCATACGAGGTTATGAAAATGTTACCGTCATTGCTTCGGATAAATACGGCAATAAGGCCCAATGCTACTTTCAGGTACCTATTGTTTCCTTAAATAAATTTTGACAGTTATATTTTAGTTTTTAGATGTTTTGGGATATCAATAAATTGTATATTTTATTCCAGGTATCAGTACAAGCAACTCCATGTGTCGATTGGGAACTCCAGCCTCCAACTCACGGAGCTATTAACTGCTTACCTGGAGACAGAGGAATTCAATGTATTGCAACATGTAGCCCTGGCTACAGATTTACAGATGGGGAGCCCGTTAAAACTTTCGTATGCGAATCAAAACGCCAATGGATGCCAACTGCTGTCGTTCCTGATTGTGTTTCTGAAAGTAAAATCAAACCACCAAAATGTTGATAATTGTTAATTTCAAGACTTAAGTTACTAATATTAATTACGTTTTTTACAGACACTCAACAAGCATCTTATCATGTTGTTGCCAGTGTGCAATATCGCGCTCTTGGAGCTGTCTCTAGTGCTTGCTTACCTCAATACAAAGATCTTCTTGCTCAGTATGATGGTGTCTTAAACGAAAGATTATCGCAACGTTGTTCTGCTGTTAATGTTAACATTAACGTAACATTCATCAAAGTAATGCCAAATCTTCTTGATGAAAATGTTGTTAAAATGGACTTTGTCCTCGCGATTATTCCAGCTGTTAGACAAACTCAGCTATACGATCTTTGCGGATCTACTTTGAATCTTATATTTGACTTGTCAGTACCGTATGCAAGTGCACTAATAGAACCTATTCTTAACGTTTCGTCTATTGGAAATCAATGCCCACCACTACGTGCTATTAGAAGTTCCATATCTAGAGGATTTACCTGTAGCATTGGAGAGGTGTTAAATATGGACACTAACGATGTTCCAAGATGCTGTAAGTATTTATTATAATAATCCTTAAAAAGTCCCTAAACTACTTTTTGTGAATTTAGCTAACGTTTTTTTTTATTTCAGTGCACTGTCCGGCGGGCACTTATGCTGGTGAAAAACAGAAAACTTGTACAATGTGCCCTCGCGGATTCTTCCAAAACCAAGCTCGCCAAGGATCATGTTTAAGATGTCCTCAAGGCACGTTTACAAGAGAAGAGGGATCTAAAGACTTATCTGAGTGTGTACCAGTTTGTGGTTATGGAACATATTCACCTACAGGACTTGTACCATGCTTAGAGTGTCCTAGAAATAGTTACACGGGAGAACCACCTCTCGGAGGATTCAAAGACTGTCAAGCTTGTCCAGTAAATACGTACACATATCAACCAGCTGCCGGTGGAAAAGACAAATGTCGAGCTAAATGTGCACCTGGAACATATTCGCCAACTGGCTTAGCACCTTGCTCACAATGTCCTAAAAACTTCTACCAAAATGCAATCGGCCAAACATTATGTATGGAATGTCCAACTAATATGAAAACAGTAGGAACAGGTACAACTGGATTAGAAGAATGTATACCAGTTGAATGTTCGAACAGTGCGTGCCAACACGGTGGTCTTTGCGTACCAAAGGGGCACGGTGTACAATGTTATTGTCCCGCTGGATTTTCCGGACGTCGCTGTGAAATTGATATAGACGAATGTTCGAGTCAACCATGCTACAACGGCGGAACATGTATCGACATGCCTCAAGGGTATAGATGCTCTTGTCCTACAGGCTATGGAGGAATAAATTGTCAGGAAGAAAGGTCTGACTGCAGGAATGATACTTGCCCGGAACGAGCTATGTGTAAGGACGAACCAGGATATGACAATTTCACTTGCTTATGTAGATCTGGATACACGGGACTTGATTGTGATGTAACTGTAAGTACATTTTTAGTTCAAAATGTGGTGGTTCATAAAATTTTATTACAGCAAACTTTTAGGTCTACCTAAAAGTTTGCTGTAATAAATTTTTACAATTGTAATTGTATTCTTATATTTTAATTTTAACATCATACTTTATTTTCTTTTACAGATTGATCCTTGCACTGCAAATGGAAACCCTTGCAAAAATGGGGCTTCGTGCACAGCTTTGCAACAGGGCCGCTATAAATGCGAATGTTTACCTGGATGGGAAGGCCAACTTTGCGAAATAAATACTGACGACTGCATTGAGAAGCCCTGTCTGCTGGGCGCTGCTTGTACCGATTTAGTAAACGATTTTAGTTGCGCTTGTCCACCTGGATTTACTGGAAAGAGATGTCACGAAAAAATAGATCTATGTGCTAACGAACCTTGTAGACACGGAATATGTGTTGACAAACTGTACTCGCATCAATGTGTCTGTGATCCTGGTTGGTCGGGACCATCATGTGATATCAACATTAATGAGTGTATCATATCTCCATGTGAAAATGGTGGAAGATGCGTCGATGGTATTGATGACTTCACTTGTGTTTGCGAAGCCGGTTATACAGGAAAACGCTGTCAACATACAATTGATGATTGTGCATCTGATCCTTGTCAAAACGGTGCGTCATGTATAGACCAAATAGACGGATTCGTATGCAAGTGCCGACCAGGTTTCATAGGTCAACAATGTGAATCGGCTATAGATGAATGTTTGAATGAACCTTGCAATCCGGCTGGTACTGACAGGTGCATCGATCTTGATAATAAATACCAATGTGTGTGCCGAGAAGGTTTTACTGGAGAAATGTGTGAAACTAACATCGATGATTGTCAATCTGATCCCTGTTATAACGGCGGTTCTTGCAAAGATGAAATTGGAAATTACAAATGTATCTGTCAACCTGGTTGGACTGGACACAGATGCGAACGTGACATCGGCAACTGTGAGAACTTGCCATGCCAAAACCACGCCAAATGTATCGATCTCTTCCAAGACTATTTCTGTGTGTAAGTATTAAGTATTATTTATGCTTTTAAATATTTTACGTAATACATCCTTGTAACTTTATATAAAACTTTTCACTGTCTTTAGGTGCCCAAGTGGAACAGATGGGAAACAATGTGAAACAGCTCCAGAAAGATGTATTGGCAGTCCTTGTATGCATGGTGGCAAATGTCAAGACTTTGGCTCTGGATTAAACTGCACTTGTTCTTTGGACTACACTGGTATCGGTTGCCAGTACGAATTTGATGCTTGCGAGGCTGGGTTATGTCAGAACGGTGCCACTTGCATTGATGACGGAGAAGGTTATTCTTGCATTTGTGCACCTGGTTTCAAAGGAAAGAACTGTGATGAAGATATTGTTGACTGCAAAGAAAACTCGTGTCCTCCATCTGCTACTTGTATAGATCTTCCTGGTAGATTCTACTGTCAATGTCCATTCAACATGACTGGTGATGACTGTAGAAAATGTAAGTTTCTTAATTTTGTTCTAGCTATAATTTTATTGATTGCCATACAAAACCTGCAAATCGTAATGTCAATACTTTTTATTACAGCAATCAGCGTAGATTATGACCTCTACTTCAGCGACCCACTGCGTTCCAGTGCAGCCCAAGTGGTACCATTTGATACTGGTTCTACTGGAAGCTTAACAATCGCTTTATGGGTACAATACACTCAACAGGATGAAGGTGGAATTTTCTTTACAGCATACAGCGTAAGGTAAATATTTAAAAATAACATGTTACTTTTTATTGCAGTGCAATCACATCGTGCGTTATTTAAACGCATGAAATTTGTGTTAATAACAATAGGATTTTTTTTTTCAGCAATTCTCATATTGCACTTAATAGAAGAAGTATAATCCAAGCTCACTCGAATGGAGTACAAGTATCTTTATTCCCAGAGCTGCAAGATGTGTATCTAAGTTTCGGAGAGTACGCTACTATCAATGACGGACAATGGCACCACGTCGCTTTAGTTTGGGATGGTGACAAAGGCGGTGAATTGACACTTATCACTGAAGGACTTATTGCTAGCAAATTGAAGGGATATGGCAGCGGAAAGACATTACCGAAATAGTAATAATTTTAACTTTTTACTGTCTTAACTACTATCTATAACATACACAAAGGATAAGCTATTCAATAGCTTACCCATTCTGTACATATTTTTATTAGTAAGGTATTTTAATTATATTTATTCTTTAGATACATGTTTCTATTAACTTTTTAATTATTTTAGTGTTTGGGTAACCCTTGGCAAACCTCAGTCCGATAACTCGAAGGCCTATACCGAATCTGGCTTCCAAGGACATTTGACTAAAGTTCAAATATGGAATCGCGCTCTAGACGTTACTAATGAAATCCAAAAACAAGTTCGCGACTGTAGAACTGAGCCAGTACTTTACAGTGGTTTAGTTCTTACTTGGGCTGGGTATGAAGATATTTTGGGTGGCGTCGAGAGAATCGTGCCATCACACTGTGGCCAAAGAATATGCCCTAATGGTTATGCCGGTACGAAATGTCAACAACTTCAAGTAGACAAGGAGCCACCAAGAGTCGACCGTTGTCCTGGAGACTTGTGGGTTATCGCTAAAAATGGATCATCTATTGTAAGCTGGGATGTACCTACATTCAGTGACAATGTTGGAGTCACCAAAGTTGTAGAGAAGTCTGGACATAAGCCTGGACAAAACCTAGCCTGGGGAGCGTATGAGATCGCGTATGTCGCTTACGATGGTGCTGGCAACGCAGCCACTTGCACATTCAAAGTTACTGTCTTAGGTAAATATAACGGTATACTCTTTAAAATAATTTGGAAAACTCATATCTAACCTTAAGCTAATAACATTGATTTTTTAGCTGAATTCTGCCCAACTCTTCCTGACCCACTTGGTGGCTACCAGTCATGTCGTGACTGGGGCGCGGGAGGCCAATTCAAAGTATGTGAAATAGCCTGTCGCGATGGCCTTAGGTTCTCACAACCTGTACCGCCGTTCTATACTTGTGGCGCTGAAGGATTCTGGAGACCAACAAACGAACCAACTCTGCCACTCGTATACCCTGCTTGCTCGCGTAAGTTTTTTATTAATCACTGTCAGTTTTCGTTGAGTAAGTAACTGTATCTCAAATTATTATTTTATTTTAGCTGCTTCACCGGCTCAACGCGTCTTCAAAATTTCAATGATGTTCCCGAGCTCCGTCCTGTGCAACGATGCTGGACAAGCTGTGCTCAGACAAAAAGTAAGAAGTGCTATCAACCAGCTCAACAGAGATTGGAACTTCTGCTCTTATGCTGTTGATGGTATGTACATAATGTTTAATTGATACCACCTTCTTCTTTCTTTCTATCATCAAACTCAATTACATTTTTTTCTGTGTCAGTTTGACTCTGACATTTACAGGATTTAATTTTAATTATACCACAGGTTACAAATAGCCAGTACGTAATTCTAATTTATTGCATAGGTACACGGGAGTGCAAGGAATTGGATGTCAACGTGAAATGTGACCACCGCTCTAATCTTCGTCAAACTAGACAAGTATCCAGTCCTCCAACTGCAGAAGACACATATGTCTTGGACGCAATCATTCCAGTAGAAGAGTAAGTTGAAAAAAATATTCAAGTAGAAATAATTGCAAAGAAACATGCAGGCAGAAATAAACGTAGAAGAAATATGACTTGTGATTTCTGAGGTGTTGGCTTTAGTATAGACATTATCAGAACGTATTGCACTTCTGAAGGGCGACCAAGCTATTAAGCACTTCTATTAGATACACTCTCTTACTTAAATACCCAGAAAGTGGGTGATTAATAAAATAATATTTAGCACGTCTATTAGCTATACTCTCGTATATCCCCTGAACATTAAGCATGTACTTAACACTATTGCATGTTGGCACTTAGGACACGAAGCAGTAGAGAAGGACGTCAAGCGGGCGATCAGTATAGCATTGAAATCTCGTTTCCGGCGGTTAAGTAAGTAACACAATTGCACTCTTGCACTATTTTGTACCATTAAATATTAAAAATTGAAGATTCTAATATGCAACAAGGTTAAAAGTGAAATAATTTTTGGGATAAATAGGGCTGTAACTGAAGTTTAAGTAGACTCTTAAACAGAATAAAAACTAATAAGTAGCTTCTTAAACTCGCTTTGCTTTAATTTCCCTTAAAGCTGAAACTTCAACTAGTTGCCTTAATGAAAGGTACCGGCAAGCAACGACTACATAATAAATTCCGTTTTTATTATTAGAAAAAAACTACTAACCGCTTCAATCAAAATAATTAGATAACAATATAACTAAATTAACAACATAAAATAATTTGATAACATACTCCAGTATGAAATTAAAGGACACGTCGTAATTTATCTTACTATTTAAGCGACCCAGTTATCCACGGAAGCAACAACGAGCGTTCGAGTGTCAAACGATTGCTCGAAAAACTCATCCTCGAAGACGAACAATTCGACGTACGAAACATCCTACCGAATACTGTACCGGACCCAGCCAGTCTGAAACTAGAATCGGACTACGCCTGTCCAATGGGCCAAGTGGTTGTAGCACCTGATTGCGGTGAGTAATTTCCTCTAGATATTCTCATATTATCTGTATTAAGGCTGATGCAAAATAATGATATATGATGGGTCCGTAGTCATCTGCCTACGCTTAGCTGTATGTAGTCGTCGAATATAGTCGAATGAAAATGTGGTAGATTAACTTTTATTTTTGATTTAGTTTGACGATTAATAATAATCACTAGGTAAGTAAAGGTTTAGACAGTTCGTAAATTGTTTACCGAAAATTACCGAGGAAGCCAAGATTTATCTTAAATCACGTTCCTATCAGAAATAAACAAGTAAATAGAGGTTACTTACTACTAAATTAAATTTCAAATCCAAATTTTTAAAGCGGATCTAAGAAGCTTAGACTACCGTTACAATATAAACTAAATCAAGCGCATAGATCTTGTCTCAATAACAGTTTACACAAGTAAATTGTTGTTTGATTTACTGCTAGCGCGGTCTGGTAATTCCTGATTGATATCGCCCGAAGTAAAATGAAATTAGACCTAGATGTAAATAGCATAAGATATAAAATCCAACTATCCTCGCAAACAGATTGAGGCGATTTGAATAAAATATTATTCACATTACAGTCACATCGATACGCTTTTAATAGGAAACTGATACTATAGCAGATTCATTGTAAGAAAATATGGTGGTATCCGAAAATATTCAGAAATAAGTCACTTTAAGAGTCGAAACCATTAAGTCAAAGCTTGGCATTGTTCCTAAAGTATTACGGACATTATAGCGAGTTTTTGAATCCGATATTATTATGATTATGAAAAATAAGTTAGGGTATTCGCTATTGTATAGGTCCAACTTATTTTATTTTGGGACTAGTTTTAACTGATGTATCTTCAATTCCAGTGGCATGTTCTGTTGGTACTTATCTGGACTCTGCCAGTGACACGTGCAAGCCGTGCCCCGCTGGCACGTACCAGTCGGAGGCTGGACAGTTGCAGTGCACATCATGTCCCAGCATCGCTGGACAGCCGGGAGTCACACAGACTACTGGCGCCAGGAGTGCTGCTGATTGTAAAGGTAATTATAGTGACTACAATGTCGACTTACAAACGTTATATTACTAACGTATCCCTGGGGTCACATCAACGACATATAACGGCTGTAACAATGCTAAATGTTGGACGATTTTATAAACAACTAATTCAGGTTAAGCCGTCTGTTAGGGATTAGAATAGCGAGTGACGAGTTGCTACGCCAATGTGCAACAGATGAATGCTTATTGTTGTTTTTAGGTCAATCAATTTACGTTTCGTTGGTTTAATCTCATACCAATCATTTCATTTTAATCCGTCCTTTTTAGGCTTCGATAAGGTATTAATAACTAACAATATTTCTTCCTCCATCAGAAAAATGTGCTGCCGGCAAATACTACGACGCAGAAGCGGAACTCTGCAGGCCTTGCGGTCACGGATCCTACCAGCCTAGTGAGGGAGCGTTCACTTGCATTGCCTGCCCCAGAGGACAAACTACCAGGGCCACAGAGGCCGTGTCCGCTGCGGAGTGCAGAGATGACTGTCCTTCAGGTAAACAGTAGCGAACTTAAAAGATCTTTCAGGATGTGCATTTAGGCCACAATATTATTTGTTTTTTTTTTTGTTTTGGCACACAGGTAATTAAAGAAAATGGTCTTATAACTTAGTTAACGATATAAATTTTGGTACTGATTAAGTACAATGAATTGATATCGCTACAGATAGTCGTAATATTTACGTAATTTATGGTAAATTACGTAAATATTACGACATAATATATCTCACATAATTGAAAGTACTTTATTTACATAATTACGTAATTTTTTCCCATACATAAGTAACTAAAACTAATAATTAAAAATAAGTACCTTATACCATTCAAGAAGAGCAACTGATAACTTGACAGTTCACAGCTAAAACTAATGTAACTCAATTCCAGGCGAGCAGCTCTCCAGCTCGGGCGGCTGCGAGCCGTGTCCGCGCGGCACGTGGCGCGCTAACGGCGCGGGGGCGGCGTGCGCGCCGTGCCCGCCCGGCACCACGACCCCGCAGCCCGGCGCCGCGTCCCCCGACCAGTGCTCGCTGCCGGTGTGTTCGCCAGGTAAGACCCACAAACCTATACACATTACACATATCTCCTTAACACCCCCAATACCTGAGAGGTCACAAATAGACATGATACTTGTATTCGCCAGGTGACAAATCATATTATGTATTTAAGACAACGCCATCAGGTATTATAAAAATATTGAAATCAATCACCGAGTTTAATTTTCTCCAATAGTGATATTCACCGATATGTTAAGTTAATCTTTAACTCTATTTAGCGGCTCTGTACATACACCAAAAAAATCTAGGCCGACAACGCACTTGCGATTCCTCCGGTGTTACGGATGTACATGGGCGACGGTAATCGCTTTCCATCAGGCGATCCGTCTTCTCGTTTGCCCCCTATATTTGATATTCCAAAATACAAAATAACTAGTAAAACAATGGATCAACTATCAACCCAAAGTGACCCGACACCGTTATTTAAAAAATAATACCTAATTAAATACACACGGATAAGATTAAATTGGATTAAAAGTCTCGTCCTTCTAAATAATCTTTTCACCCGAAATAAGTATGTAAACTCGCAAATCTCAGGATGGTTCAATCCTTTATTCAACACAATACGAATACAAATAGAAATTGGATCTGAAACGGAAGCGTAGTGCCACAATAGCCGGAAGCAGGTGTCTGGCCGGAGCGGGCAGAATGCAACATGTTGCGATACGTGTATTCGGCATTCGCTCATGCAATTAGGGTAGTATTCTATATTAGTTTCTAATAATGCACTTGTTTACGTCATAGTACATATTTCATAACCTTTAATTTTCCTTTACAGTTGAGGTTCTAAATGCATCGATAATGGTGGAATAATTCTCTGATGACTTTGACATTTGTTCTACCATTTATTTATTGTTTTACCGAATTGTAGTTTATTTGTCTTACCAAGAATTGGCAAATAATGAACTTACAATTCACGACTCAAGAACTTATTTACTGGTGATTTTATAAAGGTACCCCTTTATAAATAAATGGTTTTGCGTTTCAGGATCCTACCTCAACGTGACTCTCAACACCTGTATCCAGTGTAAGAAGGGCACCTACCAGTCGGAAACTCAACAGACCATGTGCATCCCTTGTCCCATCAACACTAGCACAAGGGGAGCTGGATCTGTAAGTGTAGCTTCATTTACCGCTTCTTCGTCTGCTCCTTTAAAATATCTCTTCTAATTCTTTATCAACTATAGTTTTTTGCTAACGACTTCTTTCACTTTTCGGCTTCGAAAATCTTTATGACTTATTTTTTTTGCAAATTATGCAGATTAAATGAACTGATTTTGTCTTAAAAGTTGTAAAGTGGATTCTGATCTTTATATTTTGATTTTGTCTTTAATTTACCATATTTACATCTAATTCTATGATTCCAGACATCAGAAGCGGAATGCACGAATCCTTGCGAGATGAGCGGCCCCGACATGCACTGCGATACCAACGCGTACTGCCTGCTCATCCCCGAGACCGGAGAGTTCCAGTGCCAGTGCAAGCCCGGCTTCAACGGCACCGGCAAAGTGTGTGTTGGTAAGTGTATCCACTTTATATATATTTTCAGATAGTTTTTCAAGATACCGGCAAAGTATGTGTTAGTAAGTGTAGTGTATTTATGTAAAAAAATATTAATTTGTTTGTAAAATTATCCCGCGTTTTATGAGTCCGTTTTGTATATGTAATCGATTGCGTAAATCCGTTACTAAATAATAAATTCCGTTACTTCGCTACCGCTACAGATTTCAACTACAAATTAGCTAGAAAAAATACAAAATACACAAACTACCAAAAGATTCGTCTTGTATTCACCTCATAACTTTTTGATATAAATAACGTTAACCTTTTCTATGATAGCAAATATAATTGCCAAGTAATAAGTTTGAAAAGTGGTACACCAGATCTGTCGGCGACTGTACGTTATCCCTTTATTAACATGACACCTAAGGAATTGCACAATTCTCTTTTGAACAGGGCCGAAATGCGGCTGACAGTTCGTGTAGGGTCAGTAAATTGAGCGAGACATCATTAAAACTGAAACGCTATTTATCATCACTTTGTATAGCTCTTTGTGTAAGGAATATTAGGGTGACCCAGTTAGGTATAGACAGACATAAAACTCTCGGAGCTATTAAAATTAAATGAAAGTTCATTCTAATACTATTATAAATGTGAAAGTTTGTGAGGATGGATGGATGGATGTTTGTTACTCTATCACGCAAAAAGTACTTAACGGATTTGGTTGAAACTTGATATGGTAGTAGTTTCAGCTCGGATTAAGACATAGAATATACTTTTTATCCCTAAAAAGTACAGTGCTCCCGTAGGATACTGTATTTACGCGGGCGGAGCCGCGGGCAAAAGCTAATTACAAATAAGTTCGACTAAAATCTTAAATATGGAGAAAAATATTACATAAATATTCTAATAAAAACTTACTCAGGTTTTGTGCTCATTTTTGGTATTATTCAATTAGCTTTAAATTAAAGTACCTACAGTTTAGCAACAGGAGCCATTATTTTCTATGAGTCTAAGGTCAGATGTGTGGCTCGATACTCAGCGGTTAGAGCACCCATTTACAAACATTAATAGAGGAGATCGGGGGTTCAAGTCCCTCACGAGCCGCCAAATGTGGTGGCAAGCCCCAAGGGGAGATCTCCGACCGAGCGAGTTGGTATGCTCGGTCAGGCCGAAGCCCACTTGTATGAATTTCAGATGTCGTATATATAGTGCCGTTCATAGAAAACTTCGATAGCGCGATTCAGGACTGTGGTACTAATTGGTCCGCTACAGATGCTTATTGAAAAGTGAGATTACTGACATAAAAACTTTCCATTATTAACCTAACCTTCCCATTATAAGGTTCAATCAAGCAAAACCTTCGTAGTTAACTTAATATTATGTAACGAATAACTTACTAAAGTCCACTTGCGCAGATCTGGTTTAAAGTTAACCCTGGGTTAAATATCATGTTATCTTTCTCGTTCTTCGTATTTATGTAAGAAAAGGCATGATATTTTAACCCAGATCTGCGCAAGTGGGCCTTTGAGGTTTAATTAAGTAATAAGTTTATAACAGTTGTGACCAGTTAACCCGTCATCGGCCAGAAGTGATTAATTACCGCTGAAGCGTGTTGATTTATCATCACTGCGCTCGCCAGACCGCTGCAATACTATAAATAGTGTAACCTGATTTGAGATATCGATTACGGTAACAGTAGTTTCTAACATTTCTGTAATGGAGGCCAATTCCATAGTACCTCTTCTGTCTCCGAGTTTCTTACGCCGCTTTTTCTTCATGGGTTGAACTGTTGGGTAAACTTTTTATTACCGCCTTATGGGGATTTTGATTTTTATCTATACAAAAAATAAGGTCCTTTTTAAAGAATATATCCTTCTATCCTTACTAATATTATAAATGTGAAAGCGTGGATGTTTGTTACGCTTTCACGCAAAAACTACTGAACGGATTTCGATGAAATTCGGTATGGTAGTAGTTTAGACTCTGGATTAAAACATAGGCTACTTTTTATCCCGAAAAAGTAGTGTTCCCGAGGGATACTATACTTACGCGGGCGGAGCCGCGAACAACAGCTAGTACAATAAGGAGCAAAGATTTGTTTGTATGTTTGCATTGAATAGGCTCCGAAACTACTGGATCGATTTTGATGAAATTTGGCACAGGTATAGAGTAGACCACGGAGAAGGACTTAAGCTACATTTTATCGCGGCAAAATGTACAGTTTCCTTGAAATTTCGAATTGATGAAGTCGCGGGCAACAACAAATAGTGAACAACTGATAGTGAACTTTTGAATTTAGCAACAATGATGATAAGATGAAAATAGAACGCATGAGTGTCGAGTTTTCAGATTATACATTGTCATTTTACTTGACACTCGTGTGTTCGATGTTTCAACTCTATTGTATTAATGCAGAGTTCTATTTTCGACGCCTTGAATATTTTCCAACCTTACGGATTCCGAACAACATAATCCTGGCCTAAAGCCTTGCGATCACGGGGAACAAAATCTATGACGACAACATTTTCTCATACATCTCCATTAGACGATGAAGATAGAATCGTTTACTAATCCGGATTCTTGTCCAAATTCCAGACGTCTGCCTGGACTTCTGCGACAACGGCGGCGAGTGCGTCAAGGACGGGCGCGGCGAGCCGACCTGCCGCTGCGCCGGCTCCTTCACGGGCCGCCAGTGCCGGGACAAGAGCGAGTTCGCGTACATCGCCAGCGGCGTCGCCGGCGGGGTTATATTCATCATCTTCCTAGTGCTGCTTGTATGGATGATCTGTGCTAGGTAAGTTTGGGAATACATCGTTTCAGAAATATGTACTATGAATGGAAAAAGTTATGTTGGATATTGTAGCTACACATAGTTACCTAAATATGATGGGCTGGGCCCATACGGCATAATTAATTGTCAAAGCCTATTGACGACCTTTGTGGCTCAGTGGTTAGCGCGTTAGCGCTCATGCTGGAGGTCGTGGATTTGAATCCTACCAGGGTACAATAAAGTTTTCCGTGTCCCTGGGTCACGGATGTGAATTAAATTTAATAAAAGTATTAATATATTTCCTTCGTCTGGTAACCGTAACACAAGTTCTTCGAGAACATACCTTCGTGAAAGCGTCCTTAGACCATAAATATATTATATTATGTACATTATTTAAGGGCTCTTGCAATTTGGGCATCTGAAACATAAAATCATTCGGAAAAGGTCAGTTATTCGATATTCGATAGTCATATATTCGATGTGTTTAGCTTTAGGGAGGGACGTACTTTAGCCACTGTTCATGACAATAACTTAACGGCGTTCATACTGCCGCTCGACGATCGCTTCAACCGTTAGGATTCGGTTTAATTTTCAAACTTACAACACATGTTATTGGGTCATGTTGCCATCGATATAAAACTATTCCCTCGACATTACAGGTCGTCAAAGAAGAGAGAACCAAAGAAGACTCTAACGCCAGCTATAGACCAGAACGGATCGCAAGTGAACTTCTACTATGGGGCCCATACGCCATACGCAGAATCCATCGCCCCATCGCACCACTCCACCTACGCCCACTATTACGATGATGAGGAGGACGGCTGGGAAATGCCAAACTTCTACAACGAGACATACATGAAGGAGAGCCTTCATAATGGAATGAATGGGAAAATGAACAGCCTAGCTCGGTCCAACGCCAGCATATACGGGACCAAAGAAGATTTGTATGACAGATTAAAAAGACACGCGTACCCTGGTAAGAAAGGTTAGTGTTTGGCGCACTTAGATTAGTGCACTTTGTAATTATTTGCAGCTGACACTAGATAAGCTTAGTAGATAGTGCATGTGTAGATTCTTAGAAACATTTGTAAAATATTTTTTTAAAGAAAATAGTAACGAATGATTATATTGTTAGCTATAAATATTTATATCTTGTAATTTCATTTTAGGGTTCCTTACTCAAAGGGTAAAAACTTAGGTGTAATGTTGGGTAAAACTTAATAGGTACACTGTTTTTTTATCTCACTAAAGCAAAACATTTTTTTTTCTCATTTCAGATAAGAGTGACAGCGATAGCGAAGGTCATTAGTGACTGAAGAACTGCGTTCTGTCGTATTCTGGTCAACTTACTTAATACTGTCGTAGTTTACTTTCGGTCGCGGCTTTTAGTTCAATATACCAATTGTGGATCTAATATTATACATCGATGCGTGCGACCGAAATATAGGGTTCATAGGAATTTGTACTCCGCTAGCTTTATTATTAGGTTTAGTTTGTATTAACACATTCACTGTTTACACCCGAAAACTTTATCCCCACGTTGCACGAAGTGACGAGTTCGTTACAAATCGTGGGCTGCGAACACAAATTGCAATTTAATTTGCTACTTAATTGCTTCAGAAAACAGTGAATGTGTTGATGTTCGAACATCCATGCTCAAATTACGAGTAGAATGCTCATATTTCTCATATTGCGAGCACATTGCTCATATTGCGAGCATATTGCTCTTAAAGCGAGAATATTGCTCATGTTGCGGGAATATTGCTCACAATGCGAGCATATTGCTCATATTGCGAGCATAATGCTCATAATGCGAGCATATTTCTCATATTGCGAGCATATTGCTCAAACTTCGAGCATAATGCTCGATTCTCAAAGGCGAATGCCATATGTAGGGGCGGATTGAGTGCTATTGCTAGTTCATTACTTGGTTCGTATTTTTACAGTACACCCACGTTGCTAATGGCCCTCGGCAATCTTCGTTTTTCCATGAAAATGACAGACAATATATGGAACATGACGACTGTCGAAATACATTAAGATCGTGATTCATGTAGGTACTGTACTTCTGTAGACGTCATAAAATTTTCCTACTTTGTTTTTTAATTTTACAACTAAATGTGGTTAAATTTTGCCAGTTTTCGCGTAAACCTTATTTAAACAGGTATGATATTGATGCAATTGACCTCAATATAATTTCTGGCTAGACTTAAAAAACTGAATTTACTTAAAACTATCAACTACCCTCGATATCAACGATTTCATAGACATAATTATATAGGCATACTAATTAGTTTTACTCCTACTGAGGAATCCATTAAGTGAAACCACTTGATATGACAAGACATGCTAATCCCAAATACATAATATTATAATAATTATATTATTTTAACAAAGATACTATTATAGGTATACAAAGTACCTACTTCCGCCTCTAAAAGTCACATTCCATACACTTTTATTGAGTTTATTGTAAATAAAATATTTTGTATATTTATGTATACGCTCGTCGTTTTAGTATAATTTTATACATCATTAACTATTTAGGTAAATAAGATACTAAAACAGTTGTGTTAATATTCTGAGTGTTTATTTTTGTATCATAAACGGACTGTACTTATTGTATTTTAATATTGAGTGAATGGTGTATGTAAATTGTTTTTATTACATAATGTAAATGACATAAATTTAATGATTTTTTTTACTCTCAAATATAATTTTAATGTCAATACTCATAATCGAAAATGAATGAATACCTATACCATGTAAATGTGTGGCGTTGGTAGTCTTAATAGTTTAAAGGTATTTTCTATATCTTTTCTTTCGATAATGTTAGATAAGGCCAGACTGAAAAAGGGATGTGCAA
Source organism: Phengaris alcon alcon (assembly GCA_037179445.1). Lineage (NCBI taxonomy): Eukaryota > Metazoa > Arthropoda > Insecta > Lepidoptera > Lycaenidae > Phengaris > Phengaris alcon. The sequence continues at coordinate 1,693,938 of JAYRCH010000031.1, forward strand.
CATTTTAACTCTTTCTATCGTTATATGACAGTCTTATTTGTTAAATAAATTAATCGACATCACATATCACAACAACACCACACTAATTACAAGTAAGTTTTACAAGAAATAAATTAATGTTACATTATATTTTTAACTCGTTTTTATTTGTTTCCTTTTAACTTAAATTACAAATACATTACGGATTACACAATCGACATTTTAGTTAGTAATTAGTATTTTAGTAAGTATATCGAAAGTAAATTGTTAGATCTAAGTATATAATATAGGTCCAAAGTAATGATATAATTGGAGCTTATTTCTTAGTACTCTAGGACTATACTTTGCGAAATCCGGAAGACCGGAGAAAATTTAGAGCATTGAAAATAGAACTCTTGACAAAGTAATGATATAATTTGAACTTATTTCTTAGTACTCTAGGACTATACTTTGTGAAATCCGGAAGGCCGGAGAAAACTCAGAACATTGTAAATAGAACTCTTGATAGTAGAGTTGAAAATCGAACACATGAGTGTCGAATTGTCAGATTTGACATTGACATTTGACTGGACACTGTCTTTCTTTTTCTTTTCTTTTTTTTTCTTTCTTCTTCGGTCTTAGTGACTTCTATTTTCAATACCCTGAATTTATTTTCCGCGACTTACCGGATTCCTGACAATATAGTTCCAGCCTTAGAAAATGAGCTAGCCCGAGTTGCCCGTTAAATGTCTAACATTTAGCTCTGTGAATTATAATATATAGGATATATCTTCGCACACCGATTTCTGTGACGGTAGCCGGTTTCATTAAAACCAGCACAGATACGCAGGATTTATCTATCTCTAGTGGGAATGGGACGGATAACCGACACGACTGGTGAGAGATCAGGCGCAGGTCCCACTTTTTACATGCCCATTCGACGCATGGATCACCTTTCTTGTCAGACAATCAGGTGATCAGCCTGCATTGTCCTAACCAAAACTGGAAACAACATTTTTTGTTGTACCAACGCGGCAATCGAACCCACGACCTCCGAGTCGAGAGAAAAGATTTAAACCACTGGACCACGGAGGCTGTTAAATTAAAATATAGGTATCTACTCGTAGTTACTAAGCCGCGTCACGAATGTAACATGTATTAGTCCGTTTTCAATGTAGCACTACATTTTATAGAATATGATTCATATTAAACACTTCTTTGATCATGTCAGCATGTTTCTTATGCGCATATTTCGTACGAGATTATATCTTCAAACAGTTTTATGTAAATTTTGATTACGCAAGTGTAAGACGAAGAATATATTAAAACACGTACCAAACTGATTATTGTAAGCTCAAAACAACGCTGGAAAACTTTGTTAAAATTATAATTTTAAAAACCATAATTATTATTAGAATATTAAAAATATATATTTTATTCTGAATACAAATTTAACAGAACTTTAATACACATTTTAAATAAATAAATATAATAGATATTTAGGCTAGCAACTGGAGGCAATATTCTATGTAACATTTTGTGCTTAGATATATTTTATCGATATCGTATGTTAAATTATATGCCATCCAAAGACTAGAAAAAAATTCATATATTTTGACGTTTTTACTATACGCTCAACACTAGCCATTCATTTTCAAAGAGGTTGTAAAACATTAAAATGATTAAGGTTTATAAAAGTACCCTCAAAACGCTGTGTATTAAAAACACCTGTATGCTCTTTAATATTTAAATATGTACCGGTAACTCTCGCAAGGATAACCTTAAAAAACGTTTTGTGAACACATTTTAATGGAATGATTTTCAAGTTTGAAAGGATATAAAATTATGAAAAACCTAAGCAGAGTGCTTTGAAATTCTGAAAAGTGTTTCCTTTAGAATTAAAATCCATAAAACACTGTACTAGGAGTCCCCGATTTGTTTTTATTTATAATTCTAGTAAATACCTAGTAGGTACGCTTAAAATATTATTATAAGATACTGTCTGTAGCCAAAGTCAGTCTTCTTGTGTAATGAATAAAGTTCAATTTTGAATAACTATCTGAAAAATACCGCGCCGTGTCGTTTCTCGGTGTGAACTGACGCTAAGAATTATATATAAGATACCCTTGCCCCATTAATAGTAATATTAGAGGTCGATAGTGAAGCTTAAAAACCATACCTACATTCTCGAATCCCAAAGATGACACAGTCTTTAGAGCGAGGACAAAAGCAATCGCACGTGCAATCTAAAACGAAATAGAAATCATCGGCTTTAGGAGATTTTTTATGGACTGAGATCCCACGGCCGCCAGACTACCCTTATATTCTTACTGATAAAATGTACTATATCATATACATTATACAATGAACGTATGCATATTGCATACCCGCAAATTTATGTGGTGGGCCAATTCTGAGGTACAGGGCGCCAAAGGTACAAAAATGTACTAACTTTTTAACATTATTCTAACGTTAGGTTTTTTTTTATATATATCTATGGACTCTTCACACCACGTAAATCTGGCCCCGTGCTACGTATCCGAAGAATTTGTGTTACAGGTACCAGACAACGGGAAATTAATACTTTTATACTACACATATATTAGGTTATTACATATGAAATTGGCGTTTTGTAAAGGAGGAACATAAAGTCGATTTTTAAAACATAATATATTTATTTAATCAAAGTATATATTTATGCACTTTTGCCATCTCATAGGTAGTTCATTGATTCCTTTACTAAAAACACCATTCGGACAGGAATCAATAAAATCTTTGAAGGCGCTTTGGACTGCCCCATCGGAGTTGAATTTTTTCCCTTGCAAGAAGTTATCCAAATTTCGAAAAAATTGGTAATCTGTTGGAGCAAGGTCCGGAAAGTACGGTTTATGTCTTAGACATTCCAATTGAAGCTCCTCTAATTTAGTAGCCGTCTGTTGTGCAGTGTGTGGTCTAGCGTTGTCCTGCAAAAGCAGTGGCCTAGAGCGAATGACCAACCTCGTTTGTTTAGCAGCTAGCTTTTCCATATATACCAGACGATTATGGCAGTAGACATCTGCCATAATCGTCTGGCCAGATTTAAGAAAGCTTAAGTGAATGACACCGGTACTAGTCCACTAAACGCTCACAAGTAACTTTTTTGGGTCAATTTTCGCTTGGGACAGGCTTTGGCTGGTTCTTTAGTGGGATGACCGTTTCCGATTATCGTACAGGATCCACTTTTCATCACAGGTAATGATTCGATTAAAAATTCCTTTATTATTGTGCCGGTTGAGTAATGTAATGCAGCAGTCGACGCGCGTTTGTCGGTTTTCTGCTTTCAATTCTTGAGGTACCCACCTTTCAAGCTTTTTCACCTTCCCAATTTGCTTCAAGTGGATTACAACAGTTTTATCACTAACACCGCAGCCTGCAGCTAACTCGGACGTGGTTTGCGATGGATCCACTTCCACAATAGCCTTCAAATCTCATCAGCCGTCCACAGGGATTGTTCTGCAGGTCAAAATTTCCATCACAAAAATGCTGGAACCAAAAACGCACTGTGTTTTCTTTGGGACACCGCTGACATACACATTATTAATCCTTCGAGCCATTTCTGCAGCACTGGTACCACGGTGGAACTCGTACTCGAAAATAATACTATATTTCAAATTTTCCATTTTGTAAACAGAGTGACGTAAAGAAAAAACCAAAAGAGGATAAAACAAATAAATTACGGTTTTCGAAACACAAATGTATGAGTAATAAATAGCTGTATAAATTTGAAATTGGAATTCTTCACCAAAGAAGATATATTTAAGATCAAATTGGCCAGTAAAACAAAACGCCAATTTCATATGTAAGGACCTAACAGTAAAGATTTTTATTATATTATACACATATTTAATACACATATCCATGACCCAGAAATAAACTTTTTATTCCTTCGGTGGGATTGAAACCCGCGACCCCCGGCTTGAGCACCAACGCTCTGAACCACTGAGCCACAGATGTCGTTATAGTACAATATTCACAATTAAATGTTATGTTGTTGTTTTCATAAAAACAAAATAATACAAAATCACGTAGAAATAAAAATCATTAAACTTCTAACTTTTATATCTCGGTTCATACTTAGTTTAGAGAAAAATTAATTTAATAAGTGCATTTTTCTAACACCAAAAAATAAGATTGATACTTTATTAGAGTGATATTTTATTAGTAGAGAAAATGGCATTAGGTGTGGTTCTTTAATATTAATTAGAATTTTGCGGAAATATCTTGTTTGATAATTGAAAAGTACGGACGTACTTTTTTAAAAACGATGCTGCCCAGAACGTTACTGTCAATGGTGACCGCTATAGAGCCATGATTACTGACTTTTTCGTTCATCAATTGAACAACCATGATGTGGAGGAGCTGTGGTTTCAACAAGACGGCGCAAATTGTCACACAGCTCCGTGCCACAATTGATTTATTAAATTAAACGTTTGGTAACCGCATAGTTTCAAGTTTCGGACCCGTGAATTGGCCTCCAAGATCGTGCGATTTAACGCCGCTTGATTATTTTCTCTGGGGATATGAGAAATCGCTAGTCTATGCCGATAAGCCCGAATTGTGCATATTACGTTCATTGTACACACTAATACTACAATATGACATACATTTTATCAGTAGAATATAAGGGTAGTCTGGCGGGCCTTGGATCTCAGCCCATTAGATTAAAGGAAAATAAAGATACGATAACTATGCCATGAATTCATACACAAATTGATAAAACCTACTATGTTAGACACTGCATAATAATATTATGATAACAACATAGGAAACTCGTTTAAAAATAATTTCAAGAACTAACCACAAAGTCTAACGTGAAATAAAATATATTTCTCCACAGGCCGCTGAAAGTAATTGTTTTTTCAACAGTCCGACAAACGGCCTGCAATGCAGTTAGTTTTTAACGAGTAGTGTCGAGTAAACTGGGTTGCTTTTTAATGACTGAATGATCATATCTATGGATACGAGCAAAGCTAATGTAAACAAAAACATAATGTAGACGATATTCGTCTAAAATGTGACGTACTGTGCAACGTGCGTATTTGAATATTACCACATTAGAATATTAGGTCCTTACATATGAAATTGGCGTTTTGTCGTACTGGCCACTTTGATCTCAAATATATCTTCTTTTGCTACAAATTCAATTTTGAAATTTATACCGCTATTTACTCATGCATTTGTATTTCGAAAACCGTAATTCATTCGTTTTTTCCTCTTTTGGTACTTTCCTTGCTTCACTCTGTTTACAAAATAGAAAAATTGTGGAAGCGGATCCATCGCAAAAACCCATCCTAATTAGTTGCAGCCTAAGCCTGCCCCAAGCGAAAATTGACTCAAAAAAGTTACTTGTGAGCGTTTGGTGGACTAGTGCCGATGTCGTTCACTACAGCTTTCTTAAATCTGGCCAGACGATTACGGCAGATGTCTATTGCCAGCAACTGCAAATCATGAAGCTAGCTGCGGGGCTAGGGTTTAAACAACCCAGGTTGGTCATTCGCTCTAGGCCACTGCTGCTTCATAACTTCTTCCAAATAAAAAAATTCAACTCCGATGGAGCAGTCCAAAGCGCCTTCAAAGATTTTATTGATTCCTGTCCGAATGGTTTTTTTAGTAAAGGGATCAATGAACTAACCTAACCTATGAGATGGAAAAAGTGCATAGATAGCAATGGTATATATTTTGATTAAATAAATATGTTTAAAAAATATCGACTTTATGTTCCTCCTTAACAAAACGCCAATTTCACATGTAATGACCTAATATTACTGGAGGTCGCCCTGTTGTCTAAATTCGCCCATAATAATTCATAGTTTTTAAGTTTGGACTCAAAAGGGTGCATGAGCCTCTTAGACACCAAAAAAAAATGTTCATGTTGTGACAGATTGACAAACCTCATCGGCAACAAAATGTTGTCGAACGCACGGCAGCGTGTGTTGTTGTTGTTGTTTTATTAATTTTATGTATTTCTAAGCATCATATTAAAAAATATTAGCTTTCTGCACTCCTCCCTCCGCATAAACTTTAACTGTGCCAAATATCATACCCCTCTGTGAGCACAATTATCGTAAAACTGTACCTACTGAAACTTTCTGCTTCAGGCATAGACGTATATATTATAGATGAGGCATGTTGAGGCAAAAAGTGTCTACAGTCAAATGGCCCCACTTTTGAGATTTTTGGGGTCATTTTGACATTTGAACTATGGTGAAAAATTTCAAAATGGCCCCATAAATCTTATGGTAAAACCAAGATATAACCAATAACATGTATGAAGATTTATTCTGTCAAATGTAAGTCATAGCCTATCTTGAATTTTGAAATCTTTGGCTTCAGTTATTAATATAATACGTAATAATATACGTAATAATAGGTAATAATATATTATGTTAATTATTGAAAAATTAAGCGTGTAGTTCTAATGGCTCCATACAAAATATATTATGTAGGGACTATAATAATTATATAATATGAGGTAATTGGGTGTACTAAAACTCATAAAATGTATATCAAGTAAAACGAACAATTTGGAATTGTGGCTGTGTTGAAAAAATATATTATATATATTTTTTCAACACAGCCACAATTCCAAATTGTTCGTTTTACTTGACATCTAAGAACTTACAATATTATTGTAATAAAAGTAACACGTTGTAACTTGTTTAAAAAATAATTAAAAATTAAGTAACATGATCTTTCAGCCTTTATGCATCAAACAACATAAGGACAATGATTTGTTGTATGTAGATATGTCGATTGATAGCTAATGAGGCTAGTTTTAGCTACGTAATATCCGAAAATATGAGTAGCATGCCTGTAAAAATTCTACAATTTTGTTTCTTTTTAAACAAAAATACTTAAATATAATTTTATTAACAGTTTTAGAATTAAATCACTTGGCATGTCTCTTCATGAAGTCTTTCATAAAGGCGACTAGGTTCGCCACTTCCTCCACTGTTACAGCGTTGTATGTGGACGCTCTGATGCCGCCGACATCTCTGTAAAAAGGAAATGCCATCAAAAGTTTACACATAATAATAAAAGATTAGAAGAAATTACTTTTTGGAAGATAGTTTAATTGCAAAAGAACCAAAGGCGCAGGCCTTAAACCATATTAGGATCGAAAATATGATGCAAGCCACGAAAATTTTACACTAGAAAAAAAAATAGCTCCCCACACCGATTTCGGTGATGGTGGCCGTTTCATTGAAACCAGGCCAGCTACGTAGGAGTTATTTTATAGTGACCAAGAGTGCGCGCAATTCACGAGAGCACTTTGTTTCTTTATTCTCGTAATCCAGTGGGACGAATGACCGACTGACTGGCGAGAGATGTGCAACCTTTTACATGCCCATCCGACGCATGGATCATTTTCTTGTCAGACAATCAGGCGATCAGCCTACACTGACTTGAAAACAACATTTTTTGCCGTTCCAACGCGGGGATTGAACCCACGATCTCTGGGGTCGAAAGCCAAGCTCTAAACCACTGGACCATGGAGGCGTTACACAAGGTAAGAGATATATCTAACGATTAACCATTTGAATCTTTGTTACCAACTAAATTTTGTCACATATATCGTTAATTTCGAATCCACTACCTACAAAATTAAGACTGACCATCTTGAGGATAACAAACAACCTTTACCATAATTTGTTAAACATTTGAATTAAGTACCTAATACCCACCATTTAGGTTGACAAACATCTGAACATACCTGTGGCCTTTAAGTTGAATAAGTTTCAACGCCTCAGCCTCCTTCAGGAACTGTTTCTCCAGGGCTTCATCTCCCCCCGCTGACCCCACTCTGAAGGGAATGTTCATTTTACTCCTGGCCTTCTTGGCGACAGGCGCGTAGTAGAACCCTTTGGACTGGTCGATGACGTCATAAACCAGTGATGACTTTTTGGTCGCGAGCTCCGCCATTTTGTCCAAGCCGCCTTGTTGCTCGATCCATAATAGCACTCGGTTCATGACGTAAATGCTGGAAGAAATGTATTTGTTAATATAAGTACTTTAGTGTTCAAAGTTCTAAGAATGATAAAAATGGAGGATTGGCTTTATTAGTATTAATAAATTAATAAATATCAGTGACGTAGGGTCCCTATAACTGCATTCCTATCGGCTTCACTTACCACTTACCTTTTGAAGGCCCTCGTCCAAATCCCTACCTATTATATAGGCTAGGGCCTCACTATATAGGAGAACCTGCCTTCGCCACTGATAATTATTTAATCTATGAAAGCTTTAAAAGAAGAATCAAATCAAAATTCATTCACCCTTTCAATCATCAATTCAATCTAGGGATCAAACAAGAGTCTAGGATTGACTTTTTGTCTAAATTGAGTTTAAATTACATAGCCTACAGAGCTAGGTAAATTATTAGTAATCTGAGGCCACATTTACGGAAAACGCCGTTGATAGTCGCAATAATGGACGTCGAAATTCGTTGATGTAGCCACATCATTAGATTTAAATGATGACAAATCGTACAACGTGAACGATCAACGTCGTTTCCCGTTACTATAGTCCAAGCATTAGGGTCCATAATACTCACGCGAACATAGGTGGTGTGTTCAGGATGGAGTCAGCCTTAGCGTTGACAGTCCAGTCCAGTATCGACGGGCAGACGGGCAGGGCCTGGTTAAGGAGGTCCTCCCTGACGATGACCATCACGACGCCCGCTGTACCGATGTTCTTCTGGGCACCGCCGAAGATTACTCCGAACTGCGAGTTTGTGAAATAATATAGGTACGAGTTATTAAATTATATATTTTTTATTATATTATATTGCGAACCTAAACATTCTGCTTACAATTTAACGCATTAACTTTCGTGAGATTATAATATGTCGCAACAAATCATTCGACATATTTTTACTATATCGCTTGTTATATTACAAGTTAACGGTTTTTACATTTTTACGGTGACATATAGATAATAAGAAGGTATTTTACGGGTATTGACTGAACGAGCAGGCCAGAAATTAGGATCAACTGTAACTACAACGTTTGATATTATTATAATTTTAGGTTTGTTCGAGAGTAATATTAATCATCATCATCATCGTCGTCATAATTATATATATATATATATATATATATATATATATATATATATATATATATATATATATATATATATATATATATATATATTCGATATATATATTATATATCTTCTCTCAATGTAGGGCGAGGGTGAAAATCGAGACGGCTCAAGCTCATAACCGATATTGCGATAGGATGCAAAGTCATCTGGCTACGGATCCGCGAGCCTTTTGGAGCTACGTGAGATCCAGGAAAAACAGTTCAGGCACAAAAAGGTTAATGCGAAATGGTCGACAATTGACTGAGCTAGAAGCGGCGAACGAGTTCGCTCGATACTTTTACTCTGTGTACAATCCGGAGCCGCCGGCGCTGAGCGTGGCGGTGGCGAGCGCAGCGGCGTCGTCGGCGCCGGGCGCACGTGTGCAAATTACGCGTCTACGCCCTGGCGACGTGCGCCGCGCACTCGCTCGCCTGCCGCCCAAGCGTTCGGATGGTCCGGATGGTATACCAGTGTATGTTTTCAAGGACTGCAGTAGAGTGTTAGTAGAGCCTTTGACACACTTGTTCAACACGTGTATAGAAACCGCGCAGTTTCCCGAGCGGTGGAAACTTTCACGTGTTGTACCGGTACCAAAGGGCGGGGGTGGCACGGAACCCAGTGATTATAGACCAGTGGCGGTCCTTTGTACTCCAGCCAAGGTTTTTGAGTCCGCCATTCATCGTGACATGTATACTCAGGTATGTAGCCAGTTGAATGACGCTCAGCATGGTTTTCGTCCTGAGCGAGGAACGACAGGAAACTTGCTGGATTTGATGACCCATCTTGTACCAGCTGTGGACGCTGGCAATCAGGTAGATGTAGCATACTTTGATTTCAGAAAGGCGTTCGACACAGTCGACAATGATATTCTTCTGTCGAAGTTAGCTGAGTCAGGTTGTGCCCCGCATACCCTAGCTTTCTTTGCAAGCTATCTGCGGGATAGATGTCAGTACGTGGACTGTGGCGGATGCTTTTCTGAAACATATTTCACGAGATCTGGCGTGAGTCAGGGCAGCAATTTAGGTCCTCTTCTATTTATTTTGACTTTGAATGATCTACCGGAAGTTATCAAAAAAGCGATAGCCTTATTATTTGCCGATGACCTAAAAATTATAATGGAAATAATAGAGGACGCTGATCATCACAAACTGCAGCAGGACATAGACAGAATTGTGAAGTGGTCTAGTGACAATAAGCTGTACTTCAATACGGCTAAGTGCTGCGTAATGTCATTTAGCCGCGCTCGCTCTCCTCGTCATCATCAATACCACATAGAGGGAACACCACTGAAACGCGTTACTGAAATTAAGGATCTAGGAGTTAACTTCACACCCGATTTAAACTTCAGAAAACACATAGTTGACGTATGTAAAAAAGCTTATCGCAATCTAGGGTTTCTGCTACGACAAGCTCATCAGTTTGATAGTATCGCAGCTTTGAAAGCACTCTACGAAGCTCTCGTGAAAAGCCACTTAGAAAGCAATGCCGTGATTTGGTCCCCACACGAGGACAAATACATAAATATGCTAGAACGTATCCAGAACAAATTTGTGCGCTTCATACATCTCAAAAGGTACGGCGTGTACCCAGGTTATCCGTTGCTGTATCCAACGCTATTTGTTCTGGGTATGGTCGGCTACTATAAATTAGAAGTTAGGAGGGAAGTGGCCCTGGCCACATATGTAGTGAATTTTTGCGCGGTGTAACGCACAATCCAGCTGTGTTACAAGCGGCCAGGCTGTGTGTGCCGGACGGGTACGCGGAGCGGCGGCGCCGACCGCCGCTGCTGGAGGTGTCGCGCGCGCGCACCAACCTGCTGCGGATGGCCCCGCTCACGCGGGCACTGCGGACGCTGAACACGGTCGCAAACACCGTCGATTTATTTACGTGCTCATTGAACGAGTTCACTAAAGCCACCTATTGTGTAGCAAGTAAGATAGATTTAAGTACCTACTAGTAACACTCTATTGTATTAGGTTTAAGCCTGTAATGATAGAAGTTGTAAGTTGTAAATAAATAAATAAATAAATAAATAATATATATATATATATATATATATATATATATATATATATATATATATATATATATATATATATATATATATATATATATATATATATATATATATATATATGTTAACACGTGAGGCAAAACTTTAAGTACAGTTTTACGAGAATAGTGCTAATGAAGGAGTATGAAATTTGGTATAGTTAAAGCTTATGTGCAGAAATCTATTTTTTACTAATGCTTAGAAATTTTATTTTTATTTAAAAAATTAATAAAAATAAAGTTACACACACTACCTCATTCACATTACCATGAGTTTGCATAAAAACAGTAGGTTTGACTGAGGGTTTGACACAATTGTCAATCTTTCTTTCACATAATTATCATAGACTACATTCACAAATGTTTTTATTGCGAAGAGGCAAAAGAACCCATAAAAAATCTAGAGGCAAAATCAATAAATAGATTTTTTCGCCGTGAGTTCTACCATTATATGTGACTTTTTTAACTATTTAATCAACAAAGCAGATTATATAATAAAACTTGTTGGTTTTCCGTAACACGTTTTTCATCGATAAACAATCAGATAGCGAATTCGTCCCTAATCTTGCTACCTAGTATTAGTAAATCGCATGGATACCTAATGATAACATTCTAAATGTATCATACCACTTACTATTTTTCATAAACAAAATATATGTAAATATCAGAATATTGTTATGAACAAATTTTGCATAATCGGTATAAATTCAGTAATTTTTCCTTAACTTAGAAACATTCGACTTTCTTGGATTTTTCCTTACCTTAGAAACATCGACTTTCTTGGACATGAAGTTCGAAGACATATCAGCAACCAGAGGAACTCCCTTCGTGTCGGGAATGAAGTCATATTCTACTCCTGAAATATTACAAAGTGCATTTTAGCTTTATTTTTTAACTTTTAAAGCAGGCTTGCCTTGCTTACTTAAAGATCTGCTTCTTGATATCTTGAACAAGATATAGGTATGTCTGTATCTTTCTATTATGTAGTAGATGTTATCCGCAACTTGGACGTGCACGCAAAAGGTAATCCCGCGGGAACCGTTAATTTTTCCGCGATAAAAAGTAGCCTGTGTCCTTTCCCGTGGTGTAATCTACCTATATCTGTGCTAAATTTCATCAAAATCAGTCCAGTAGTTTCGGAGTCTATTCCATGAAAACAAACAAATCTTTCCTCTTTATAATATTAGTATAGATAAATTATTATTTTTTTATCTTTAGATGTATACCTATTAGCTATTATTTATAAAGTATTTCAAGATCAAAATTGTTGTATTCCCGTATTTTCTACAACTAAAAAGTGTATAACCCTATACTTATAACGCTGCGACAATACCTAGGCCGGGGTTGAAAATCTAGGGTTTGAACACGGAATAAGCCTTTCTTATATTTGAAGTGACATAAGATTCGAATTTTTCTTTGTCCTAAATAATAATACCAATTACCAACCATGGATAGTTTCGTTCGTACAGATATAAACATAGGAGGCATTGGGGTCCAGCTTCCACTCTGACTGGTCGGGTATGCCGGTGTACTTGTCCGAGGACAGTACCATGTTCACTTTGCCATACTTCTTGGCCTCCTTGGCTGCTTTTGCTGACCAAGCACCTGGAAAAATGATTTTTGTTTTAATCATCTTCACGCAGTATAAAATGCACATGCACGCTCAGATCTTTTAAACGAGGTGGGTTTCATCAATAGACACAATATACATAGTGATCCAAGAGTAAGGATAAGGTACTAGGTATGCAGAACCCGAATTTGAAGAGGACGAAATCGCAAGAAATACTTTCATATAAAACACATTATGGCATGCTGCCTAAAAATGACTTTCCTCTATTCATTGTTAGACAACATGATAAAAAATCTGACACCCATTTTTGTAAATCTTAAAAAATAACGAAGATACAAACAATTAAAATTTGCTATAATAAAGAGAGCGGATATTCATTAAAAGCTTGACATTCGAACTCTTGCAATTAAATGTGTATCTTCTGGTGTAGTGAATAATGTTCAATTTTGAATCGCTATATTAAAAATACAGCGCAGCGTCATGTACCTATCGCCATATTTCGGTGTAAACTGACCCTTATAAACAATTGGACCAATCACCAAAGGTATTTATTTATGGTGACTTGGGAAAAGTGACTTCCCCTCCTCTTTTTAATTTAATACATCTATGGACTTTCGAAACATAACTGGAGAAACATAAGTAAATTCGTCAAGGCAAGTGTTTCGTTTCGAAGAACGACAAGCACAGTAATCGCTGGGTTGTGGCTTTCAAGCCTTTAAAGCCTCTAAAATCTTGAGGGGTTAAACTGTCAGAATCTGTGTCACCTCTTCGTCCCATCCGACTGTCAAGAAGAATAAGTAAACGAACAGCAGGAAAATGTTTCTTTTTAATTTTATCAGCCGTTAAAATGCCCACTTAAAGTTTTTTTAATCATTGACGTATGTATTATAGACAAGGCATGTCAAGGCAAAAAGTGTCCACACTTAAACTACCCTACTTTTGGGGTTGTTTGGGGCAGTCGAGGTTCGACATTAGCTTTCTGCAGTATAATCATTCCGCATTTATTTGACAGAATCTTCTGAAATCAAAATAGCGTAACTTTTTCTTGTATGAAGATTTTTTCTGTCAAATGTACGTCATTGCGGTCATAACTCATAGCCCATCCTTAGGTCATGAAATTATTGTTTTTTATTAAAAAAAATACCCGGCAAATAGGCAAACGAAATGTTCGATTGAAAATGTTTACAAATGTCCCAGACACCTGCAATGCCAGAGGAGGTATTAATGCGTAAGCGCCAGTTCACACCGAGACACATACCTAATCGCGGAACACATTCATTGCAAAATACTGAATTGCGAGCTGACCAATGCAATGCAATGGAAACATGTATCTTTTTGTTCAATGAATAAAGTTCAAGTTTGAATCGCGTCGCGGTGAGCTGACCCTTACTCGTATTTTTTATTTTTCAGCCACTTGAGCCTCTGATTTCCTAAACCACTCGACTAACGGCCCGTTTCTATAACCAATCAACCAATAACTATTTGTTAAAAACAGTTAAACTATTAATTTTTAACTATTTGTTATCACAATTTGTTATCAATGTCACAGACAAAGACTCCATAACTAAGTTAGTTTAGTGCAACGCAAGAAACCGGCAAATGATACCAAAGGTGATATTTTTAACATATAGTTATTGGTAGATAGGATAATGAAACCGGCCGTAAGGCATTGCGCGCATATTTTCTGTAAGGTTGGATATTCACTATAAGACCCGGCTGAGCCGACCTATTGGGACTGCGAGGACATGTATCGGCACGAATAGGTCGGCTAGAGCAATCTATTTTATTCTTAATTATTATTAGCTCAATCCATTCATCATACTAATTAATACATCAACACAAACACCAATTCTAACCCTCGTCGGCAATATCTGACAGGCAGCAGGTGTGTTTACATAAACACGTATTTTCATGTGATATTGCTTGACGCCTGTTACTATACGAGAAAATTAATATATACTTAACCAACAATGAAGAGAAGAATATTTATAATATTAGTTTAAAAGACATTGGAGGTTTTTACCCGCTTTTAAAAAAAGCTGCGACCACAATCAATACTATTAAATTGTAAAATTTTCATTCGCATGTCATTTTCCGTAATTATTTTAATTTTGAACCATGGAGAAGCGGCGATAAACAATTACAAATTGTTAATCATATTTTTAATGAATATTATAATTATTATGCGATGTATGCAGTTGTAAATTGTAATTCAGATGCAATTACGATTACATCTTACCTAATTTTATCTTTGGTCGCCTTGGGTATTTTGTTCATTAATAAGATTCCCAGTCCTTATATGTCCCATTCTGTATCATTTAATTTATTAATGATTATATTATATTTGTTGTCATAAGAACTCGAAAATATTAAGAATGTTTTCTCTTACTTGACTTTTTTTTCAACATGTGCCTGCAGCTCGCGGTTTAATCAATTTATTTAGTCATTGATTCTAAAACATTCTCCACTTTATTTATAAAATTAATTAACTCTAAAATTACGAGCCAGCTGATGTTGATCAATTATAGCTAAAACACTCTCGATCGTGTTCAAACAAAAATACTAGGATCTCATCGGTTTGGGAGTTACAATGCCACGGACAAACAATAGACACACAGACAGGCGCGTCAAACTTATAACAACTGTTTTCGTCGGGGATTAAAAAAGTATTGTCAACTTACCAGTGACGACATAATCCGCGGTGCCGGTTCTCGACATGAGGTTGAGGGGCACCCCTGCGAACTGGCCCTGTCCGCCGCCCTGCAGCAGCAGGATCTTGTAGCTGTTAGGTATGCCCCTGAAATTAGAAATACATGCATAAAATACCTACTATACTATGGTATGATCGATTAATGGCCGGTTTCAATAACCTATCTACCAATAGCTATTTGTTAAAAACATCGTCATTCAATCATTTGTCGGTTTTTTGCGATACAAATTTGACGTTTCTGACAAATATTTATTGGTAGATATGTTATTGAAACGGGCCGTAAGACGTGGAAGTATCCCGGCTTGTGCCATATCATTGACCGCCACCGAAATCTTTAAACTTTCGTCACAGATTACTATTATCTTTGAACGGTTTGCTCCATATTATTGACCGCCGATGAAATCTTTAAACTTTCGTCACTGATTACTATTATCTTTGAATGCGCTTAACGCTAAAGTCGGATTCGATCTCATTCTCTCATTCGATGTTAGATCTAGACAGACAGATCAAAAACGTCGTTTTAATAGGTTGGTGAAATTGGGGCTTAATATTTACTACGTAACTTGCATGCCTACGTTTATATTTCATACGAGCCTATCTTTACCCGACTACCGCGAAGGGTAATTATGTTGGCAGTCTCGTCTTAAAGATTTTAAGATTGCATTCAATTATTTTTGCAATGTAAGTTTTTATTTATAAGAAAATTATTTTATGCCCACATATTGAGTACTTTTATGCATGCCGCATGCCACATGTGGGTTACTTAGTATTTTCTTGTTGGGGCTAAGCATATGAAATTAAATCTAAATTAGCATGGGAATAGATTGACGTAACGTATAATACATGTTTATGCTATTGTAAATTATTATCTGTGAATGTAATAAAGAATTTGCTCTATAAGGAGCCGGTTCGGCCTCACATGGAACACTGCTCTCATCTCTGGGCAGGGGCGTCAAAGTACCAGATTCTCCCTCTGGATCGTATCGAACGAAGGACCGCTCGAATTGTCGACTGCCATAGTGTTTCAAACAGGCTTGACCCCTTAGAACTACGTAGAGATGTAGCTTCGCTCTGCGTCCTCTATCGGTTATATTACGGGGAGTGCTCCGAGGAATTGTTCGGACTTATTCCTGCTGTAACTTTTCGCCCCATTCCCGGCGACAAAATATTTATCATCCTCATCACCTTGATGAGTGGCAGTCAAACTCTGGAATGATCTGTCGCCAGCGGTTTTTCAGGACCGTTACGACCTGCAAACCTTGAAGAAGGGGACGTATTCCCTTCTAAAAGGCCGGCAACGCAATTTCAACTCCTCTGATGTTGGACACCCGTCCATAGGCGACGGTAATCGCTTTCCATCAGGTGATCCGTTTGTTCGTTTGCCCTCTAGTTTTATAAAAGAAAAACATGCCCAAAATATCCGTAATTTATTTTAAACAACCTTATAATTATAATATTACTATCTAGCTATCGACTATTGTGTAATGTATTGTCGTGCCTATTAGAAAATTCTACAAGGAAAACAAACAGGACAATATGCAATAAAAAATTGGGTACTATGTATATAGGTATAAATAATATAATATTTACTTATATACATTTGCCTACCAGTTGCTCTACTCTTGCTAGGTTATGTGACGACTGACGACCTTCAATAACCTTGACATTGTAATAAGTGTGCCTTAATAGAAATATTTTTATTGGCTCTTAAAGAAAATTAATACAGTGAGGGTTTTTGATATTTTTTCTGCCGTTAGGGGGCCAGACCCAACTCGCACAAAGCGTTTTCTGATGGCGTAAGTGGTATAAAAGCGGTCAATAAGAATCTTGTCGTGCCAAAAAGCTGTCAGATGACACGAATTTAAAAACCCTCATTGAAGCCAATTTTGAACACAAATTATTACTCTGTGAACAACTTGTGTAGTAGTTATTATAAAGTAATATGAAATAAATAAGCCGCGTACAGTTGTTAGGGTCAGCTCACACCAAAGCGCGACGCGGCGCTGCTTTTTTAAAATAGCGATTCAAAATTGAACTCTTGCAATGGAACGTGTTTCTTCTCGTTCGTCGCGTCGCGTCGCGTCTCGGTGAGAAGTGAGAACTGACGCTAAGATAAGAACGGGATCTATCGTAATTCGTACTACGTAAATATAGAATACTAATTTTTATACTAGCAGGCCTAGCATGCGCACCCTAGAAACACCGAAGAATCGACAAAATGACAGATTGAAGAAACATTATAACGATCGAAGCAAAATAGGTCTTATTGTAAAGGCAGCAAGGTAGATGCATCATCGTTATGAGAAACAACATTTCTTTTCTTCCCGAGCATGAGCTCACAAAATGGCCTCTTTGACAGCTAAAGCAGAAACGTTTTCTTAATTCAATTTCAAATATTCTTACAATAATGTCCACTACTCCACATCTTGGCGCTCCTAGACAAATAGTTTCTTTACGTTCAGTCAGTTCAGTTCAGTTTACCTGAATATTTGTTTGTTTTTTAAAGAAGAATTACCGGCAGCCATTTTAAAAATTTGGCTTTTTAGAAATGTTTACTTCTATTGACGACCTTGTTACCATGGATTAAGAACTATTTTGCAACGAACTATTTTGGGTAGAATATTTCCACTTTAAAATTATTTCTTCGGATCGCCATGCTAAGCCCGCAGGTATACCTAAGAAACACCTTTTGCAAAGGTAAATATTTAATATTTACCGCCATCTTTTTACCCTACTACGGCGAAGCCAACAGGAAGGGTAATGATTTTGGCAGTCTATTTATGTATATATGTATGTATGTTTGTTCCACCGTAGCGCCTAAACTACTGGTCCGATTTTAATAAATGGTGTCAATAGATGCGTAACATATTACGCGGACTATTATTACGAATCTATAGGCTATAATTATAATTTACGTAGTCACTAGTCGGGTTATAGTTTTTAAGAAATATTAGTTATTTTTAGGGTAATTTGCTAAGTAAAAGCTGTGATAAAGCACATTGGTTGGCGGGTAATCCGTTTTGGTTAGGAATAGTGACACAACGACACAATCTACATTCTTCAGCCCACGCGAGACGTGACAAGGAGTGTTTTCACTGTAATGGACGACCATGTATTAATAACAATATGGGCCTATGCCAGCCGAAATAAACGTTATTTATATTAATTAATCCAACTAGGTGAGAAAATGTATGATACTAATGAATTCTTCATTCGTAAGTACAGATTGGTGTAACTAGGTTGTTGGACTCATAGGGGAAACGTGTCAGGAGTCCTGCCTCAGGACGTGGTAATTAGAGCTTAGGTAAATTACGTTATAAACTAGATAGCTTCCCTGATAATCGATGCAGGTACCTACTATGCCATGCCATGCCAAAATTCATCAAAATCCGTTCAGTAGTTTTTTCGCCAAAGGGTAACAAACATCCATACATACAAACGTTTGCGTTTATTTGCAAGGATGATATGAGGGCTGCACTAAAAGTATTGGGAATGGAATATTTCCACTGTTCCTGTCATATTAAAATGTTTTTAATTTAAAACTCCTTGGTTTTAAAAATCGAATACCGTTTATTTATTTAAAAAAAGATTCTCGGTTTTGTCACAAGGTCTTGTCAAACTTGTTTAGTCGTTGAGAAAATGGAATTGACTCGAGAAAATTCTAGAGCGATGATTTATTATGACTTTCGAAGTGGTTTAACACAAAAACAGTGTGTTGACCGGATGATTTCTGCATTTGGTGATGAAGCCCCATCCAAAACCACAATTTATCGCTGGTTTGCTGAATTTCAACGTGGACGTGTCAAGCTCAGTGATGATCCCCGTCAAGGTCGTCCAAAAACCGCAGTCACCCAAGAAAACGTTGATGCTGTGCGTAAGCTGATTGAGGAAGATCGACATGTTACATACCGCGAAATTCAGGCAACTTTAGACATTGGCATGAGTCAAATACAAATAATCTTGCATGAACAATTAGGTGTAAAAAAGTTGTATTCCCGATGGATACAGCATTTGCTCTGTGAAGAGCAAAAAGCGGCTCGCGTTACTTGGTGCGTCAGAACTCTCGAAAGATCCCACGCAGGATCCTCAAATGCTGTATACAACATCGTATCAGGTGACGAATCCTGGATATACGCGTACGAACCCGAAACAAAAAACCAGTCACGAGTTTGGGTGTTCGAAAATGAGTTAAAGCCAACAAAAATTGTTCGTTCACGGAGTGTTGCAAAAAAAATGGTGGCCACGTTTGTCTCCAAAACCGGCCATGTTGCGACTATTCCTCTTAAAGGAACAAAGAACGGTTAATGCAGAATGGTATGCTAACATTTGTTTGCCACAGGTCGTTTCTGAACTCCGTAAAGAGAACTGCAACCGCCGCATCATCCTCCATCACGACAATGCGAGTTCTCACACCGCGCACAGAACAAAAGAGTTTTTAGAGCAAGAAATCATAGAATTATTAGACCATCCGCCGTACAGACCCGACCTAAGCCCTAATAAATTCTATACTTTCCCTAAAATAAAGAATAAATTGCGTGGTCAGAGATTTTCATCACCGGAAGAAGCTGTGGACGCCTACAAAACGGCCATTTTGGAGACCCCAACTTCCGAATGGAATGGTTGCTTCAATGATTGGTTCCATCGTATGGAAAAATGTGTCAAATTTCGCGGAGAATACTTCGAAAAGCAATAAATACATTTTTAAATAGTAATGTTGTGTCACTTCCTTGATTCCCGAAATTTTCAGTGCCGCCAGCCATTTTCAGTGCAGTCGTATACCTACCTAGTATTATCATAATGAAAGAAATTCTTTATCGCCAGCGTAAATCAGTAGTAGGATTCAGTAGTATAAATATTAGAGAATTTAGATAATTTTAAAATCTTAACTATTTCCTACCACTCTAACCTATTACCTACAGATGGGCTGTCATACTGTAGTTACTTTTAATCATCAATATTCGATCATTAATATCGATATAAGTTTATCTTATTATAAAAAATAATATAATAATATTCTCATATTATATGTATATTGATAATATCGATCAAAACATGTTTTTTTGTGGATTTTGTTCGCGAATGCAAGACCACATCCAAGAAATCTTGAAGGTCAACTAACTATCAATTATTATCCACTAGACGTTGCTCGCGACTTCGTACACGCAAAAAGAAATTGCGCGGGAACCGCACATTTTTCTACAATAAAAAGTACCCTATGTTTTAATCCAGAATCTAAACTACTACCATGACAAATTTCGTCGAAATCTGTTCAGTAGTTATTGCGTGAAGCAGTGACAAACGTCCATACATACAAACTTTCGCGTTTATAATATTAGGAAGGACTGTTGGCCATAGCATAGACGAATTATATTAGATAGGTACTAGATTAATAAAGTTAATTGTGCGGAAACCGTACATTTTTCCACGATAAATATTCAATCACGGAGCCTATTCAATGTAAACAAACAAACAAACTTTTCTTCTTTATAATATAAGTATATAAGGAGTAACTATAGATAATTCGTGTATCATAGACGTATATTTTGTAAACAAGTACTGCACTTGTAATACGTACTAACATACGGGATACTTTAATATCTACAATGTACAACGGGTGGATACGGAATAAGACAAAAAAAATCAAAATAAATATTATTAATAATATAGTATTACTACTTATATTAATGGGTTGGATTCGCCACCGAAAGGGTAAAAACGGGACCCTGTTACTAAGGCTGGAACTATAATATTATTATGATCGGGAATCCGCAAGGACGGAGAAAATTCAGAGCACTTAAATAGAACTTTGAACTAATACAATAAAGTTTAATGGGTATCAAACGCACGAGTGTCGAGTTGTCAGATTTGACATTGACATTTGACTTGACTCTATATTGTATTATCGCAGAATTTTCTTTTCAGAGCTCTGTATTTTCTCCGGCCTTCCGGATTCCGGTCCTATAATATGGTCCCGTTTTTTCTCTTTGGGTACCCAAAAAAACGACAAGATAATCGTCGTATAGGTACAATTCTTTGAAATCTTTTCGTGTGTCTATGTTTTTGCTGGTGACTGTAGAATTGCGTTTAAAAACATCTTCCAAAACATTCACGTAATCGCAAACCGGCTTTAAAGTTATCGCAAAAACTCAACACGCAAAATTTTCGCATATTATTATCGCATATTGTCTTGTTCGAAGGGTTCAGCACGCTTATAACCTTAAAATTGAAATGTAGGTCATTAAGGGCATACTTAGTACTTACAATAGCCTTCTGACGACATTCTGTGTTTCTGTGTTCAGCTTCAAGTATGGAGCTGTTCTGTGACTGGTTTCCAATAAGCTGATGCCCGTTCCCTCAAAGTTAGTTAACTCATCTTTGATCAATTCGTATACCTGTAAAAATAAGTCAATAATGCAATAATACAAATTACCTAATAAACAATTGAAATAGAAAGAAGTAAAACTTGTTTGAGCATTAACTACAAATTCCTTTTACTGTAGTATCGGCGTTTGTAATTAGAATTCGGTAAATACCAAAGGACAAGTGCAATAACCTATAAAATCAACTTTTTAATAAAACACAAATACACCTCTAAATATATATATTTTTTATAAAAAACATCTTGGAAAAACACAATATTTAAAAATATTTATATATCTATTTACCTGTTCAGGCAATTTAGCGGGTCCTGCGCCGAAGTTGTGTATTTTAGCCATATTGACAACGATCCACCGACAGCTAGTAAGTGCGACTGGCGTGTGTGTAACCGGTCGAGAAGTTGTATGACTATGATAGTCGTTCACTGACAAGCCGGTGTACTTATCGACCTTATTACGATGGCGATAAGGTTCAAGAGATACACAGGCTTAGCAGCGACCGATCGTGTATGACCTGACTGATAAAACACACGACACTTTTCGTTTGGAGATATTACATCAGCGTGTTATCAATTGTTTATTTATCCGACTACAAATGGAATTTTAGTCAAAATAGACGACAATGTTTTGACCAATGACCCATTTGTGCATTATGCAATGTATAAAATGTATAATACTGATTTTATGATCCGTGATTCGGCACGAATGGTCCAGCTCGAAGGCTACGACAGTATTATTATTTTGAAATGTTACGCAGATGTGTTAACTTCTTTAAAAGTGGGTACAATAATCTGTTACGGAAAAATAATATAATATTCTTTGGTTAATATTGTAAATTTGAATAGGATATTCTTCTACTTCACTTACTACTGCACTTCCTACTACTGTAATTATAATAATTTGTTCAGTAAAAATACAATATGGTAAATTACAGGTAGGTTAAAAGTAGGTAACAATTCATACTTAATCTACACAAAATAGCGCCTGAACTAAGATAAACCTGTGTTTCAGGCAAAACTATTGCTAATTAAAATAATTATAATACAAACTTTTAGCTTAAAATAAATAAATAAAATATAGGTATGGCATTACTTCAGATTAATTTTGGTATACAATAGAATATAGTTCACGACTTACATTATAAATACAATAAAATTACATAAAATAAAATACTATTACAAATGTGAAAGTTTGTGAGGATGGATCTATTAAGATGGATGGATGTTTGTTACTCATCATTGTTTGATATATATATATATATATATATATATATATATGTTTAAATAAATGATCAGAAATATAGTGGTATTTCCAGAAGCTATTTAGACGGATACAATATAATTATCCTTTTCTAGGAGATATCTTAAAATTATAAAGTACGTGTGAAAATTTATTATAAAAAGTATATATTTTTACTCTTTACTATATTGCTATATTGCAAGTATATTTGCTAAATAAGTTTTTTGCCACGAACACTTTCCCACGCAGGCGAAAGCTAGTAATATTATAGTTAGTAGTTGCACATAGACAATAGTTTTCTAATTTACTAAGACTAAATTCGTAATCATCATCAGCCTATAGCTGTCCACTGCTGAACGTAGGCCTCCCAAAATTAATCCCGATCTTAGGCAAACCTCATCCAGCCACCTTCTTCAAACCGTCGGTCCACCGTAGGACGTCCTACACTACATTTGCCTAAGCGTGGTCTCCACTCTATATTTGTCTCTTCCATCGACCGTGTGTCCGTCTGCAGACATGGCCAGCCCACTTCCACTTTAGCGTGCTAATTCTATGAGCAATTTCGTAAAGACATGCTATTTTATATAATCTAAAAAAGATATTACCTCGAAGCTCAACCGTACAAGCATTTTGAACTATGAATACCAAAACATTTGAAATTAAAAATTTCTTTAACTACAAATCCAAATGTACCATTGAAAATTTTCAGCAAAAGATTCTTGATGACAAGAAAATAACTAGGAGTCTAATACTTACGCATTTACCGGCGGCGTGTTAAGTATAGAGTTGTATCTGGCAGTCAAGAGTCCAATCAAATACTGAAGGACAGACCGGAAGGGCATGACCAAGCAGGTCCTCCCGAACTATGACCAGGGTGACTCCAGCGGTACCCATGTCTTCTGAGCACAGGCGTAAATTACGTCGAACTATAAATAAGGGTAGCACACCATACATTACTGCCTATTGTCCAATCAGCATGACACTGCTGACTGGATCGGTTAGAACTGACCATGTATGGGATTGGCATGATACGTTATACGTTTGTGGCACAGAGTAGAAAATATATATACTTACGTACTGAGAAACAGCTTTCAGGGAACGTTTAAAATTTGAAAATTTTGTCGTACCCTTCAACGGCCCACAATTATTCCACACAGTCGTGGACACATCGTATGCTCGTAGTAGTGCAATCAAATCAAAAGCTGTTTATTTGTTCCTCTTTCTTTAATCTGTGTTTGTGGTGTATATGGATGAACCAATCAAGCCTGCAACGTCATGCCGATTGGACGATAGGCAGTATAGTGTATGGCTACTGTGAGATTAGTCAAGGATGAGAGATAATACAATAGCACAAAAAAATATTATGTACTCTGAAGTTCTCAACCCCTCTGGTGCTGGGTCCAGAACTTCAGGAGGTAAAAACATGATTAGTTAAAATCCAAAACGCATGCTAGCAGATCCCCATTAAGTGCAAAGAACAGAGTAATATTATTTTGCCAGTAAATTATGAACTTTCTCTTACTATGATTACTTACCTCTTAAAGTTTCTACATTTTCGTAATCATTATAATCAGTACTTACGTTACTAACATCAAACTTCCTGGTCATAATATTGGGAGACATGTCTGCAACCAGAGGGACTCCTTTTGTATCTGGTACAAATTTAAATTCGATACCTAAAATTACAATCACTTTATTGGCCGAATACTGAAACGCTAATCCCTCCTATTCACAGGCTGTCGCTGTCTCTGCAAGCATGTGATTTGAGCGTCACTTAACTTATCTATCGTTTCAGTATTCGGCCGTCAGTCAGTTATTTAATTTGTAGGTAATGCATAATGCTTTCAAACCAAAACAAAACTGTATTTTTACCCCATTACCGAAGGAACTTTTTGAGCCTATGACATACTATGTATAATTCTTTGGCACACCTGTCCGCGCGCGAGTTCAATGCGTTCGGGACCTGAAATGAGGGGTCCCGCCGCCACCCGCACACCCCGCCTCACGCGCCTGTTTTGTATAGTGTCCTCGATAGCTATAAACATACATATATGTATATATGTATGTTTGTTCCACGTGACGCCTAAACTACTGGTCCGATTTTAATAAATAACTGATATATATTATCTGTGAGACACGGTTAACATTGTTACTTTGCAAAAGGAAAATGAATAAAGATTACACATTCTAAATACCGCATTTAGTACTTTACAATATCTGGCGACGAGGATAACTACGGATCTACAGAAATGGAAGAGGATTCACGCCTCTCTACGCGCTCAACTTACAAGGTTAGAAAATTACTTGAATACGAAAAACATTCCATCATATGCAGAAACCCAGACAAGACTACAATGCTTACGTGAAACCTTACAAACATTTCGAGAGTTACAACAAAACATAGAATTCGAAATACCAGACGAAGAATTAGAGAAAGAAATAGAGACAAAGGACATGGATGAAAAATGTACCTACATTAATCAAAATTAAACTCTTAAATATGCAAGACCAAGCCTAAAGACATTTGATTGGTCTCGCTAGCGCTAGACTAGATGACGCATTCGCTAATAATAACGGCTTCAAAATTCCATCTACATACAGTTGACAAAGTTAATTTTAATTATACACAGAGGGAGGACAGAAGTACATACTGCGATACGAATGAGCAATACATACATACACTTCACAGAAAAGATAACAACAGAAAAATAGATTCAACGTACAGAACGGATCAAACATCCAAAAATATTAAAGGAGCACTTACACATTTCACTGGGAATAATACAATTAGTGGCATTGTATACGGCTACACCGTCTACATCTACACATTTAGAACAGAACACAGAACAGAACACATAGATTGTATTCCACCAGGAGAAATAATGAGCACAGATGCAAACGAATGCCATGCGATTGAGAACGTGCACAATACATTTATAGAAGATAGAAATACACATAACACTTGGAAAAGAATAGCTATAGAAAGTTACGATTACAAAAGACAGATACAAGCAGCTTTAAAGAGAGAAAACATGAATAGACATACATAGACTTTACAATATCTTCGCCAGATATTGTAAAGTAATAAATGCGGTATTTAGAATGTGTAATCTTTATTCATTTTCCAATTGTAAATCTTACTGAGTTGCTACTGACAACCACGTCATAGTCTCACAGATAATATATATCACTTACCTAACCAAGAACATGTAAGGACATATTTAAGGAGGGTTCCGTAACTATTAACGCGCAATAGGCGTTCTTTGAATTACTTCACAAGTTGTTGTCAGATTTCGCTCAAAATAATTTTCCTACAGAGTTTTTAGCATCATCTATCGGCATGGAAACTTACAAGTTTCTATCTCCTATAGTTTAGAAATGCCATGGGGGGATCAACTAATAAACCAATTTGGAAGCCGAATACTCGAAAATGGTTGATGTCGTAAAAAAGTCATATATGAAACCTTATCTTTATTTAAAAAGACATATTCGACGATACCCCACACGATGTAGTACAATGAAAAAAACAATTTCATCCCCACATTACTTGTATGGAGAGCCACACCTAAACTGTAAAATTATTATCTTATGATGCCGAAATTGAAATCTATACACAGTCTTTAACTATACCAAATTTCATCCATTTATATCCAAAATTACAGAAGCTAGAAGCGCGGACAGACAGACAGACGAACGGACAGAGCGAAACTATAAGGGGTCCTTTAATATTACGGAAACCTAATAAATGAGGTCCAATTTTAATATATTTAAATTAATAATAGCCCGGGTAACATAGGCTATATGATTTACGTAGTCGGGTTATAGTTTTATATAAAAATCGTAGTTATTTGGTCAGAAGAAACTAGTTCATACGGTTTCTCTTAATTAAAGAAACCGTATGAACTAGTTTCCCTGTCTAGTTTGATTCTAGATAGTTTATGAAACTTGCCATGTATACGTTGGCACAAATGTGCACGTACGACGCGTTTGGGTCTAACTTTCATTTGGCTTCATCAGGAAGACCCACATACTGCTCCGTTTCAGGTAGAACATAATTAATTTTGCCATATTTACTCGCTTCTCTCGCTGCTATTTTAGACCAAATGCCTGAAAAATAGCCGTTTAAATTATGTCTAAGTTAGCGATTTAATCATAGATCTATGTAACATAGACGAGGCAAGTCAAGGCAAAAAGTGTCCACACTTCAGTTTGATTTTAATTGACAAAAGCTCAGATTAATAACTTCTGAAATCAATATAGCGTAACTTTTTCTTGTATTCTGAACATTTTTTCTGTGAAATGTACGTTATAGCCCATGCTAAGCTTTGAAATCATTGGATTTAATCGTTCATCTAAGTGGCATTGCGATGGCAACTTAGCTAAAGGATGAGAAGCCCAATTATCTAAATTATTTTCGATATAATTCCGTTTCGGTCCACGCGCTGACTCAATCCCGTATGCGTGCGCGGGACAGCCTGAAAATCCAAAAGGGATCTAACCCAGCTATACTCTAAGTGTGTTCCGCGGAACCCTAGGGTTCCGCGATACCACTGTAGCCGCGGAACCCTAGGGTTCCGCGATACCACTGTAGGGGTTGCGCAAGAATTTAGAAAAAAAAATCAAAACACCTCTCTCTGGTCGAACGTTTTGACTCCGCCCGCCGCGCCGCCGCCGCGCGTATACTTGTGAGCGCGCAGTCCCTTTGATAAAAGCCGCATCTGAATTAGACACAATAGTTGTGAACAAGCGACTTTCGGCTCTAACTTCAAAACATAAAGTCGAGATTGTTTACAACGCATTTTTTGTATTTCTATTTTTATTTCCGCTTTTTGTTTATCAAAGGCGCCGACTCGAGTATTTTTGAGAATGTTCGAGATCGAGTCTAGGACTAAGTATAAAAGCGGTATGTAACTAGTGTTTATTGTTCTACTGCCTGCTGTATACTGATTGTATTAGATTTATACATTTCTACTTTGGACTAAACTTAGTCTGTTATAAGCAGTTGTGCATTATTTTGACCCCACCATCCTGACGTGTAACATTATTAATAAAGATGAATGGAACGTTGGCTTAAAGGCGTTAAGCGTGTTGCAACAACATCTTCTAATGACGCTGAATGTTCAAAAGCAGTACGCGCGGAGAATGCAGCAATTACCCATCCAGACGATGATGCCACGACGACAAGCTCCACGGTTTCAAAGACGAAAAAAGGAAGTATGATGAATCATATATCAGTTTCGGATTTGTTGATTCCAACGGCTCACCTCTCTGCATGCTATGTAGTAAACTGCTTCCTAATAGTTCCATGGCACCTGCCAAATTGCGCCGACATTTAGAAACTGTACACCCCGAGGCTAAAGACAAGAATAAAGAATTTTTTGTTCGCAGAAAAGAACAGTTATTGGAAAGTCAAAAAAATATGATGCATGTAACACAAACTATCAATGAAAAGGCCACGGAGGCATCATATTTAGTTAGCTATCGCATTGCACAAGCAGGTAAAGCGCATACTATCGCTGAAAATTTAATAAAGCCATGTGTGTTAGACATAACAAAATGAAATGAAAACTCAATGAAAAATCTGCAAAGCATCTTTCCACTGTGCCGCTTTCAAACGATACTGTTTCACGGCGAATCCATGATCTGACAAGCTACGTCAAACAAGAACTAGTTACACGTCTACAAAAAACACGATTCGCCTTGCAAATGGATGAGTCAACTGATGTCGCTGGTCTGGCTATCTTGCTGGTTATCGTGAGATATCCATATGAAAGTTCTTTTGAAAAGACATGCTTATGTGTTCACCGTTGCCCACAAACACTACCGGGGAAGAAATTTTTAATAAAATAAACATATTTTTTTAAGAAAATAATCTCAGTTGGAACGATTGCATTGACATTTGTACAGATGGGGCCAAGGCGATGACAGGTAAAACAGCAGGAGCAGTGTCACGCATAAAAAATAAAGCGCCTAATTGTAGTCAGCCATTGTATTCTGCATAGACAAGCACTTGCGATGAAGCAAATGCCGTCAAATCTAAAATTAGTTATGGATGAAGCGGTAAAAATAATTAATTTTATCAAATGACGACCACTACAATCCCGATTGTTCTCATTATTGTGTGAAGATTATGGCAGCAAACATAAAACACTGCTGCTCCATACAGAAGTGCGATGGCTGTCTCGGGGTAAAACTTTAACAAGGCTATACGACCGTTTGTATGATAAAACTTGGTTGTTCCGATTGTCTTTTATGGCGGATATCTTTCAAAAACTAAACGAATTGAATTTATCATTGCAAGGTAAACAGACAACAGTATTCCAGGCCTCTAACAAAATAACTGCCTTCAAAAGAAAATTAGATTTTTGGATTGTTTGCGTTGATAAGAGAGAAATAGAAAGCTTTACGTCACTCAGTGAGTTTGTTAGCGATAACGACTCAGAAATGTTTCAAGATGATATGTTTGAAGAATTGGTCCAATATCTCACTTCGATGCGCGCATCTTTTGAAAAGTATTTTCCTGAAGAACAGAATTCAAAAATAAAACTGAATTCATGGATTCATAATCCTTTTTTACCCAACTTGCAAAAGCCCGAAAGTATGTCAAACGAGATATATGAATCTCTTTTAGAAATGTCATCAGACACAAGTATGGAGTCACTGTTCAAAACGATGCCTCTCAACGATTTTTGGTGCAGAATTCGTAATGAATATCCAATGCTTGGCAAAATGGCTCTGAATATTCTTCTCCTGTTCCCAACAACATATTTGTGCGAAACAGGATTTTCAACGTATGCAGCCACGAAAACAAAATATCGCAATAGACTGGACGCCGAACCTGATATGAGACTGCAACTGTCTTCTATCAAACCTGATATCAACCAATTAATGAAAAATAAAAAACAGTTTTATACCTCCCATTAGTTAGATTTTTTCTTTTTTAATATCTTGTAATAATGTACTTGCCATGTGGCATGTTAAAGTAAGAAATAATCAGTAACTGTTATATTGTACTTTTATTATGTTTATTAATAAAGAATACACTTTTAAAAACTATTGTTTTATTGTAGGGTTTCGTCAAGTATTTTGCTTTTCAAAAGGGTTCCGTCACCAAAAAAGTTCGAGAACCGCTGATCTAACCGATAATATTTACGAGTCTAGCTCTCCAGATGGACATACAGTCAAGGATGTTGATAAACGTTTAACACTTCAATTATGGCATTACTAACCAGTAACCACATAATCTGCTGTGCCGAAGGTTCAGCGCAACACCCGCGAACAGGCCCTGCCGTCCTCCTTGTAAGAATAATATTTTGTAGTTCGATGGGACTTTCCTGGAAGATAAAATTGTAATTTATGTTGCCTCAATGACTAAGCAAAATCTAGGTACTGCTAGCTTACAACAAATCTTTTAGCTAATCCCATATCCGTGAGCTTAGCACGAACAATAATTGATAACTGGCCGCGCGGGCCACCTTGTGTCTGGCGATAGCGAATAATTTCTCTTCAATATTTTTGTGGACTGTATTTCATGAGGTATCTGGCGTCGCCAGGTTAATATGCAGTATTAATTAGATGTAATGGAAAGGTATAGGAGCGTCTGCAGCTGGAGTCTTCTCTCTTTCTTCTGCTCACAACACTTTATTTTATTTTTTATTTTTATTTTCAAGGAAAACTTACAGCTAGACGGTGCAAGACTATTTACAGAGTAACAGTAAAGGGCCAATTACAAGTTTTCACGATTAACTAATAATTATAATGTTGAAATTAAAGTAGACATTCAAAGGACGAGCAAAAGGAAAAAGATTTGACTTAATTGTAAATACAGTATTAGCAATTACTATTAAAGAAATGGTATGTAAGAGTTTTTCTTACATTTTGCACACTGGTGTTGAATAAAGTTAGGCTTTCTAGTCTTTCGTTAACTTTAGTCTTTCCAGTATTCTTATCGCGTTCTATAGGAATATATCTCACTTTCGTGGGCGGTAATTAATAGCGAAAAAGTCTAAATAATACACACGCTGTCCGCCAGTGCACACTAGACGCGCACTCTTGCATAACGTCATGTTCTGTTTCGAGAATCTTCGGTATACGTCGGAGCGGGGAAGCGGAGAAGCGGGGAAGCGGGGGGGTGGAACACTGCTTTATTGATATTATGAGATACCATTCATATTGGCGTTCGATGCTCCCAGATGGCACTACCATTTCCCCTTAAAGGGTTGCCTTTAAAAGAATATAAAAATAATAATTTAGCTATATTAGATGTATCCATTATCGCATAACCTATCCATAGCCTAAGACAGCGGTATTATTAATTAACTAAAGCGAAGTAATAACAACTAATCTTATTACCTAGATACCTAAACTAAAGGAGATCCAGCCTTAGCTAAATCTCACTGCGTTGGCAGTGGGCAGAGACGTACGACAGGGCGCACGTAACTTTACTTTGCGGTTTTCACGGTAACAACGCGGGTTGTACCGTCTTTAGAGGTATGTAATTTCTCAACGATGCCTAATGGCCACGAAAGTTTTGGCGAATTGTCGTTGATAATAATCACTAACATACCCTCCTATTTAGGAGGCCCAGGAGAATTCCACTTGGATCTAGTCTGAAGCTGGTGAAGATATTCTGAACGCCAATGTTGCCAGAACGATTGTACAAGCTTATCTAACAATGTATGTCTCTGGAGTAAACTAGAGGAGTCTACTTCAGGCGCGAGAAGTGATGACAATGGCACCGTGTTTAAGAAATGTGCAGGAGTAATACCGCGAGACAGGTAATCGGCAGGATTATCAGTACCTGCGACGTGATTAAAACAAGCGGGGACGATGAATTCAATTATCCTAGTAACGCGGTTTGCGACAAAGGTATGCCAGTGGTGCGGAGATGAACGAATCCAAGAGAGACCTTGGAGTCCGTAAACGCGTATATTCCCTTAATGGGATAGTAAGACGAAACTGTGTCCTGAACTCTGCGAAGTAGTTGAGACAACAGAAGGGCCGCGCATAATTCCAGCCTCGCAACCGAAATAGTTTCAACCGGCGAGACTCTAGACTTAGCACAAACCAGCTGAACAGCGTAGTTAGAACCAATACCGACCTGCACAAACGACCTACACGACTCCTCCGTAAGCGCGTTCACTAGCATCAGCGAAAGCTATTAAGTTGACAGTGCAACCATCGACCAATCCTAGATGACGCGGCATATTAATTTGGTTGAGTAAAGGAAGCTCAACGCAAAACTGCTTCCAAGCTGCGGTTATGTGATCGGGTGGTGCGTCATCCCACTCGCACTTAGATAGCCAAAGCTCCTTTATTAAGAGCTTGGCGTACAAAGTGGGGGAGCCACGAAACCCATTATGTCCCATAGTCGAGCCACTGTGGACAACATAGTGCGTTCAGTGCACTTACCATCTGGTGTCGCGACGTCGAACCGAAAACTATCACAGGCTCTGTCCCAGCGTAAGCCAAGAACCTTATGCGGTAAAGACTTCTCAAACTCAATGTCTGTAGAAGCCTTGTGCGACTCAGGTATTCGTGCTAGAACGTCTTGAGAGTTACTTGTCCACTTGACAAGGTCAAATTGGCCTCGCTTGAAAAGCTGAATAAGCTCTGCACAAAGCGAAACTGCGAGCGGAACGTTCATGACGATACAAACAATGTCATCCATGAATAAAGCGGAAGGCGGAGCGGTAACGGAAACGAGAGCGGTAGCGGTAGCGGGCGGCCGAGCGATAGCGGTAGCGGGCGGCCGAGCGGTAGCGGTAGAGAGCAGCCGCGCGGTAGCGGTAGCGAGAGCGAGAGCGGGTGCGGTAGTGGTAGCGGGAGCGTGCGCGGTAGCGGTAGCGGGAGTGCGCGCGGTAGCGGTAGCGGGTGCGAGAGCGGGTGCGGTAGCGTTTGCGGTAGCGGGTGCGGTAGCGGGTGCGGTAGCGGGTGCGGTAGCGGGTGCGGTAGCGGGTGCGGTAGCGGGTGCGGTAGCGGCAGCGGTAGCGGCAGCGGTAGCGGCAGCGGTAGCGGTAGCGAGTACGGTAGCGGGTGCGGTAGCGAGAGCGGGAGCGCGCGCGGTAGCGGTAGCACACGCGGTAGCGGTGGCGAGCGGCCGAGCGGTAGCGGTAGCGGGTGCGCGCGCGGTAGTGGTAGCGGGAACGCGCTCGGTAGCGGTAGCGGGTGCGCACGCGGTAGTGGCAGCGGTAGCGGGAGCACGCGCGATAGCGGCAGCGGGTGCGGTAGCGGTAGCGGGAGCGAGAAAATTAATATTATTTTCTTGAAGCACAGAGCAACAAGATGTAGTATAATGAGACGTATGCGACGTAGGTACGGAACCCATAGTCACAAATCCAAACACCGTCTCAATAGCGGGGGGTAAATCATATTGATAACTACGTACGATATTAGGTAATAGCAAATGCGGGAATACTGATGCCCCAATCAGAATATCCACATCACCCGGGCGCGAAAAGTAGGTATCTGCTAGCGGGAGAGCCTTCAGGTGCGTTAACGAAGACACGTCTACGCTAGCGTTCGGTAACTTATCGGTAATACGTTTCACAACAAGCGGAGAAATATTAAAACTAATATTTTTATTTAAGCGCGAGTATACGACAATATCCACGGAACCCTTACATGATTTTTCCGAACCCCCAATTCCTTTAACTATCAAATTAGTATTTTTAAATTTATTTAAAAGCCCTAGACGATTATAACATTCCGACGTAATGAACCTACTTTGTGAAGCGCTGTCTAGTAAACATCTCACGACTATGGGTTTGTCATTAACATCGTGAACAATAACCTGGGCGGTAGGTAACAAAATCGTTTGTTTACGTGCGAGTGACGTCGAGCACAGCGACACCTCGCTATTACGCTCGACTCGAACACCTATACGTTTAGGTATTCGATCGGCTTGTGGCATCAGTATCGGACGGCGAGAACTGTTATTATCAAGTCACGCGTGTCAGCTGACTGCCGGACCTTATCGAAGTGTATCAGCATGTGATGTCGTCGGTCACAAATGCGGCATTTAGACTTACTAAGACAAGAGTTCGATTTATGTTTTATGCTTAAGCAATTAACGCAAGCTTTATTTCCTTTAATATAATTAAAGCGGGCTAATGGGGCCAAATCAGTGAACGCGGGACATTTGTAAAGATGATCATGCACAATGTTATTGCACATACATCTGAGCGGGCTACAATTATTATTACTAGAATCCGAACATGCTACGTAAGACTGCGGATTAGGCGCGGTGTTATTATTTCGGTATTTAATCAACCTTTGTTTATTAATATTACTGGACGAGCTAGAGGTACTAGGCTGCGTATTTCTAAATATTCTACACTGATCTTTTATGAATGAGATAAAACTTATCCAGTGTAGGAATTTTATTATTACGTACCGTCATTTCAAAGGCGCGAATAGTTTCTGTATCGAATTTTTTCAATGCGAGTTGTAATAAAATAAAATCGGAAAGATTTTCTAAATTTAAGTTTTAAGCGAATTAACTGCCGTTACGAAATTATTTATACATGACTGAAAATTCGAAAAAGATGCGGAACCATTCAATTTTAAATTTAAGGCTTGGTCAAAATATATTGACGCGAGGATACGAGTATCTTGGTACCTGTCCACCAGCGACTGAAATATTAACTGATAATTCTCAGCGCGGGGTGTGACGCCAGCGAATACTGATTGAGCCCTTGGCGCCAACTTATCTATTAAATAATATAACTTGTCGGCACCGGTCAACGAGCTATTATCGTGTACCGTTGATTTAAAACTGGCATAGAATAGTGGCTGTAATGAATTTTGTATGTCACCATCAAAATACATTATCTCAATCGCAGGCAACCTCGGCGTTCGAACAGTTGTATAAACCTCCGTTTTAACCTCGGGTTCAACAGTTTTAAGACGAGATTGAATGCGTTTAATAACGCAATATAGGTCCTCGAATGAAGTATACGCTTGAAAACTAGGCGAAGTTTTCGGATTAATAGATAGCAACCTCGCGTTGTAGGCATCTAACAAATTATGAAAATCTGTTCGAATATCACCTATTGTCATACATTGACTGAGAAATAATTCCTTATCTGCCTCGGAGGACTCGGCAGTTTGCGAACGTTTATATATATTTTGAACACGTTAGAACAAAATATTACGTTTAGCGACTAGAATGGCTAACTCTGGATCCTCCGCCATTTTGAGTTATATTTATTATAATAATCAAAACACTATTCAAATTATATACCTAAGTATTTATAATATACGTAGGTTATGCGATATTTATGTTACACCCAAGTATCTATTTACTAATTTACAAATAGAATACCAAAGAATATATGCGGTTTAATTATTTATTCCTACAGGCAACGACTTTAAAGCGGTTGAAAATATAATAATATGAGATTTATAATAGACCTATGATATTTCGAATAATAATTCCAATTAGGAATCTCTGTAGGTAGCCACGTTATATCGTGTATTACCTACGGTTTCCCTAAATATGGGTTTATAGAAGCGAAAATATGTATTACCACTGCCTAGCTAGGCACTTTTAGAAGCTACATATGCGGGAAATTAAATAAAATCTGGATATAAATCCGTGATGGAAATGGATTAAGATCCGGACCAAACGTGGTCCGGCTCGAATGGACCAAACAATGACCGCGCGGGCCACCTTGTGTCTGGCGATAGCGAATAATTTCTCTTCGATATTTTTGTGGACTGTATTTCATGAGGTATCTGGCGTCGCCAGGTTAATATGCAGTATTAATTAGATGTAATGGAAAGGTATAGGAAGATCCGCTTACGGGCGTCTGCAGCTGGAGTCTTCTCTCTTTCTTCTGCTTACAACACTTTAGTCTTTCCAGTATTCTTATCGCGTTCTATAGGAATATATCTCACTTTCGTGGGCGGTAATTAATAGCGAAAAAGTCTAAATAATACACACGCTGTCCGCCATTGCACACTGGCGTCCAGTGTTCAATCTTCGGTATACGTCGGAGTGGGGAAGCGGGGAAGCGGAGGTGGAATACTGCTTTATCGATATTATGAGATCTCAATCATATTGGCGTTCGATGCTCCCAGATGGCGCTATCAATAACAACGTATACGTAAAATATTCGAATTAGAATTGTATGAAAATCATGACATTGCAGCCGGCATGGCAGCGCCTTTACAATTTAACGTATTCGACGTTGTAGTCTATCGTTCGTGCTAAGCCCACAGACTGCTAATTATTATGGTATAAATTATTAAATGCGAAGGCAGGTAACACACTAATGTACCGATAGTCCATTCAGTGGGCCTAGCAGCAATATTTGACAGCGGCGTAAACGTAACGTTATCGAATGAGAATTGTATGAAAATCTTTCAAAATCATGACAGCGGCCACACAAGTTTCATTCGATAACGTTACGTTTACCCCGCTGTCAAATGTTCCTGCTAGGCCCACTGAATTGCTTCGCGCAATCGGCAATCGCGCTAAATTGTTTCAGTTGAATCGTAAATTAACCGTGAACTCCACTCCACTTTTTGAATGATTCGGAATCGCGCTAACGTTTTGACAGATAGTTGTCAAAACAAAAAGTGCATACGATGCTACTTTTTCTCGCACGTTTCTGAAACGTTTCTTGTTTTAGTGTGTTAAATTGTTGAGGATATGATGTAAAAATTAATTGTAAAATACAATAAAAATAAAAGTAAATTTGAGTTACGATTGGAAGGACAGTGCGATACTGAAATTTGTTCAGGCACAGCGGAATCGAACCGAAATTGAATCATAACCAAAGCAGAGTTGAACCTGAATTTAAGCGATAAACAATAGCGCGATTGGCCTGCGTTCCAATTTAATCTTAACGTCGTGAACAAAGAAACCATATTAATTTGGTCGAATATAATATTTTTGTTTCCAAATATACCTACACCCCCTTATTAATAAAAATATTTACACAACGGATAACTTAAGCAACGTTGCTGTCTTTGTCTGTCAAGTGACTTTTCCAACGCATCAGACAAGGACAGGAACGTTGTTTTAGTTATCCATTGTATAAATATTTTTATTAGTAAAGGGGCTAATGTATGTTTACAAATATACCTAATTCAAATCTTCTTATATATTGTTATGTAATTTGAGTGCGGAAGCTTCAACAAAAGCTAAGTACCTACCTACAGTACGACCACGACCTCAATGTGAATCGGCAATCCGCGCTTCTAGATTCTGTAATTATGAAATAAATAGATGGAATTTGGTATAATTATAGATTGTGTATAGATCTCGGTTTTGGCATCATAAAATAATAAAAGTTTTATATTTTAGGGGTGGCTTTCCATACAAGTGAAGTGGTGATGTAAAATATTTTTTCATTCTACCCCGTCATGTGGGGTATCGTTGAATAGGTCTTTTAAAATAAAGGTAAGGTTTCATACGTGATTTTTTTACTTTAAACGACGACTTTATCAGTCGACCATTTTTTTTTGAGTAATCGGCCTCCAAAGTGGTTTGTAAGTTGGTCCCCCCCCTGGCATTTCTAAACTATACGAGATAGAAACTTATAATTTTCCATGCTAATAGATCATGCTAAAACCTCTTTAGGAAAATTATTTTGTGCGAAATCGGACAATT
This sequence comes from Phengaris alcon alcon, assembly GCA_037179445.1. NCBI lineage: Eukaryota > Metazoa > Arthropoda > Insecta > Lepidoptera > Lycaenidae > Phengaris > Phengaris alcon. The sequence continues at coordinate 1,731,590 of JAYRCH010000031.1, forward strand.
ACTTTTGAAGTAATTCAAAGAGAACCAATTGCGCGTTGATAGTTACGGAACCCTCCTTAGACATGTCCGGACATGCTATTGCACTTAGGTTTTTTTCATACGTCGTCTGTCATTTGACTATGTATGAAAAACGACGATTGCCGAAAGGCATTGACTATATATGAATAGGCATTTAGAAGAGGTTCGTACCTCATCTAGACTCTAGTTAATGTCTATTCATATTAAAATATTCCGTTAATAAATAACTAAAGTGCGGTCTCCTATAGTATTTTGTTTACAAAAATATAGTTAGTTTCTACGGTGTATACATGTGTAGGCTTTCTATTAGGCGATTCGACTTCTCGTTTGTTCCCTATGTTATAAGACAACATGCTGAAAATGTTAGTATGTAATAAAACTTACAATAGGTCCCGTACAATATCGTTCACATGAGCATTGAATTTCTCGTACACAGAAGATCTGTGGCTCGTCTCCAATAAACTCAAACCTGTGTTCTCAAAATCTGTTAATTCATTTGCCAATATGCCGTAAACCTGAAAATTTAAACTACAATTGTATTATAAGTATGTATTCATTCAATAACATTATCAACTTAAGTAAGAAAGTAATACCTGATCATCAAAATATTGTGTTAAATATTATTAAACGATGTTATTTTGTTCTCTAATAACAAGATGGCGTTGCTAATGTTTAATCATTAATGTGTTCAATTAATGTTGAAGAAAATTAATTACAATTATAATATTAGGTAATTACATATAAAATTGGCGTTTTGTAAAGTCATCGAACATAAAGTCGATTTTTTTTAAACATAATATATTTATTTATTCAAAGTATATACCATTGCTATCTATGCACTTTTGCCATCTCATAGGTAGTTCATTGATTCCTTTACTAAAAAAACCATTCGGACAGGAATGAATAAAATCTTTGAAGGCGCTTTGGACTGCCCCATCGGAGTTGAATTTTTTCCCTTGCAAGAAGTTATCCAAATTTCGAAAAAAATGGTAATCTGTTGGAGCAAGGTCCGGAAAGTACGGTTTATGTCTTAGACATTCCAATTGAAGCTCCTCTAATTTGGTAGCCGTCTGTTGTGTGGTCTAGCGTTTTCGTGAAGCAGCAGTGGCCTAGAGCGAATGACCAACCTCGATTGTTTAGCAGCTAGCTTTTCCATATATACCAGACGATTATGGCAAAAGACATCTGCCGTAACCTGCCGGCCAGATTTAAGAAAGCTTTAGTGAACGACACCGGCACTAGTCCACCAAACGCTCACAAGTACCTTTTTTTGAGTCAATTTTTGCTTGGGGCAGGCTTTGGCTGGTTCGCCAGTGTTCAGCCATTGGGATGAGCGTTTCCGATTATCGTACAGGATCCACTTTTCATCACAGGTAATGATTCAATTTAAAATCCCTTTATTATTGTGCCGGTTGAGTAATGTAACGCAGCAGTCGACGCGCGTTTGTCGGTTTGCTGCTTTCAATTCATGAGGTACCCACCTTTCAAGCTTTTTCACCTTCCCAATTTGCTTCAAGTGGATTAAAACAGTTTTATCACTAACACCGCTGCCTGCAGCTAACCATGACGTGGTTTGCGATGGATCCACATCCACAATAGCCTTCAAATCTTCATTATCAACTTTGGCCTCCGGACGTCCACGATTCCACGCCCACGTTCGGCAGGTCGAAATTTCCAGAACGAAAACGTTGGAACCAAAAACGCACTGTGTTTTCTTTTGCAACACCGCCTCCATGCACATCATTAATCCTTCGAGCCGTTTCTGCAGCACTGGTGCCACGGTGGAACTCGTACTCGAAAATACTCGTTTGTATACAAAATATAATTAATTACTATCAAAAGTATATTAAAATGCGGTTCCTCTCCACAAGTGTAGCCAATCATCGTAAACAATTCTAATTTCTATGCGGCGGGGATAGTATTTGTATTTGCTTCAATTTTCCCTCATAACTTAATTTAATTAAATTGTTTATTTCATGTGCCAAGAGACATCTAGTGACACATTTGTGTACTATTTAAAACTGTTTACATACTTTTCAACACAAGATGACGCTTAATTTATTTTAAAATTTCAAATTATAATATGTGTAATTAAAAGCGTAATAATATGTAATATTATGTTATATAATTAGTAATAATTTATCAAGACATTTCAAATCTAGTGTAAAAGCCACAAAATTAAAATATATTATGATTATGTACGTACACTACTGCAGTTGCTTCGGATTTGGGATTTATGGATATATTCTATTTTAAAAGGCCGTTTTAAAACTATAGGGCCCCCGAGTTAATCAAACAGTTTGACTCAAACCTTACGTGTTAGATGCAACCATTTGACGTCGGTTTGATAGGTTTGTCAAACGGCACTGTTCAGTTTCACTGCGACTTCACTGTCAAACAAAACAAAAATAAGTAATTCCATAAACGACCTTCAAACCCTTAAATATTTGACTTGAAACCGTTCAAACGAGTTTTCTAAACGATCAAATTGGTTTGACTCAAACCAAAATTTACGTGTTTGAGTCAAACCGTTTGATCGTCTCGGGGCTCATAAGGCAGAACTTGAGAAAACGTTATGATCTATGGCATAATATGGCAAAATGTTTTTGTATTTTTCTATTATTTTATGTTATTGCGGTTCTTAAATATGTAATATTATTTTTTTTTTTTTCATTTATTTAGGAACAAACAGTTATTTAATACAAAATATTTTTATAAAGTAATACATAATTATGAAACGTAAACCTAGAGTTCCATAGAAAGAAGTAATAAATATATAAAACTTAAAGCTACAACACATGCATTCGGATCAGCTTATAATAATATTTCTAATTTTGTAATTTGCATTTTGTTTCATTTTACTTAAAGAGCAATGAAACAGATCTAAATCATCAAAATACTTATTATATATATTACAAGACCTTCTAATAAAAGCATTATTAGCATTAGAAGTCCTGGATTGCGGTACACTAAAAAGGTTTCTTTTTCTAACATTTCTTTCTTGTCTCCGGGGCACACGAATCTCAATACTTCTAAGTATCTCAGATGTATCTACAATGTTATGAATTATTTTGTATAAGAACACAACATCACAAACTAGACGGCGCTTTGCCAAGGGAGGTATGTTATATCTCGAAATTGAAGATTCGTAATCAGTATATAAGTTACCCATTCTAAATTCCAAGCACTTCATAATTTTTTTCTGTAGTGTTTCCAATCTCTCAGAGTGAGATTTGTATTGCGGAGACCACACCGTACTAGCGAACTCTAAGTGACTGCGGATATAGCTATAATATAGTATCTTGTAGGTAAAATAATTCTTAAAAGGCTTAGAGATACGCAGAATAAAACCCATTTTTTATAGGCCTTAGCTAATATTTCATTAATGTGTGAAACAAATGTAAGTTTAGAGTCCATCAAGACACTCTGATGTTCTTTTTAAATATTTCCCACCAAGTTTATATTTAAATAAAATCGGTTTATGTTTAAGGCTAAAAGTAATTACATTGCATTTATCAGGATTAAGGAAAAGGTTATTTTTGACACATTCATTTTCAAAAACCGTTATATCATTTTGAAGAAGTTCACAGTGATGTGTGTTATAGATAACTCTAAATATTTTTGTATCGTCGGCATAAAGAAGGGTGAAGCTATTTTTTAAAACACTACTTATGTCATTTATGTATAGAACAAATAGTAGTGGTGCTAAATGTGACCCTTGAGGCACACCAGAGGTTATTTTCCTATAATTAGAAGTAAAGCCTTTTAAAACAACAACCTGATACCTGTTATTTACATAAGAACTTAACCAGCGAAACAGATCGCCATGGACACCAAGATTCCAAAGTTTTAATAATAAGGTGTAATGAGAAATTTTGTCGAAAGCCTTGGCAAAGTCGGTGTACACGGCGTCTACTTGATATTTTTTTATCAAAGGCATCGCGAATAATTTTCGTAAAAGATAAAAGATTACTCTCAACGCTACGTCCCCTATAGAAACCGTGTTGTTGCGGAGAAATAAATAGACGGACAACAGCAAATAGTTGTTGAGCAATAATGTCTTCTAAAATCTTTACAAATACACAGGTCTTAGAGATGGGTCTGTATTTTTCTATATCATCGCTTAAAGAACCCTTAGGAATTGGAGTTATCCAGGCCCTTTTCCATGCCAAAGGAACACAACCTTCTGATATAGATTTTTTATACAAAATAGTTAGAGGAGTTGTTAGTGCAGATGCACATTTTCTTACGAGACTCGGATGTACACCATCAGTTCCAGCTCCTTTTTTAGGATCAACTGATTTTAGAAATTTATTTACTAAGTTTTCGGTGATTTCAATAGTTCCAATGTCAAACAGGGGATTACTAGGCGGCTGTAGATTATTTATGGACGGAGCGTTCACTGTTGGGGGTTCAAAAACTGAATGAAAGTGAAAACTGAATTAAACAAGTCACATATATCTCTTCCATTAGTGACATATTTATCCTTATAATGCATTTTTTGTGGCAGTTCACCAAAATTAAAGTTCGACTTTACATATGACCATAGGCATTTCGGGTTCATCTTAATCATGTTTTCAGAGTCAACTATGTATTTTTTATAATTTTCTAGTTCCATTAATTTTGAACGTTTTCTTAATAATTTAAAAGTTTCAAAATCTAAAGGGTTATTGTAAAGCTTCCAGCGCTTATGATATTTTCTTTTTTCATTAAGTAATTTTCTTAGAGGTTTTGTGTACCAGATCGGACAGGATTTAGTGGAAGATCGCACTTCGCGTTTAGGAATAAATTTATTTAATTGATTATTTAATACGTTGTAAAATTAAAAAATACATTCTTCCATGGACAGTTTTTTAAATAATAAATTCCAATTTATTTTGAAAAGCTCATCATTTATGCTATCAAAATTTGCTAGATTAAAATTATATGCGGTATTATTATTTGGTTTGAGAATTATCTCAAACCAAATAATAATACCGCATACATATATGATTACATTTAAATCTGCTGATATGGTAATTAACAGAGATTTATGATGGGCATCTTCTGAAGTTAAAGAATCGTCACAACATGTTACTACACAGTTTGTATTGCTGAATATTAGATCAAGAATCAGATCGTTAATATTTGTAACAAAATTATGTTGTTTTAAATTTGTAAAAGCCATAAATTCATTCAAAAGTTGTACAGACGTATTGTTATTTACGGTTAAGGAAATATTTTTATATGAGCAATTCCATTCAGCGTCAGAGATATTGAAATCTCCTGTGACTAGAAAAATGTCATTGGGATAATCCACTATAAGTTGGTTTGTTATATCAAAAATTGTACCAAGGGCATCACGATGTCCAGGACCATGGGGAATGTAAATACAGCCAATATTGAGGGAAGATTTATTGCGGTTATTCAGGGGTATAGAGGTCCAAATACATTCTGAGGCGGTAGGGGATGGGGTAGGCCAGTTACGTTTAAAAGGGCGTAATGCGGATCTTATAGCGATAATCACACCACCACCGCGAGAGACCCCGCTCGCTTCGGAACGATCGCATACGATAAACTACAAAATCGATAAACTACAAAACTACTGTCAAAATATTCTCGATCATAGAAATCAGCTGTGAGCCAACTTTCTGTTAAGCAAATAAAGTCATATTCACTCTGAGCGACCATAGATAGAAATGTATGAGATTTTGTTCGTAAGCCCCTAACATTTTGGTAATAGCCATTAATTAGTGTTGACATTGTTAATAATTAATTTAATTTGATATTTTAAAGTGGTCAAGAATACGAAAAAGAAACCTTGATGATAATCACAAATCACTAATGAAAAATCGAATGTTTTGCAAACAAGTATGAAAAAGAATATTTTGTAACATAAGCTAAAGCCTGTACATATGTAAGAACAAAAATAATAACTACATAAGCTAGAACTAAAACTTGTACATATAAAAAACGCAGTATAAGAACAAAAATAATAACTACAATTACAGTCGTATTGAGTAATATTGGCATAAGAAGAGCGATAAATATTTAGAATTTTAAGTAAGAATAGTCATTTCAATTTGTCTAGATCAATATCTTTAGAGATATATATAGCTTTTGATTTATCGTTTTTTCGCATCATAATCTTACAATCACGAACACATAAGTAAGAATAGTTTAAATCCTTCTTCAGCTGTCTGGTTCGCTTCAGAAGAAGTTTTTTATTCAGAGTGTGAGTTTTGTCGCTCACATACAGGTTAAGTGATGGGCCCGGAAGGCCTATGTCTGCAGTAGTAAGACCACGACGAGCGCGGACCGCTGACAGAAAGCCATCCTTGCGAATACGCTGAATAAACCTAACTATTATTGCCGGTGGTCTATTATCCGCAACATTGTCTGTGGTAGAATTGACGCTTGGCCTACCAAAGCGAGGTACACGGTGTATGTGATCGATGTCCACAGGTTCTATAATAAAGCCGACCTTGTTGGATATGGGATGCAGTATGGTGACAAGGTTCTCGCCTTTAATCAAAGGTACCCCGGAGATTTCAACATTATTCATTCATGACTGTTGATCTCGGTTTTCATTTTCTTGCTTAAGACGTGCGACCGTTACTTGAGCAGCATCGAGGTCTTGTTGCAATTTACTTATAAGGGCCAACTTCTTTTCTACTTCTGTTAGCCTATCGTCAAAATAGCCGAGTCTAGACTCCATGCTACCCCATCTGTCTTTGAGTGCCTGCACACCCGATGATGTGGATTTTATATCGGTCTTCATATCCGAGAATTCCGCCCGAAGTGCCTTTACTTCTTGCAATAATTCCAAGAATTTACCTTTCTGGTCGATTTGTGCAGAGCTTCGGCACTGGATGCATATCCATGCTGCTTTTTTTTCCTGCTTAATTTACGGTAACTGGTCTCTGATATACCGGGGCAAGCATAATGAAGGACTCCAAGACAGGTATTACATGTAACATAGTCGGTAGCATCTTCGTTGCACTTAATGCAAATCATATTTAAGTCAATTAAAATTATAAACTTTTGTTGGTACTTTTTGACAGTATAATAATATTGGTAGATATTAATATTGGTAGAATATTAACCATTGAATATTCGTTAACGTGCACAAATGTGGGCAAGCGGTACAACTTCAAAAAACCTGCTATTTTGTGTTCCTCCAAAACTCCCTAGGAACTTTGAGTAAAGCTTCTACCACTTCACTGAATCGACTGACTTGACTCATTGACTGCACTGACTATTTATTTGGACTTTGACTAGACTTTAGACTTGACGATATACAAATACGTTGTTGAAATAAAAATAAAAAAAGCGGCTGTCAAATTATACTCTCGTCTCTATGCTCCTATCATCAGTTGACAGTTTTCAACTCTAGTCTCTATGCCAAACTAAGTGCAAACTTGAAAGTCGCGACATGGTGGAGGAAATCGATTTTTAGGCTTTGTCGTAAAACTTGGGAGATATAAAATAATATTATTTATTCAAGGATATGCCTCCAGTAAGGGATGATTTAGTGAGAGAAATTAATTGTCTAGAAATAAGTGTATCGGAGAAAAGTCCCGCAAAAAGCAGTGCACTTGTAGATGTAAGAGCGTGCAATAAACCTGCCGCTAAGGTGAGTTTTTCTTTTATTTTATTTAACTTATTAATTATTTTTGAACAATTAGTTGCAATTATTTACGGACATTTATATTATGTTCATTTAAAAAGCAAACCTTTCTTCAAAAATGGGATAGACTCGTCTAAAATATTCACTGCTATGATGAAAAAGTTTTTAGACAATATTTTTTATTTTATAATTTTGTAAATGTTATCGCTCATACTTAGTTGAAGGATTTTTCTAACTTGCTAGAATTTATCATTTGTTAACTAGTTAAAACATCGTAGTCTTTGTATTTATTTATTGTTCCAATATATGAAACTTCCTAAATTAATAAAGAAGAATGGAATAGAAAACTTTTTATTTGCACAAAAACACACACACATAACAATAATTAAATAAAGGAACTGTACAAAAAGGCGGTCTTATATAGCATTTTCTGCCAGACAATAGAAGAAAGAAGTTTTATACTTGCCATTTTTTTCTGTTAATAATAAAGTACAGAACAACGAAATACTTTCCATATCCTATTTAAATTGAATACTATGTTCAAGATTTAACTCATAAAAGTTTTAATGTTGCCTTGTAGAATTTAGCTAAAAAGCTAATTTAATTTATATTATAATTTCGAAACTTTACTAAATATTCCTATGCAACTTCATATTTTCATCAGTTTCCCTTTTGAGATTGAGAAGTAACTTTCTTTCCATATAACTTCAGAGACAAATAAAAGATCATAGAATCATTAAAAAAAATTTAATAAGAATATCAGAGTAACTATGGTTGATATACCTAATTCACACAACAACTTGCTCTCGATATGGCTACACATCATTTTCAAAGCTGTTGGGCTTACATGCTGTTTGCCTATCTCACATTGTGCCTAAAATTTTGTATATAGATTTCCTATCTATGCAATGTTTGACTACATTTAACTGTCATATGACAAAGATACTATTACAATATTCTATTTTCTCATAACTGTGGGAGTGCCATGCTCTGGCACGATTCGGCCAATACCATGACCTCAGAGAACTGGGTTCAAACAACCCTTGTGTTGTGTGTTAGTCGTTTTGTGAATTAGGTGTGCCAAGTGTTAAAGGTCAGAGAATAACCCTTCACTGTATACATAATATAATTTTCCAAGATGAGAGTTAATAAGTCAAAAATTTGTCAAAAAAATGAAACAGTCCTTGTAAATAGTTACAAAAATAATTTTAGCTGTACAACACCGTCTCCACTCTCAGACTTATTGTGGGTTGTATTATAATTAACTGCTATTACTGTCTTGTCCATGTTTTCATTAAATACAGTGGGGCTAACATAAACAATTGACAAGGATGTACATGTAACATCTATCAAATCGCCTGCACAAAGCTGGACATTTTATTTTTTTATGAACACACTAAATATATGTTGTAAATAAATTATTATGCAAACAAAGTAGTTTTTAACTCATGTTTGCTAAGTATCTATTAAATTACTTAGTATTTATTCTGGTGCGCCCTACTCAGGTGAACGAACCATAATGATATGACATTATGAACCCACTTACTCAGAAAATAAGTTAACATACTAATCCAGTTAAAAATAGTTTCCTATATTTCATAAATCTGTCAGTACTTACTAGCATATCATAATGTAGGAATTTGTATTTCATCATTATTTAGTGTCACTCATACTTAATTAATAAAGTAATTACTAATAATATGCCGTTTTATAAGGTTATAAGAATGTAATTATTTAATGTGTTTATTTTTATAACATAATATATTTAGTCCCTGTGTCCCCCAAAAGTTAATTCCTATTGTGGTATGAACACAAAATTTATTTATTGCTTCAAAGAAATTCAAATAAAACAATTATAGACACATTGAATGATGAACATGACCTTGCTTTTTAAATGAATATAATATTATGTCTGATGGAAATCGAGAAAATTTATGTAGAAAATTTTAGCATGTCCACATTATACAGAATTTAATTATGTTACTAGGATGACTTTCAAATAGAAAGCCGAAAAAATGTAATCGACGCATAACTCTGCTGTGGCTCAGTTTATGTAGAAAGCAACAAACTGTTAAATGTTATGTAAAATTGTTATGATTGATATTCAATGTTTTCGCGATTCTCAATTTGAAATTCTCCCAGCAACGCGCCCAGCGTGCGCGCGCGCTTTTCTCTTTTTTTTTTCGCGCGTTACGCACGCGTCCAAGAGCAATGTCGTAATAATTACATTTAATTCGCACTAGTAGTTTGTGTACGTTGCTATATTGTAAGAGCTATTTTTATTGTAGTTTTGTTTTATATATTTTCAGTGCTTGTTTGCCAGTTCGTGATGAATGTGTTCTGTAAAATGCACAACTTGTATACGTAGAGTGTGAAAATTGTAGTGCCGCATGTGTTTGCACCCTATTGGCGCCAACATGACCAATTCACAGGTACCTGATCTTATCCTCAGTTTTTAGGTAGTGGTGTCACCCTAGTCTATCTATCTTAGATGTACATTGGGACTGAACTGTCTTTTTTTATTTTCCCAATTTTCCATAATAAAATTGAAAAGAGCTGTCGTGTTGAAACGTATGTTACTTAGTGATACATATTATTTCGAATTCTAAAATTAAAAGTACGAAATTTTTGAATTAATTAATTTATAACAGTAGTCGAATATAGGAAAAGTCACATCGTATTTTATTTAAAACGACATTAAAAATGGCCAAAATTTTTGCAATTTATATTTATTAAATAGGACTTATATATATTAAAATATAATTTAACCATATTTTCCAATACATCCTTGATCCTGACATCATACAACTAACAACAGCAGTCATTATTATAAATCTGTTAGCAATGACAGAATGCAAAGAAACTTATTTTATAATAATATATTAATACGAGAAGCAAAATCTTTCAGTACAGTATTACGAGAATTGTGCGAACAGAGGAGTATGAAATTTGGCACAGTTAAAGTTTATGTGGAGGAAGGTGTGCTAATGTTTTTTTTTTTTTTAATTTAAAGACATCAAATTAATAAAAATAACAACACACACTACCTCAGATAATTAATACACACTACCGTGCGTTTGATGGATAGGATGTTGTTACACGTTGACTTTTGTCAATCTGTCACAACATTTCGATACATTATTTTTCTATCTAAAAGGCAAAAGAATCATTAAACATTTGTAACTTATAATTATAAATTGAATTATTATGGGCAAATTTCGATCACAGGGCGACCTTTAGTAATCTTAATTACTCAATTTCCTATTCATTGGTAAATAAATGAATTTAAATTAGTTCTAACTTCTAGGTCATTGTATATTTTCAACACAAAAATATATTGTATATGTGATGCTATGTAGAAACACAAGCAACTTAGTTAACTCTTCTCTGTACTTCTTTTCCATATCAGAAGTCACCATAGCCAGATAATTACTTTATTCAGGTATGTACAATGTACAGTCATGACCAGAAATATACGCAAAATAAGCACGTAAATGATGCAGGGCCTGTTTTACAAGCGCCTAATAAGTGTTTTAGTAGAACGATAAAGTAATTAAAAAATAATAAAAGAAAAAGAAATAATAAGAATCACAAAATTATTTATCTTACCGGGATTCGAACCCACTACATTCCGAATTTCCAAACAATGTACTGTGTAATGTAATGTGGGTACGCATATACTAAGCTGCCAATCAGACTGAAGCAAAAGAGTCGAAATTATTGATACATTGTTGCACGACGAAATAAAAAAACATATACATATTGCTTAAAAACGCGCAGTTTCTTAGGGATAAGACCTATCTGGATCGACTTTTCTCATACAAAACTCCCTGCATGCTAAATTACATAGTAATATTTATAGCCGTTGTCGAGATACCGATTATATATATATATACATATATATACAAAATCGTCTCGTTTAAAGTATAAGATTAGACAATTGTGAAACAGCCAATAGGCCCTAAATATTGTATCTGAAATAAACTTTCAAATAAAATCTATCGCACGTTTACAATAGTTAAGTACAGTGTTGGATACATTTCTTTGATACATTGTCGTAAACATATTTTTGCTCGTGACTGTCGTCAGTTTCGCACGAATCTCGCGATTGCGGTGAGAAATGTAACAATTGCCAATTATCACACCTGCAACTTTTTGCCGATGTCACTATGTAACTTCTCACTATTGAAAGGTCTATAACCTGCACAAAATAATATTAATTAAACTAATGAAGGCTTCTTTTAGAGCCTAATTAATGCCTTTAGGGTATTTTTATTCTTAGTCATATTTTTTATGGGAAAAGTGAGAAATCAGCTAGGTATATTATAAATTCAGATTTCTATTAATCTCAAATTATTTTTAAGGATTGTAATGATACTCGCTATTTTGCCAGTATAGGGTGTTTCGTTTCGAAGCAAAGTGGTTTAAACAGCAGATTTAATTACTGTAATTAAAATACTCACATGAGTGCACTCGATATACTATATTATAGATATATTTAGTATATCGATATTTGTTGTTGTAGCGGCAACAGAAATACATCATCTGTGAAAATTTCAACTGTCTAGCTATCACGGTTCATGAGACAAAGAATTAATTAGTAAGCCGGTTATTACACAATCACACAAATAAATCAGCTGATGTAATAATTGTAACGCTTCGATTGTTATTATTTTAATATTATGTTTTTTTACTAGCGTGTAACAAAATGAACACTTGCCTGAAACTTTTTTTTTTCCTGTTACATTATTTAGTAATAGCCTATACCTTTGTTTATGTAAGTAATATTGCATCTGTGATATATTTTTTTTCAAGATATTAGCAACAGAATTTTTTTTAGACACCAAAAAGTATAAAGTATGTAAAAAATCGATCCCAATTTTTTTTTCACAAAAATTTCATGGACACCTCTTGAATTGAAAAGCGGCTACTGGTATACTACTAATAAATGTTTAAACGCACATAAAATACTAGAGTAGGTACCACGCTCTATTAAAATTGGTTACAGCAATGTTATGTAAACAATAATATAAATTATACATAAAAAAAATTTGGTTTACAATTTGCGCATAATGTTTTATTCGAAATCATCTTTTTACTTCACCCACAAATTATTTTATATGTCAACATAAAAATTATGTCATGTCAACCAAAGTTCTTCTGTTTTTTATACCTACATATTAATGTCACTACATCTTACCTACATTTCTTTAATAATATAATATGTACAGTGCCTGTACCTAGTAATAACTTATCTAAAGTGTCATTAATATAACCATAAACTAATAGTAATCTTGTCTATATTTTAACCCATAGAACAAATTCAAAGTTATAGGAAATCAAAAGTCACACACACTCTGTATTATAAGTATTAAATGCGTTCCTCAAAATATTTTTAAATAATTACAGTTTAAACCATAATTGCACTTGTAGTTAGCCTTAAATATATTCTTATTCATAGAAAACCTATCTACTAATTAGTAATCTACGACTATTCGGTGAAAACGGTAAATGGTCTCACGGGATTTGAACCATTGTCCTTATTGTATACATAATGTGGTGATCAAAATTCCATGCGTATGCGTGAAAAAATGTGGAACAATTACCTGCAGGTCTAAAATGGCCACATTAAGTGAATCGTAATCGTATGATACATCAACTTTTGTAGAAGTTGCTCAGATTTTTGGTTGGTTTGGTTTTGTTTATGAGAATACCATCTTGCTGTTTTCACATACCTACATCGTAACTGTTATTGTAAAATTTTATTAGAAGAATCGACCTTCTGAACTCAAAAGGCTTTTTTCGTTAGTTCCTATCACAATTCACGGGTATTGTGTATTCAATAACTGTATTGCAATATACCTTGATAATCAAAATCCGTGGCCTCCTGGTATATTGCTTAGGCTAGAGCCTACAGAGCGTTCAGGTTTGATCCTGATCCCCAATTGTCGTATTTAAATTAGACTGTCAATTTACTTTCAATGAATTATAAATGAATCGTCTTGATATCATAAACTGATTTTTGGAGTTTTGAAATATCAAAAGGCGTTAAACGCTAGTTTCTCGTTAAAGAGAATATAATTTTGCTGTTTTAAAATATCGAGACTGCATCGAAATTGTATTATTGTAAGATTTAAATTAGCAGAATCTACCGTCTGGGTTGTGTTGAGTAAGAATGAGATTTTATCAAGTACAATTTTTGGAAACTTTCTGAAAAGAATAACTTTCTTTTCAAGCCCGTAAAGTATGCCAATTGCCAACCCACATCAGGCTTACATCGAAGAGACACCCATGTCAGCGCAGTAGGGAAGTAGCGTTAGGGCGAACGCTCACTTGAGTGGCGACAGTTTTTAGACAATACTTGTCTATGTGAGACAAGTCTGTCGAAACTTAAACGAAACGTTTTGACCCCACAGTTTTAAGGCAATTTTGTCGGTAGACAGTATTGTCCATGAGACGATTTGTTTCAAGTGTTTATGTAAAGCAGTAGTCGCCTCCATTGGCCAGTGGTTTAGACCTTGGCTCATGACTACGGAGGCCGTGGGCTCGATCCCCGCGTTGGAACGACAAAAAATATTGTTTTCAAGTCCGAATAGGCAGGCAATAATCACGGCAGGCTGATCACCTGATTTTCTGATAAGAAAGATGATCCATGCGTCGGATGGGCATGTAAAAAGTCGGTCCTGCGCTGCAACTGAGCTCTTGCCAGTCGTGTCGGCCGTCCGTCCCACTGGGTTACGAGAGTAAAGGAAGAGAGGGTGTATCTCATGAACTGATGAAACTTTTCACCGATGATGCATTTCTGTTGCCGATATAACAACTAATACTAAAAACAGAATAACATAAATATTCAAATGAAGCTCCCGTACAACATTTTTGATTATTGCCGTTTTGTACGGGTTCCGTGCGTGAGGCCGACTCGCACTTGTTTATATTAGATTTGCGTAGAGACGGAGAAAGCGCGATGATGTTGCTAATATAAGATTTATGTAACAAAGGTAAGTCTGCGTTTCCTACATAGATATCCGCATCTACAGACGAAAGGTCTTATTACCTAGATAGATCATCTCTAATTCAGATAGGATAAATGGGTATTGTTATTTTTAATTTCAACGTAAAGATAGAGAAAATATAGGCGTAGACACCACTACTTATTCGGATTGTCTGATATTTTTAATGTTCTTGATTTTCCTATAGCGTATTGTTACTTTTAATTTTACCGTGTTTTAGTAATTTACCTAGATTATACTTTTGAGTGTGAAACATAAAAAACAGTGAGTTAGATCTTCTTTTTATGTGGTGAGAGATGCGTTTTGACTGCCTTGACACATTTAAACAGATGATTTGTACAATTGCGATGATTAACATCTGTCAGACTACCCGCGATAGCTTAATTTTTTAAGGTTTAATGACTTTAATATTCATCAACCATTTCAATATCCAGGTATGGTTCCGAGGCGTGCGCAGTTCGAAGTTCCGCCATGTGTACGGGGTGCCGTTCAAACGTGAGCGTTGCTATGACAACATCAAGATCACGCGCAACGCCCATGACTCCAACTTCTGCGCGGTCAACCCCAAGTTTGTGGCGATTGTCACCGAGGTGGCCGGTGGAGGCGCCTTCCTAGTGCTGCCGCTGGACCATGTAAGTGCTTTGAAGTCACGTTATCACGCGCAACTCTCATGTCTCCAACTTTTCGTGGGCGTCTAGTTACGCCCACTAAGAGCGGGTCATTAGGACACCATGGTAGCGCCACCAACAAAATGAATAGACTTATATGAAAAGCTATATGACCAACTGGACACTAGCCATACAAACAGACTGAAGCTTAATTCTCGTAACTATTACCTGTTTCGGTCCGCGCGATGTCGCATTCACACATGCGTCTATCGCGCGTGAGAGAGTGAGACAGCGCGCGGACTGAAATAGGATTATGATCACAAATAGTTACGAGAATTGGGCTTCTGATCTCGACTGTCGACACTGTGGTGCCCTAGTAAACGAGGGCTCTAAAATATTAATGTATATCACAAACTTAAGACCGAGTTCCAAGCGTTGGATTATTCATGATTCCCTTGACCCGGGCCTCAAGTGCTTCTTTCAACAGGAGGACAATAGTTTTTTTCTTTTGTGGTGGCGCCACTGTAGAGGGAGGTCCTAAAGTACGGCAGTCAAAGTTTGTTATTACGGGTGCCAAAACAAAAATGTACATTTAAATCATATTTAATACAATTGAACAGTAGAGTATACGTATAGAGTATGCCACAGTATTGCGCAGTCCCGTTTTCCTCGAAAAAGGGCATTTTTTCCTTCTTAGCTCCGCTTTTAAAGCACTCACATTCATTGACCCGTAACTTTGCCATAATTGATCGAACGTATCGCTAAATATTCTCAACATTAATATAGATAGAAAAAAACCCGCCAACCCGCAAACAGTGACATTTGATATTTCGAAGACCTCACGCTACACAAGCGTCCCTAGCGGCGTATCCATACGCAATATTGCAATTTGCATATCCATCATTGCACGCAATCTGATCAAGGTCGGAAAATTCCTACAATCTGAAGTCTAAACCAATGCAATCGATCCCTAATTCAAAATCGATACCGTGTAAGCCGTGGCGCTATATGGCGCTATATGTTTACTGTAGATTTATTTCCTTCGTGCGTGATTACCCGATGTAGGTTAATCTTGTTGACTGTAGAGGAAAAATTACAAAGGGCAGAACTAAAGTAGAGTAGTAGATAAAGAAATCTAGGGTAAATGTTTTGTTTGCAACTCTTGGATCGTAGGCAAAGAACGCTCGGCTTCATACATACCGAAGCTAAAAAGCTGTCCTTAACCTTAAAGCCTGTACCTATTTAGGCAAGTTGAATCTCTCTTTTTATATAAGCGTAAATGCCCAATGGTAGACCCTGAGTAGCCCGCATAGGAATTAGGTTTGATTTCAGGTCAGGTAGGACATACCTACCGGGTGTCAATAGTAGACTAAGGGACATTTGAGGGCGGGGTCGTCCATTAATTGTGTGAGACGTTTTTGAGAATTTTTTCGATTATTCTAACAAACCTGTGATTCGTGTACAATTGGATTTCCCAAAATTTTTAATTTAACCTAATTTTCTCGCATTTCGAGTATATTTTTGCCAGGAAAGAATTATATTATAATTTCTGAGAAGCCCCTCTCCCCCAAGTGAGATTTGGTGAGATTCGGCCAGTGCCCTCCCCCATAATACCTAACGTAATTTATGGACGCCCCCTAATTAACGATAATGATGATGATAGTAAATAGTTTTAGATATTCTGCAGCCCCAGTTATAAAGGACATTCCGCCTATTGTCAATCTTCTATTTGAAAGACACCCAACTCTGACTTAAAAATACGTGATCAAAATATTATTAAGACAAAAGAATGTTCCACTGTTATCAGCTGAGTCATATGTAACCATTTAATAACACTATCGTAATGACCGCAACAAGTGGACGAACGTGTTGTGAGGATAAGAGTGTTAGTTATATATATAAGAACTAGGACGCTTGTACTTTTGTACTATTTATCGTTTATATTAGACGACCTCTGTGCCTCGATTCGAACCCATCACATTCCTAATTTCCGAACAAATCAAAAATTCTAGCGTATACACATACCAAACTGCCAATCGGACTGACATAACAAGAGTCGAAATTATTGATATATTGTTGCACGACGAATGAAAAACATTTATAGCGTATATAAATATGTGTAGTTTCCCAGGCATAAGACCTAGCTAGATCTATTTTTCTCCCCCAAAACTCCTACTACTAATTTTTATGGTAATACTTGCAGCCGTTTTCGAGAAACCGATTATGTATATACAAGTTTGTCTCGTTTAAAGTACACTATTAGATTTTGTACGAAGTGAATGTATGTTAAGTTAATACACTTTTTTTTAATTCTATTTGTTGTGTCGAAATGAACCAGTTTTACCTTACTTTAAGACCAAAGTGCTAAGTGTGAGTTTTTCTTTTCGCTTTCGTTCGTGAGCGCGTTTGGCGTTTACTAGGAATTTGTCAGTGATTTGACCTAGTTGTCGCGTTTACAACTAGGTGGCGCTGTACAAATCACATACAAATTCCTAGTAAACGCGCTCACGATCGAATGCGAAAAGAAAATCTCACACTTAGCACTCAGTTTAACAGGCCAAAAAGTCAGGGTTATTTTTAACAATATAACCTGGTTAACAAAGTTTTTAATGTTTTATGCAATTTATAGTTGTGCAATAAACCCACCTGTAATAACACCGCAGTCTTCCTGTGATCCTTCCGCGTAAAGTATACGGAAGGTCACGTGACCGCAACACAATCCGACGTGTCTAGTTTTATAGCTATATCAACGTATAGTGCTACGTGAAACGTGTAGTAATACGAATTCCCGACAATTTTAAAGTCTCGTGTCCCGGCATAATTCTCAAACCCTAGATTTGACACAAAATGTAGCTGACACACGTGTGTGTAGCGCCTTTAGGGCTCTTGCAATCCTAGTCCATCCGCAAAAAATAACTATCTGTACTTTATATCTTACCAAATTCCTATTTTTTTCGCCTTGACATTTTACTATTACTATACAGTATGCTGTATGTGTGTTTACGTCGATATAGCTATAATTCAAATAAAGCATGAAGACTTCGAGACACGAGACGTCCCGGTGCCCAACCCCTAGTCAAATCCCTTGAGAATGGCACAGTAACGTCCACAACGGACGAAATTACGTCATCGGTACACGCGTATTTGTCAATCACCCACCTCAACGCTGTGCAGGGTGTGCACTCAGAGGCTGCATCGAAATAACTCATATCTTATTACACGTCGAAAGACAAAAACATACATAACTTTAAAATGCGCAGTTTCACAGGGATACTAGATCTAGGAGCTAGATCGATTTTTCTCCCCCAAAACTCACTGCATACTAAATTTATGGAACATATTTGCAGCCTTTTCCGAGATTACAATTATATAAATACAAGATTTGCTGGTTTTAAGTAAATGATTAAGTTGTCAGGTTACCGCAATGCCAGGTTTGATCCCTGGCAATGCGGATATTAGGCGATGATATTGATGATTTGTTACCTTCAAATCATATCACCATATAGACCTACAACCTACATCGACTTCCACTAGTTTCACAATTTACTGTCATGACATAGCGACATAAACTAATGACCCACCGTTAAGCGAACTCCAATCATCAACCGAAAACATTCCAAAGCGAATCATCGAATAGAGTTTTAGCACGATGTTAAGTAACAGTATATTAAATAATGGCTCTTAAATGTATGATGCTAACGGTTAAAATGCTCTCTCTGGTTTTGATGAATTACGTGTGTCCAATTGTGTTATAATTATACAACTTTTCAAGCTCCAAATACGATGATACTAATCTGAAATTTAAAGTGCGGGTTGATTGAGAGGAGTTCGGTCGCAGAAGATATAATTTTCTAAAAAATCTAAGATTCGTAGAAAAAATCTAAGAAACACGTTCTACCTAAAGAACCTATGGTCCTAAGATTGTCAGTATAAGGTATGCTATATCTCTTTCATACATAATACCATGCCACATCGAGTTACGAACCTATACCACATAACAGGCCCAGGCATACTCTCTACAAATGATTCGATTATCGGCGAATATCAGCTGTGTTGAACTAAGCCTAGGGTTGACACTTGACACCGAAATAAATATTATGGACACAATATTTCAAACGTCGCGTCAGACAAATATTTATAATATGAAATTATATTGTCAATTATGTCAAGACACGAAACTTGTAAATGCTTAGTCCTGGCTTGAAAATGACCCACGTCCCGCGCGCACCGCGTTGCCCCCGCATTGTCTAGCCGCGTACACATAACCGCGGGCTGTCATACGTGTAAATTGTTGAGTGACGGTTCTTTACGTTAGTTAAATATATTACTTGCCTTGCATTAATTATACCTTAATTTGACTGGACAAGCGATCTGCCACTGCTATCTGAACAACGGCCGCAGAGCGTTATCGGAGTAGTTTTATTATCTTTTTTTCACAAGAGCTCCAATCTCCTTTGAAATAATAATAATTTTGTGTACAACATTATAAATCGATACTGAGGATGTATCTTACAAGCTACCTCACAAGAAAGCAAATCGCCGTATCGCTTATATCTAATCTCACTTTTCTATAGCCGTATACGGCACTTAAAATAATTACGTAGAGCCGAGATTCCATTGCCGATAAGTTTGTTATGACGAGGCAATAATAGATCGTAATTTAACCTCTTATTTCTATTTTACTATTACTATGTAGTTTCCTCTACTCTATTTTTAAAATTTCCTTATATTAGTATAGTGCGATAACTTTCTCTTTGGACCAACGCCATCTAGTGAAAATTTTCTGAACTTTTAATTAACTTTATTGACTACTTGTTATTCTAAATACATATTTTTACATATATATTTTTTCGGCAAAAATATACTCTAGATTACAATGTCAAAATAAAATTCGCAGATCCAATAATGCAAAAATGAATTGAAGTAATTAACTCTTTCACGAATTCGTCGCGTGCACGCAATAATTTTTCTGCAGACTGTGTGGAATGACTTGAGTGTACATATTTCTATTCTGCTATTTCTGCATATTGTTTAAATTGTTGAGGTCATTAAGGTTCCCCCTCGCTAGCTCGCTAGCATTTAGGTCACTTAATTTATCTAGTCTAGACCCTAGCAGAAAATGAATGAACGAATAAATAAATACAGACAGTATAAAATAAAAGCAAGGTAACCCTAATTTTTATTTGGATATTTATAACGTAAAATTAATAATCGGGTTATGTAAATTGTTATTATTTACTTACTTATTTACTGCTTATTTAAACTTTCGTTAAATGTTTTTACTTAAATTAATTACACATAATTGTAGATTGTTAATTATTTAAAAGTAGTGTAACAATTAAAATAATTAAGTAAACAACCGAAATTACCATTAAAATGTAAATTTTAATCCTAAAATACGTTTTAGTTTACGTGAATCGGTTAATTTTACTACAGCCAAGGCTGGGACTATATGAACCGGAATCCGGCGGGCAGAGGAAAATTCAGAGCATTGCAAATAGAACTCTGCGCTAATACAAAAGAGTTGAAAATCCAACAACCTTACGGTGAAGACACCCATCCTTTCGTCCATAGACACTAAACGATTTTTTTTTTTCAGACGGGGCGTTTGGATTTCAACGCGAGCCGAGTGACGGGGCATAAAGGGCCCGTGCTGGATATAAAATGGAACCCGTTTAACGATAACATCATAGCATCATGTTCCGATGACTGCACGGTAATTCCTTCCTCCATTTTTTGCCGTCATTTTCGAACAAATTGGCGCGCATTACACGCCTGTTCCGTTCTACCTACTTTTTTAATTCGCCGTCACGCGGTCAAAACATTTTGATCGTAATACCATAACATTTTATTATGAGTTATATTTTTCTTTTGTGGTAGGATAAATCCACTCGTTAGCAAAAAAATGGAACACCTAAGCAAATTACCAATTATTAGTTCTCTCGCTTTATATTATAATTTTATCTTTTGTGTGTTATGAATTAATTAGTAAGGAATAGTTTTTATTTATATAATTAGTTAGGAATTTCTTACTAATCAATTTACTATTTTCAGAAAATTAAATAACCCACAAGTGTCAGAAAAGCCTGAAATTGTTAATTTGCTCTGCCGTCCGTTTTTTTGCTAAAAAGTGTATATAAACTTGAAGAAAAGTAACGTCCAATATGTCAGTTTACTTTTTCACTATTTTATAAAAAAAATATATATCTAACTGTTAAATTGGGTAAAGAACCATTCGGTATGTATGCTACTGACCATCCCTGAAGGCTGTTTTTCGACTAAACTACAATAGCCTTGACTTACAAAAATGTTAAATTAATCTAAATTTTAGTACTTTTGAAACGTGTTCGTAAAGGCCTTGACTTCATAATCAATACTGACAATGCCATTAAAGGCTATATTGAGATTGTGACTTAATCCACGGATTACAAAGTTACACATGACATGAGCACATTAGCGTCATTAGCGCAATGTGCGTTAAAAGCGCCTAAGTGTAGCGTTTACATAACACTTAAAACTTGATTGTGTTCTAGATAGGTGTTAAAGCTAATAAGTGTTAAATGATTAGGTTATTATTTGAGTGAAATATTCTAAAAAAATCAAAGTCATTTAAACCCCTTATTCGTTTACTATTTAAACTTATATAAATTAATATGCAGCAGTGACGAGGGTTCCTATAACTCGATTCCTGTTGGCTTCACTTACCACTTACCTTTTGAAGACCCTCATCCAAATCTCTATCTACTCTCTATTATACAGGCTAGGACTTCCCTATGAAGGAGAACCAGCCTTCGCCACTGATATGCAGCTATGGTTTTTGTCCTCTAATGGAACTCTGTCTACTGTGTTTGTTAAGATGCTATTTTAAACTAATATTGCTATGAATGTGAGAGATTGAAGTCGTTCATTGTTACAAGACGAGTTACTTTAATTGAATACAATAATAAGCCATAATAGTTTTTCAAGACATAAATAAATGATAGCACGTACAACAATCACATACATTTTCTCTTTCATTTAAAATGCGTGACGGAAAATGTACAATGATGGATATAAAATATATTATATCTATTATATTGTTTTTTCATGAGAAAGTTGTCACTTTTGTTCGAATTATTTAATTCAGCGTGGCATTGTTTTCAATTTTCCCTTTTCATAAAATACTATACTATTTCCTCCATACTAATAAATATTTATCACACAAAACGTACAGTAAAATGGCGGTGTGACGTTCCGTTTGACGTTTTGACATAAATAACTTTATAAGATGTCATGAAGTATTTATTTACAGAAACACGATGTGTTTGTGTCGTCACATTGCCTTCTTGCCGGAAGTTACTTCGAGGTGTTTTCATCAGTAGAAATTATTTATAAATCTTAAGTTTTTAATTTATGATATTTTTTTCTTAGCCAAGTACTACAGGAAATACTCCTTCAATGTATGAAGTTAAATATAAATCAAGTAGCCTATTATCCACTAAGGACAACCTTTTGGTATATATGGTATATACCCAAGGTATATAAGGTTTTGCAAGATAAATTACGGCGGGCATATGATTTAGACAGATAATTAAAAAATAATTATAAAACTGGAAAAAATATACTAATTACATTCCCCTCCTACGTCATTGACAGCTGATTTTTAAACCTAAGTTTTTAGTTAAAAAAAAGAGCTCTTTAATATTATTTCGGTTATTTAAATAGATTGGATTCAGCTGCGTGAGATAAACACCCTTTATTTCCTTTTTTTTCTACTTTTCTATTTTTTTACAGCCTGAACGTCTTTAATTTAAACATTAAATCTTGTTTCCGAAGATCCCGTAATTAATTTTGCAAATTAACTTATTACAGCGAAGGCAGCGAGGATGAAAACGTCAATCCTTGTACCATTGTAAATGTGAAAGATGGATGTTTGTAACTCTTTCACGCAAAAACTACTAAACGGATTCTGAAATTTGGTCTGGTAGTCGTATCAGCTATGGATTAACACATAGGCTACTTTTGTTCCATTGTACATGTGTTGTACAGTGTTCCGGTGGGATACTGTATTTACGCGGGCAGAGCCGCGGGCAAAAGCTAGTAAGCAATATTTATCCGTCCATCCGTCCGTTCCAGGTGAAGCTGTGGCACATCCCGGACGGCGGGCTGTCCATGCACCTGACGGAGTGGCTGGCGGAGCTGAGCGGCCACAGGCGGCGAGTCGCCCACCTCGAGTGGCACCCCACCGCCGCGAACGTGTTGCTGTCCGCCGGGTTCGACTATCTGGTACACCAACCTAGTGGTAACCTCTGGAACAACACCTGTAAATATAGCCCGTCCTAAAAGCACCAAAAAAAACGAGTGTGCTTTAGATCACACGACTGAAGTGAAACTTCTTTTTTCATACACTGGCTAAGGGACAAAGGAAAGGAGTGCTCTCACCTCTATGTTTCCCCTCCAGTAATATACGAAACGTCTCTCTCTCTTTCTATCTTCACTAACTGATATCTCTCTCTCAACTTCCGTTCGCCTAGCCCGATCACACTTTTCGCAAAGATCTCGTCACGCATTCACCAGCTTACTCCCCAAGGCGTAAAGAAGTTTTACTTCAAAAAGTTATGTAAATCCCACTGAAGCGGATATCACATGAATGATTTGCGAGCGAGTTACGAGCAAGATAAGTTAGCGACTTGCTTAATGCTCAGCTCTCGACGGCTCTGCGCACATTTCCAATATTTTTTTAGTAAAAAAAGACTGCCTGACAGAAAATATCAATTAAATTTATTGAAATAGCTGTCCGGTCAAGACTGCATTCTAATTTTATTTAGTATATGCTCTTTTTTTGCCAGAAGTTTCCGTAATTGATTTTGAATAACATTTCTTCCAGATTTTCGTGTGGGACGTGGGCAAGGGCGAAGCGGTAAAGGTGATAGACTGCCACACGGACGTCATTTACTGCATGTCATTCAACCGCGACGGCTCGCTCCTGGCCACCACGTGCAAGGACAAGAAGTTGAGGGTGATAGAGCCGAGACGGGGGATTGTGTTATCTGTGAGTATATCTACGAGTTGATAGTCGTATAACAGCCTGTTTCAATCACCTATCTATCTATAACTATTTGTTAAAAACGTCGCCATTCAATCATTTGACGGTTTTTTGCGATACAAGTGTGACGTTTCTAACAAATAGTTATTGGTAGATAGGTTATTAAAACGGGCCATAACTATGGCAAAGGAGGAGACAGATCGCCTAATATTGTACTTTTTACGTCGTCTATTGAATATTGAGGAAACGCAAGTAAAGTACTCGTATGTTTTGTTAAAAAGTCTTAGGAAATAATTTTTGATACGTATCTTCGGCCAGTCCCAGTAGTAATGGCTGTGCAATCTATATGTATGGGTGAACCCATTTAAGTAAATTTCTCACATGGCTCTCATATACCTTTGAGACACATATAGTCATATTAGTGATGTATTTTCTAGCCGATTCTGATCAATGTATTATATTCCAGGAGGGCCAATGTCACACGGGCACCAAGGCGTCCAAATGCACGTTCCTCGGCGCCGGCGGGCGAGTACTAACCACGGGCTTCTCTCGCCACAGCGACCGCCAGTACGCCGTGTGGGACCCACACGAGCTGCGCGCGCCGCTCGTCCTCGAGACCATAGACAGCTCCTCCGGCGTCGTGTTCCCATACTACGACCCCGACACCAATATGGTACACACACTCGCACTTACGAACACATACACGCATTATCGTGCACGAACGAACGTACGCACACACGCACGTACATAATATGCACTTACAGACACGTAACAGACATTTAATTAACTAACCTTTATTTCAGGCTGTTTACTAATAATTTTGTTTTTATAACAGTATAAACACTGAGGTCAGTTACTCTAAATAAAATCAAACTATTTTAGAGCTTTATTATATCGCCGCAAATAACCAAAAACCAAACCGCATGGATCTGAATCTTGTCGAGAAAATTGATTTTAAAATTATTCTTTTCTTCCGTAGAACTAAATACTTATTATTCTAAAGTATAATAATAATATCTACGGACGCTTTCACACCACGTCAATCTGGTCCCATGGTAAGTTTTCGAAGGACTTGTGTTACGGGTACCAGACATCGGAAATATATTTCATACTTTTTATAATATACATATATTTAAGATTTTTATTAATATTTAATACATATTCATGGCCCAGGAACACAAAAATTTTTGTTGTCGAGCCATTTACAAAGTAATTCACTATTTTCAGGTGTATCTAGCCGGCAAAGGCGACGGCAACATTCGCTACTACGAGGTCGTAGACGAGCCGCCATATGTACACTTCCTGAATCAATTCCTGTCAGGAAATCCACAGGTGCAAACCCTACCATGAATATTATCTACTAGCGACTTATTGATAAATCCATTTTTAAATGAAAAAGACAGAAATTACTGCTCACAAGTACGAAAAAATGATGTTAATGTGACGTATAAAATTATTTTATATACTCGACGTTAAAATCGGCATTCAACTTGAATGCTGCGACGACTGAAGAAATCATAGTCGCGCCGTCGAACTTGCGCATACTATATTTCCTAAGATTATCATCTACCAGGCGTCACGTGACGGCTTATTTTATTTTTATATACTTATATTTCAGCGCGGCCTGGGCTACATGCCGAAGCGCGGCGTTAACACGGCCGCGTGCGAGGTGTTCCGCTTCTACAAGCTGCACACAGCGCGCGGCCTGTGCGAGCCCATATCGATGATCGTGCCGCGCAAGTCCGACTGCTTCCAGGTGAGCTATGTCATCCAAACGGGGAGAAGTCGACCCTCCCGCGATGTCTCTGTGTGTGAGCGAGAAGAGAACAAGAAACTGTCCACATTCATGTTCCTTATAGAGCTAGAGCTCGCCGTCAAAATAGGAGCTCATCGCGAATAAGCATTGGACCACTGCAGATCGCTAGGTGCCTTGTAGAAAATTGTATCTAGCTCATATTTGTAAAACATATTTTTATCGTAAACTAAAGAGATATAGCCAAAATATTGAAAGACATCGCCATTTTTCAAGATGGCGGATCGAGTGGTAGCAATATGAGATAGCAAATTCTAAATTCGGAAAGAATACTGTATAAAAATCTATTAAAATCACGCTTCATTAAGCTTAAATAACTTATTATTTACCTATTAGTAATCATCACAAGAGGTAACTTTATCGCGGTCTGGCTTAGTTTTGGGCAGGTTTGAGCATGCCAGACCGACCGTTTTCGAAAGAGGATTAGAAGACGAACAGATTGACGTATAACTTGACCTTGTTCGTTATGACCTTTCTTTACTCAAAATTCTTACACGTTCAGGGCTGTCTGGCTGGAAACTGGTCAAGAGTAGGACTGCCAGACTTACATTTTTATCGGCTTCTAGTTGGCGAGCAGCCGTATATCACTTTTTTTTTGCTCAAAAAATCTTCATACATTTTGGTCAATAAAAAAACTGCCAGGTTTAGAACCGCCAGACCGGCGGTTTTATATTAAACTTTAGCGATCTGCAGTGGTCCACTGCTTGTTCGCGTTAAGCTCCTTCTTCGACGTCGAGCTCTAGCTCCATTACAGCTCCTCTGCGAGTCTGGATGAGCTTTTAGTATATACTAAAAGCTCATCCAGTCTCGTAAAGGATCAAAATTGGACATTATATTATTGTGTAAGCTAGGAACTTACACATACGACTTTGAGCTGAGGGAAGTAGGTATATAGGTTAATGTGAGGGCTGGAGAAATCTGGGACTGACCTTATTGTTGAGCTGGTGGTTCTGTATCTGGGCGGAGGTTTCTTCTCACTACACTACACAGCTGTTGAGCGGATTATCGATAGATTTATCGCGGTTCGCCGGCGAATCTGGTATTATATTAACGAGCACAAATAAATATGCGCACACGCGTTCGCGTTCACTAGGTTTCGGGATGAGCTGAAAATGCATCCGGCGCGGAAGGGGATCTAAATGCAAGTGTTCGTCACTCTCTGACAGCGCCCCTTTCGGTCGGCCATACATCACGTAGTGATGTCCTTTGTGTTTATTCTAAACGTCGCGCTAGTGTTGGCGCGAACATCCTGGGGGGCCCGCACAGGCGGCGAGCTGAGCCCCATCCTGAGCAGAATCCAGTGGGAGCCGGGCAATCTTGCCGACAGGCCTCCGCAGCTGGCCTTGAGTCGTGTCCAAGTCCACAACTCTGATGACTCCATCCTTCCCAGGTAGCAGACGTGAGATTCTTCCCATCTTCCATTGTAGAGGAGGCAAATTGTCCTCCTTGAGCAGAACCAGTTCTCCAATTTTGGGTGGAGAGGAAGAGGAAAGCCATTTGGAGCGGATTTGAAGGGTATGGAGGTAGGACTTGGTCCAAAGGTTCCAAAAGCGCTGAGAGAGTGATTGAATGAGCTGAAAGCGTTTGAGCGGAGATATTACTCTTTCATCTAGAGTCAGCTCGGGGAGAGCTGTGAGCGGACGGCCAATGAGAAAGTGGCCAGCAGTAAGGGGCTGATAGTCCGTGGGATCGGACGAAAGTGGACTGATGGGCCGAGAGTTTAACACAGCTTCGATTCTAGTGAGCAGAGTTAAGAATTCCTCGAAAGTGAGGTGTTGCTCACCGATAACACGGTATAGAAGTTGCTTTGTGGATTTAACATTAATCTCATGGATACCTCCCATCCATGGGGCTTTAGGCGGATTGAGTAACCAAGTTATATTTTGAGTTGAGAGTTTATGAGAAATGGCGTCGTTATTGTCATTGAGAAATTGTTGTACCTCTAGTAGATGATTCCTAGCTCCTACATAATTTGTGCTACAATCCGAACGTATCAATACCGGAAGTCCGCGACATGAGCAGAACCTTTGTAATGTTGCAATAAACGCTTCGGCAGTGAGCGATGAGACTGGTTCTAAGTGAACCGCCTTTGTAGTGAGGCAAACAAATATGCAAAAATATCCCTTAATTAACTTAGCATTACGTAATTGACTTGATTTGAGCAGAAACGGTCCGGCGAAATCTGTTGATACGTGACTAAATACGGGCTGAGGTATGACTCTATCAGCTGGCAGGTCAGCCATGATAGGTACTTCGGGCTGAGCGCGGCAACGGAAACATCTTATGCATTTAAACGTTCTGTGCCTTATAATGCGGCGGGCAGATAATATCCAAAATTGCTGACGTAAAATAGCATGTAGCGTGTCCGTGCCAGGGTGGCAGTGTATGCGATGATAGTCATCTATTATGAGGTCTACGAGCGGACTAGAACTAGGCAAAATGTATGGGTGTTGAGCATCGTATGTGAGTTCCGAACGAGTGAGTCTACCTCCTACTCTGAGGAGACCGTCCTGCGTAAAAGGCGACAGACGTTGTAGTCGTACTGTGCAGATTCTATCGGTTTGCAGGCGGTGAATATCTTCTGCGAATGCATTCTGCTGTACAGAGCGGATCCAGAAGAGTAATGCTTCTCTACGTTCACTTACAGTTACGAGGGCCTAGTTGTCGCGAGTTTGAATTTAGTTTACAGTTACGAATGAATCGCCTCATGTAGGCAGTGACACCAGTTAGTTTTTCTAAAGAGCTGAAGCGAGTGAGCAGATCACTATCGACACCGGGTATCGAGAAATTGCATGGTACGTATTTTGGTTTGAGCCCTGGCAAGTCTTGTCGAGTATGAGCTGAAGGCATCTTGGGCCAGGTATCCTCTGGCAATTTGAGCCAAGGAGGAGACCACCATAAATCATGAGCGGAGAGAGCTTGAGCTGATAATCCTCTGCTTGCACAGTCAGCAGGATTTAATTGGGAAGGTACATGACGCCACTTAAGTGTGAGTGAATTTGAGTTAATTTTTGTTACTCTACTTGATTCAAATGTTTGTAAACGATGGGGCGGAGTTTTTATCCATGCAAGCACTATGGTACTATCTGACCAACAAACGTGATGTGTAATTGTGAGATGAGCAGACAATTGTTGGGAGACACGCAACATGAGCTGAGATAATAGAGTTGCAGCAGACAACTCTAATTTGGGGATTGTGAGTTTATTTTTAATCGGTGCGACTTTAGATTTAGCAATTATGAGGTGAACGTTAACAAATCCGTTGTGAGCTGATTCTTGTAAATATATCACTGCAGCAAAACCGCTTTCCGAAGCATCTGCGAAGCCGTGAAGTGAGTATGTTGATTTGAATTTGTGTGGAGCGATATGTCTGGGAAAATGTATATCTGAGATGTGTGGAAGATCATGATAGATGCGCTGCCAATCCTCTGTAATATTATTTGGAGTGGGATCGTCCCAGTCCAATTTAGTTAACCATAACCTTTGAAGAAGTATTTTTGCGCGGAATATGACGGGTGTAACCCAACCGTTTGGGTCATAGAGAGAAGCTACTGTGCTAAGAATTGAACGTTTTGTAATGTGGGTAACTGGTGGTAATGAGATGTGATATGTAAATTCATCAGACTGGGGAATCCATCTAATACCCAAAACCTTAATTGATGGAGACTCTGCGCTGATGTCAAAGTCTTTAGGCATTTCGCATTGATCGTCTGGAAATCTTTGCAAGAGCTGAGGTGTGTTTGATGTCCATTTACTAAGTTTAAATCCACCGAGTGATAACAAATCAATGAGCTGAGTTTGGAGTGCTGATGCTTCTTCTATGGTGTCATGGCCGCAAAGTACATCATCCACGAAAACAAATTTACGCAAAATTTCGGCAGCCTGAGGATAGCGATGACCTTCATCTTCAGCTAATTGTAATAATGTGCGGATAGCATGATATGGACTTGAGCGCAATCCGTATGTAACAGTGTTGAGTGCATATGTGAGCAGAGGTCGATCTGGAGACGATCGCCAGAGTATGAGCTGATAGTGTCTTTGGTCTGGTCTTAAGAGAATATTTCTAAACATCATTTTTATGTCAGTGTTGAATACTATACGATGTGCGCGGAATGATATAATAATATCTACAATGTCTCGTTGAAGTGCTGGACCTGTGTGCAGGCAATCGTTTAAACTGACTCCATTGGATGACTTACAACTGCCATCAAATACTGTGCGGAGTTTGTCAGTACCTGATTTGAACACGCCATGATGAGGAATATAATAATGAGGTTTATGAGTAAATGTAGACGGATGACACGGTGTCATGTGTCCTAAGTTTATGTATTCGTTCATGAATTCTATATATTTTTGTCGCAGTGTGTGATCGGATTGCAACCGTTTTTCTAGATTGAGAAATCTACGTAGAGCAATAGCATGAGTACTACCTAATACGGGTGCATCTGATAAGAAGGGAAGAGTCACCATGTAACGGCCTGAATCGTCACGAATGGTGGTTGAGCTGAATATGTGTTCACATTGCTCGTGTAGCGGGTTTGAATGAGCAGAACGAGGCTGGGGTTCTTCAAACTCCCAGAATCTTTCCAGGCTTTTGCAAATATCATGAGTAGAATGAGCAGAATGTGTAGAGTGAGCCGACTGAGTATAATGAGTATGAGTAACATGAGCAGAGCCAACTTGAGCTACAGGTGAATCGCATGAGTGCTCAACGAGTCCTATGAGTGCAAAATCAAAAATCGTGCCGAAGGCTATGGGCTTCCCCGGGCCCAAAGCAATTTTAGTACCATCCAAAACGTGACCCAAAACGTCTGAGCCTAAAATGAGATCAATGGGCGCAGGAGTATGATAAGCTTGATCCGCCAATGGAATGAGCTGATGAGCTGAGTCTTGTACAACATCTGGTATTTTTTGCAAAGGTAAATAACCTGTAACGTCTTTGAGAATATGAGCGGTAGTAGTAATAGATGGCGTGTCACGGTGTGTGGGCCTAAATGTTATTGTGACCCAACCTTTAGAATTTTGTATGTGCTGATCACCTACACCTGTAATTTTTAATGAACATTGTTTTGGTTGCAAATTAAGATTTCTAGTCATGCGCTGAGTTATGAGCGTTATCATGCTACCACAGTCCAATAAAGCCCGAGCTTTGTGATATTCTCCGCATTTATCAGATATATTTAAAACGACTGTGGGAAGTAACACTGGAGTTTTTAATGGGTTTTCTATGTGCTGAGTTGAATTTACTTGGGCTGATTCTACAGAATATTGGGCTGAACTAGATTTAGATATTTTATGAGCTGAATGTGATGCAGGTGTACTATGAGCTGAATGACATTTTAAATTATTGGGTTGATCTTCTAATTCTATGTGCTCCGTGATTGTAGGTAGTCATTGTTTTTTGTTTTGAGATTGATGAGTTGTAGACGGTGCATGATCAGACGATTGGTTGGGGTCTGATGATGATGATTGATGTGCACGCGTATGTTGTGTGTAGGCCGTGTAGGTATGTGGCTTGTCTTGACGCCGGCGGGGCTGTGCACGTAAATGAGGAGGAAGCAAATGCGCTGACGACACCGGAGAATTTGGAGTTCCGTGACGATGAAGCGAGGTGTGGTGATTTGCACTTCCACACTCTTTGCATGAGTTTGTCGAACGACATTCATTTTCAAAATGCGGACCTAGACATTTACGACATCTGTCGTTGGCTTCTATGAAATCCCAACGACCTTGAGTGGGCTGATGATTATATTTCGGACACGCGATAAGTTTGTGTTCTGTATTCCTACAATAGGGGCAGTAGAATCGCTTGTGTTTATCTGTATTCCGGGCTGAGTACTCGCGCCGCTCTGTTCGGGGGGAGGGGGGCCAGTAGCGTTGAGGGTAATGAGGAACTGGGCTGACGTGATAGCTACTTAAAGTGTGAGCCGATGGCGAGCGCTGAGTATTACGAGGATACGCGGGACTAATTGGTCTAAAGCGTGGACTGCGCGGAGAGTTTGCGGGGGGTGTGTGTTGACGAGAGGGCCCAGTTTGTGGTGAGTAGGTAACACCGCGCGCTGCATTAGAATATTCGGTTTCGATACAGCGCGCGTGCTCCTCTAAAAAAGAAATCAAATCACCTAAGGTGGGCAGAGTGTCCGAGATGCCGTATCTTCTTTCGAACAGGGTGCGGAGCTCGCCTCGTAATTTTCTAACTACAATAGACACAAATACGTAATTACTATCCATAGGTAAACGCAGATTATTTAATGCGCTTTGTGCGGAAATGAGCGGAGTTAAAAACGTCGCGCGTATGCTTGATCGAATATGAATATTAGGTAGGCCGAGTATTATATCAACAAACCCATCTATCAGAACACGGCGGTTTTCATACCTACGTGTGAGTATATCGAGCGCGACGCTGTAATTATCATTTGTGATTTTTAAATGCGCAATCATGCTGAGCGCCTCCCCCGATAGGCAAGACAAAAGATAGTGCAGCTTAACTGCATCTGTAAGTGACGTCATGTCGTCTGTAAGACTCCTAAAAATCGTAATAAACGATGGCCAGTCCTCAACGCGTGAGCTGAATTTTGGCAGTTCAATTTTGGGCAGAACGGCAGAAGTGAGCTGACTTGACTCTGAAGTGGAACTTATATTTTCCGCTGCAGTTAAAATATCATAATATTCGGATAGCGCGTTCTCGTAACCGGCTGTATAAAACTTTTCAATTTCTTCTGTAACACTGCCGTCGTCTAAAATTTCGCAGTATAAATTTTCTAATTTTTGTTTCAAATTTTGTAGGTCTTTAAAACGCGCATTAAACTCCGTTTTGTTAGACTTTGAGTCACCTTTGTGTAATGCCAATGCGATCTCTCTGAGCCGACTAATAGATTTTATAGTTTGCCTAAATATGGCCGCTTGCGATTTTGTAGGCATGTTTAAAAATATATGCGTGTAACTAAGTTAAATATTTAAAAGTAATGAGCGGAAAATACGCGCGCAATTAATTAAAACGCAGAAAATAGATTTTAATAATGTGCCGACAATGTATACAATTTTATCATAAAATGTGTACGAGTTAATTAACAAATGAGCTGACCGATCGCCTGATGCTAATATAGTATTAGTGTATGTTTGATGAGCGGAGATTAATGCGTTAGAAGTCGTCTGTAATATTATATTAATGTCCTGAAGTTTGAATATAAACAAATCTTAGCGGGCGCGTTAGAAACAAAATAACGTAATGAAAACAATGTAAGTAGGTATGAGCAGGTTCAATCTCAATAGTGTGCCGACTTATTCAAAACAGCTGTAACGTAACACCTATAATATATTTGTATAAACACAGAACGTCGATAAGATATGAATTCAATGTGAAGGTCACTATTTATTCTATGAAGAATACCTAATTGAGAATGAATGTAACAGCTATTGTTCGCACGGGCGCCGTGTAGGTACCTATTACCTACAGAATGCACACAAATCAAGTTCTCTGTACCGAAGCGAGCCGACGATGTTTGTATGGGCACTTGAGATGTTATGCAACCCGTATATTAAAATAATGCTAAGTTAATTAATATTGTGTTTTAAAATTTGAGAATATGAAGATATAAACGTTATATATAGATAAAATAATTCAAACTTAGTAATGCAACGACGATTTACAATTCTGTTATGAGCCGAACGTAATTCACAATACGCACTAGTTATTACTTATTTTATATGCGAATCAAACATTAAAATATTTTGTAAGTAATTAAGAGCTGAGAAAATTATATGAGATATTATTGGCACAAATTATGTATTAGGTACGTTAGGGAAGTTCTGGAATGTTCGAGTTCTTTGTTCGACAATAAGCCGACAACCTACCCACTATTTTTTTTTTTTTGGGTTTTTCCTATGAATTTATGGGCCGAAATATGCACAAAATAATTTAAATAATTAACATATAGGTTAATATCAAAGTACAGAATAGGGGTTTAATGTTAAATGTGCCGAATTGATAATGGGAATGGACTGCAACTTGGTTTTTAAATGGCGGGGCGGCCCCCTGGCCAGAATTAATTGGACAAAATATAAATAATCGAGCTGATTTTATGTGCAGAATTGGGCGGAGTGGAACTGTAGGTGCTGGTTCTAATCAGACCCAACGCCGGTAATAGGGAGAAGGGCTTCACGAAGGCTCGATGGACCAAGAAATGTGTAAGCTAGGAACTTACACATACGACTTTGAGCTGAGGGAAGTAGGTATATAGGTTAATGTGAGGGCTGGAGAAATCTGGGACTGACCTTATTGTTGAGCTGGTGGTTCTGTATCTGGGCGGAGGTTTCTTCTCACTACACTACACAGCTGTTGAGCGGATTATCGATAGATTTATCGCGGTTCGCCGGCGAATTTGGTATTATATTAACGAGCACAAATAAATATGCGCACACGCGTTCGCGTTCACTAGGTTTCGGGATGAGCTGAAAATGCATCCGGCGCGGAAGGGGATCTAAATGCAAGTGTTCGTCACTCTCTGACAGCGCCCCTTTCGGTCGGCCATACATCACGTAGTGATGTCCTTTGTGTTTATTCTAAACGTCGCGCTAGTGTTGGCGCGAACAATTATACAGACTCTTTACTATAAGAGATAGTCTCTTTAGCCTTATATGTCCACTATATAATATATTTGTGTCGGTTTCAGGACGACTTATACCCGGACACGGCGGCGCCGACGCCGGCGCTGAGCGCGCGCGACTGGTTCAGTGGTGTCAACGCACCCCCTCTACTGATCAGCATGAAGACAGGTATACACTGATATAGCTACTATTGACAGTTAATTTTATAATTTAAGTCAGTGAAATGACAACCAACACATACGTGTTGCTACTAACTTAATAAAGAAAGAAAGATGAATCATGCAATAGAAAAGAATGCTATTTTACTGACATGCTAAATCAAAGTAAAAGTCTCAAGTCAGTCAATGACAGCCAACAGGAGTAGAAGTAAATACCGGTAAATAAAATATTGTTCATTTCATCGATATTTTTATATCAAAATCGGCCTGACATCTTGGAGCATTTTTCGCTACTCCTTATAATTACGGATTTAAGCTACCATGCCTATTTTCAATTCTATTCTACATTTATTTTTCTCGGTTTAAATTTAAGTATCAGAATTAATTAAACCTGATTTTTTTTCAGGTGTTACAATATCGACGCACAAGGCGCGCAAG
Source organism: Phengaris alcon alcon (assembly GCA_037179445.1). Taxonomy (NCBI): domain Eukaryota; kingdom Metazoa; phylum Arthropoda; class Insecta; order Lepidoptera; family Lycaenidae; genus Phengaris; species Phengaris alcon. Next base: position 1,766,876 of record JAYRCH010000031.1, read on the forward strand.
ACCGACAACTCGCTGCAGGGACAGGACGCGAACACGCGCAAGAAGTTCGCGTTCCTCTCGCGGGAGACCACGCCCGACTACCGCCCGCTGCCCGGCCTGAGGGACGAGATACAGGTGCCAGACACGGTACGATGACGGTAACACGGTACAGCGGGGTGATGCGTGACGTGTGTGTGATAGGTGTAGTTCCTCACGCGCGAGATCAGGCCCGACTCTTCCCGCTGCCCGGCGGGAGAAGATACAGGTGCCAGACACGGTACGGGTGACGGTGACTCGGACAGCGGGGTGGCAGGTGACGAGCGGGTGACTATTGGGGTGTCAGACATGTGAGTCACGTGTCTGACACGTGACGTGACAAGATAGATGTATCGAGCTATAGTTTGACGATAAAGTATTTTTATTTCCTACTTGTTACGAAAGGACTGTGAATTGAATATAGCAATAGGGAGATTAGTGGTACGAAGTCTCCTGTAAAATATATAATTAATTTATAAAAACTGGCGCCAATATCTAGTGTTTACCATGAAATATAACTTTTCCAAACATCCTTCAGGTGAACGAGAAATCACAGAAGACTAGCGCGAACCAGTCCACCAAGTTCCACCAGCTGCAACGTATGTTCGGCAAGCAGACGGGTGGCGCGGAGCCCGTGCCGCTGTACAAACAGATCAACCAGGGCGACGTGTTCTCCACAGAGAACGAGGTGTGTACTTTTTTAACCTTAAGGGCATGGTAATAAAGTCGTAAGGTTTTTCAGTGACTTGACTCGTATGCAAACTAGTTTAGGGAACAACCATTAACCAGATACGTGTTGTTTGCCGAGGACATTGAAATTTCAACATTCAGCATAATATATCCCTTATCAGACATATTCCGGTCTATGATTAAACTGTACGGGTCAGTTCACACCGAAATGATAAAGTTCAATTTTGAATCGATATGATATGATATCGATATATATCTTAAAAATGCAGCGCCGCGTCACGTATCGTTTCGTTTTGGTATGGATTGACACTTAGTGTAAGTTGAATGTGCCACGTGTGTAGGGCTTGCTTATTACTTAACCAGGCATAGATTCTACTATAATGCGAATGCGAAATTCTAATATAATGCGAAAGTTTGTGATGATAGTTGTATGTATGGATGGATGTTTTTTACTCTTTCCCGCACGAACTATTTTTGATAAAATTTTGATATGAAATGAAATTGATTGAAATGAAATAAATGGATTTTGATAAAATTTGGTATGGTAGTAGTTTAAACTCTAGATTAACACATAGACTACTTTTATCCCGAAAAAATATAGTGTTCCAGTGGGATACTGTATTTGCGCGGGCGGAGCCTCAAGCAAAAGCTAATAATTTATATTTCAAATCTTATTTGAATTTAAAAAAAGTCACCATACATACAATTAAAGATGTTGCTTTATGTTTTTAGTTGCGGCTAGCCTTCAATCGTCAGGGCGAGGAGCTGCGGATCGTGAAACGTCAGTTGCAGAACAGTCAGACGCGCGTCAGGGAGCTGGAACAGCTGGTGGCGTCGCTTCAGGCGCAGCTCCAGAACAACCACTACTCGGAACCTACAGAGAACAACCATTAGAACAACTGGGAAACCTACACTGGCCTAGTATCTAACAACGCTGCATCAGTCTTACATACTCTGAAAACAACCACTGCTCAGAACCCATTAGAGCTTGCACCCACGAGAGTTTTTTTTTTGTGATCACGACAGAAAAAACTGCACTATAAATTGAACTCTACGCTAATACAATAGAGCTGAAAATCGAAGTGTTAAATATCAGATTTGGCGGCTGTAGACGATTTTCAGCTCTATTGTATTAGCGCACAGTTCTATTTACAGTGCAGTTTTTTCTGTCGCGACCACAAAAAAAAGCCTGTGGGAACGTAGCCTTATGGTAGACTTTCGACAATGACGTCGCGACATATCAATGTAGTACTGAATTGCATGGGACGGCGCGACCCTGTAGCAGCGCTCGAAAGCCGTCAAATCGTCACTCAGTACTCACGACGCCAATACAATTCAGTCGCGCCGTCACGAATACGGCGGCACTGTGGCTACTGACGCTCGCTTCGAAAGTCTGCCTTTACAGAGAACATCCACTAAAACCACTATTGTAACAAACACAGTAGACATTGCTATAGGTGTGAAATCCACAATAAAATCTGCCAATATACGCTTATACCACTGTAACCATTTGCAGCAATGTATTGGCCTGCTGAAACTAAAACTTATCACATAATGCTTTACCACTATAATGGCAGCTTAAAGTTGGCAAAATGTTGCTGTGGCTAAAAGTATCGCTTAATGTGAATAACATAAGCTTGTTTATACTGTTTAATATTAGTTTCGAATATTAAAACATAACCAAAACTTATTTTTTACGATTAAGATTTAAGTCTAATATGAAAGGTCTCTAATATATTTAAAAACGGACTATACAAATATTTTCTTAGTTGTATGATATTTTACTGTACCTGGCAATTTTTTGTATGTGCCAAGCTTAAAACAGCAACTATAAACTATAGGGTGTATAAGTATTATTGAAATATTTCAATGAAATGAATGGATTTATTTTTGTAAGATAAAGCTTTGATATGCTAAAAGGATATGACAAAAATATTGTTATCGCTTGGGCATCTGACGGTTGTTTTGTACCAGAAAAACTAAAGTGCAGGTTATTTTTTTAACACAGATTAGATAAAATATTACCCGTAAGGTACATTTTATGGCAAAAGTTGATTTTTTGGCGGGAATTCTATACCCCAAATCTATATGACGTTACAAAGGTATAAATCAATCATGGGCGAATATTTTCTTTAATAATTGAATATAACTGGGCTCATGTTGATATAATTTTGGTGTAAGCTTATGTATTTGTGATCACTACTGTGTGTTTTTATTTCTTTTGATAAGGGTAGCCATACACAATACTTCCAATCCAATGACGCTGCCGATTGGATCAGTTAGAACTAAGCGTGGATTGGCATGGCAGTGGTGTAAATGGATACTACAGCGTCATGCCGATTGGACATATGGAAGTATGGTGTATGGCTACCCTAAGCATTCACAGCCAAGGTTCAATGTTATTTGTTAGTGATATTGCAGCGCTGAAAATGGGATCAAAATTTATCATTCCAAATATTTAAGGCCTAAATTTCGGCCTCTGGAAATTTCCATGACATGTATTATATATTTACAGCCATTTTTCCTAGATTTACTTAATTTTTCTCGGAACAGTATAGATGCATTAAAGCATGTTTAAAGAATAATTCTTTAGAAGACGAAGGCAAGACTATTTCAATGTGACATAAAGAAAATAGTATTTTTTTTAAGTCTGAATCAAGCTCTCAGATCTAAAGGACCATTGTGAAAATTAAAAAATGTGCAATTATTGAGAGGATTGTGTTTCACCTTTTAACAGAACACCTCTATTTTGTTGTTAAATGTTCATATTTTTGATGTATTTCGTGTGTCGATTTTTAATTAATTTTAATAGCCAATTATTTTGTTAGTGATACTTTTTTTGACATTTACATTATTTGTCTCTCTTTGTGTTTATTATTTTATTGCAATAATTAACATATGGAATATTATTATTGCACAGTTTAATAATTTAATTATGTCTTACGACCAATTTGGACCTGTTGAACCATTTACTTGTAATGTTAAGTGTAGGTTATTTTAGATTTAATTTATTAAAGTCTTAATACTGCCGTTGGCTTTTAAGTTGACATTCTAACTCTATTTGTACAAAAATGTTACCTGAGTATTAAACTAGTGTACATTTTTTATGAGATGGATTTGACCAACAGGAGCGTCAAACCATGTTGACATTTGAAATGTCAGTTTTAATGATGATCATGGTTAAAAAAGCACTTAACTATCTAGCAATATTATCTAAGTAGATGCTAGAAGTACTTTCGCCTTATATGTATAAATTTATAATGAATAATCTGTAGTGTTTTATAAGCTAAAACTGTAGTTGTTTTCAACTTAGAATGCTTTAATGTCAAATGCTATGCAGGTGTTGCAATGTCAAAAATTGTGGCTAGTTATAGCCTGTTTAAAATATGATTTTCCAAAGTATTATGGAATAATAATATGGATTATTTCCTTATTTGCAGCAAATGTATCACATATTAATATACAAAAAAATTTAAATCAGCAAAATGTCCATTAGTTTTTCCGATGCTGCCTATTTTTTAATTTTATAAGAACAAAAATAATTTATGAAGGTTCTAACATTGAATATTCAAAATTTAACATTCCAATAACGAAAATCATAGCATAAATTAAGTGAGAACATAAGTATTATTGCATATTAGTGATAGTCATGTAGTTATCTGGCTAAGTATGTTGATATTTATTTTTATATAATGCTTGTGTAGCACAAATTTTCAATAAATGTTTTTGAACATTTACTTAGTTTTTTATATGCCTTATCATAAAATAATGGGTGTTTTAGTGTAGTACGGTCTGGATAAGTGTTGAGGGTGCAAAAATTCTAGTCATTTATTTTTTGCATATAATTTTCGGACCTTTTCCTAAGCCTAAAATTTTATTTTGGACCATTTTGGATGGTTGCGTTAGTAAAAACTTAGTAGTATTTGTCTGTTTTATCAGTATTGGCCGAAAAGACCATTATGGCTAAAAAAATTACATCCCAATACTAGGGAAGGAGAAACTGATGTATGAATTAATTTTGTGTCATATCCAACCACAGGTTACCTGGTATTTGGTTATTATCTAGAAATTAGTCTAATCAGTTCTTTTAGCGTGTACGCGGGTAGCGTGCGGGTGTCCCGCCGTGTCTACAGTAAAAGACATTTTAAATGTATCAAAATAATTTATTTCATACTTTTAAAGTTAATTTCATTTACAATAATTATCATCTTACTTTGGACAAAATTCACTTCATAAGATTCATTTCCTTTAAAACTATATTTAATTGGACGGCATGGAGTACATCTCTTAAATGCAAAATATATAAAAATCTATTATGACGAGTATGTTGTTAGTCAGCCTATCAGTGATATCTTTGTGTATTTTATGTAATTATACAAGTTGTTAGTAAGTTTATTATAATCATTAAAAAGTATAACCAAAGAATGGTTATCTTTGTTGTATATGGAAGAGATCTCAGACACAGAAATTTAAAAATAATGTGATATTTTTGTGTTTTATGCAACGTAACATGTTGGTAGTAAGTTTAGTTAGTTCTGTGGCGGACTAATTAGCACCACAATCCTGAATTGCACTATCAAAGTTTTCACAGTTCATGCTCAGTCGGAGATCTCCCTTTGGGGCTTCCACTATTCCTACAGTTCATTACATACTTAAAAAGTATAATCTAAAAAATGCAATACAACAAAGAGAAGAACTTAAGAGATCTCGGACACAAAAGTCTTAAAAATAAAAAGTTGTGGTATACCAAAAAATCCATGGAATGATAGAGTAGAATGTCATAACATAAAAATTTCATTATATTGTCTAGTAGTCTTATTAAACATTTATCATTAGTTTATCAAAACAACAGTAAACCAGACATTCACAATACAAAATGGACAGAGTAGAAATCAGTCATTTGATTTATTTAAAATAAATGCTATGGAATACTTAAAAAGTGCCTAGTCATTGTAAAATATAAAATATCAATATAAACACTTCAATAAGAATGATAATATAAGAGATATACTAGATATCATTATAGCGGTTGCAGAGTTACATCCATCGGTTGAACAGGTGTAAATACAAGTCCTGTATTCCAATTTGTCGCCAGGCTGCTGGACGTAGTTGCAATAATTACCCAAATCCAAGGAGGAACAATATCTTTTAGTACTTATGCCACCTGAAAAGTTGTAAATAACATAATAACAATAGAATAACTTGTACAAGTATGTATGCAAACCCAAATTTTACTTACCACATAAAGCAATTATTCAAGGCCTGAGGTGTTGAAAATTCTTAAGCAAGTGCATTAGAAGTGTAGTAAACTTAAAGAAAAACAGTGAAATGCATTAAAACAAAAACAAAAAAAATACTAGTGCTATGCATTGCAGCCCTTTTTTCAGTTTTTTGGCTTTTTGCTTGAAAATATGTGTCACCAACAAGCTGGTGTACCACTTGTTAACTTTATCACTATAGTAACAAGGTTAACAAGTGGTGTACCAGCTTCTCAGCAACCATATAGTGCTGTTAGATAGTAGAAAAAGTATTAGTTAACCTATTTGCTTAATACAGAACTGAGCATTGTAAACATGGTCACAAGGCTGCGGTTTCAATATTCCCTTATCTAAATTCATTAGTCCATCACCACATTCCATGTCCGAAGAAGAGTTACATTGATAGCAAGAAATGATGACACCTAATAAAAATTTTAGTTACATGTTAGTAGGATTTTTTAGTGTTATTAATAGCCTTATGTTAGGAATGTTAACAATGCCATGACACCAAGGCAAGCAACCTGTCACCCATATTTATGTGAGTTCTACCTTCGAATCTCCCCACATGTTTTATACAAAACTGGGCGTCATGAATTGCTTCACAATCTTTCGGCAATATATTAGAATCCGCGTCTAAATACTCATTACACTCAAATGGATCGTTCGAGTTTGTTCCCGTACATTGGTAACAGTTAATAGAATGTACTAAAATCATTAAAACTGTATAATATTGATTTTAATTTGAACATACAACAAATGGGCGTTGCTACATTATTGTTTACATACCATGCGCAACTGAAACAACTAAAACTAATAAACAGAAGAGGTATTTTATACTGCCACCCATTGTTAAACTTATTTAGTGCTCAAAAAACTATTTTTATATCAAAACAAGTAAGAATGAACAATATTCAAATTTAAAATCGATGAATTCGAACAGAGTTGAAAGACAAGTACCTAGCAACTCTGACTGACACAGGCATGAAGCAATTGACTGCGGACAGTTTTTTTTAAATATAATGCATCGGCTTGTAACCATTTGCCAGTGTCAAATTAAAAAGGCGGGAAATAGAACTTTCGTTTCAATTTTCAACACCGTATATATGGTCTATACTATATGGTCAAGTCTGAAGTCTAGTCAAAGTCCAAATAAATAGTCAGTGCAGTCCATGAGTCATGTAAGTCGATTCAGTAAAGTGGTAGAAGCTTTACTGAAAGTTCCTTGGAAGTTTTGGCGTAACACAAAATAGCACGTTTTTAGAAGTTGTACCACTTGCCCACACTTGTGCACGTTAACGAATATTTAATGGTCAATTCTACCAATATTACACATTTCTTCATTATCGAACTGAAACTGTTAGATTAAACCAATTTGCCCCGACTCACGTGTCAAATTGTCAACCGTCTACAGGCATGATCGGTCGACCTTGAGTTTCCTCAGAGTAATAACCTAGAGACTCGCGCGGCTATTCAGTACCTAAGAGAAGGAACATGGTATAATATTAGGTCCTTACATATGAAATTGGCGTTTTGTCGTACTGGCCACTTTGATCTCAAATATATGTTGTTTGGTTAGGAATTCCAATTTCAAATTTATACCGCTATTTACTCATGCATTTGTGTTTCGAAAACGGTAATTCATTTGTTTTTTCCTCTTTTGGTTTTTTCATTTCGTCACTCTGTTTACAAAATGGAAAACTTAAAATATCGTATTATTTTCGAGTACGAGTTACACCGTGACACCAGTGCTGCAGAAACGGCTCGAAGGATTAATGATGTGTATGGCGGTGGCGAAGGATTAATGATGTGTACGGCATATTGGCAAACGAATTAACAGATTTTGAGAACACAGGTTTGAGTTATTATGAGTCTTATTATGAGTGACATAAAGTCGTAATTCCATCGTCGCGCGTCGTGACAACCCTAGAAGAAAACGAAAAGACATGGATTTGTATCTCTTTCAATCTTGGGGGTTTTGCCATTAATGTTTTGTGAGACAGATAGCTGCTTACGGCTTCGATTACTCCTTCCATGTCATAGATTTCCAAGACTAACACTGACTAATTATAATATTTTAATATTCAAACTGCACTTATTTGGATTATATGTCATTATTATCCATTGCGGTTTATTTTACTCGCACAACAATTTTATTTATCTAATTCTAAAGCTACGAGTTATTTTCAATACAAAATCAATTTGTATTTACGATTATACGGTGACACATCCAAGAAAGGCTTCATAAAGCAAAACAATATACCTTTACGATTTTGTTTTAGTATACATTAAAGACGAAATTTTGAGTAGGTACGTTTTCTTCATATATTTTATACATCCTCCAAGTTTTTCTTATTTCTAAATCTTCTAAAGTGGAGTCATTTGTAATTCATAGGTAACATTTGACAATTATTCATCAAAATTCAATAACGTAACCTTGTAACGCCGTACATGAAATAATATATTTTTTCGTTTTGTTAGAACTGTACAATTGCATAACTTTTTTCAATTACGATTACATTTTTATTGCAATAATGACCGATACGAGTAATTTTACGATTTGCTTTCACTAAAAAACATTCTAAGCATAATAAACAATTTCTGATCTAAAGAACTGAACGTCGTTACAATGTTGCGTCAGTTAACCCTTTTTCTTTTTAAACACTAGGGATGTTACTCTAAAAAATCGAAAGCTGATAAGTAGAATCGAATGCAATTACTTGTGAAGAAATATCACCATAAATTAATAACCACGTTGAAGACCATAAAAAGAATAATAAATATAATTATGTTTTATTATAATCATATAATAAAACATAATTATTAATATTTATTTTTCTTTTATAAACTAACTATAAAAATACAAGAAGAAAATAATTTTACAAGATTTTGAACGAGATGTGAGAATAGTCAATATTATTGAAAATTAATTAATAATATCTCTGAGTGCTGACAGCAGTGATGAAGATGACAATAATAATAACAGTTCTGATAGTTCAACTGAATAAATGCAATTTTTTGTTAAATCATGTACTTGTCTTATTTTGTTCCTTAAATTTACGAAAGAAAAAATAATAATGGAACAGGGATTCACCTGATGATTTTTAAAATTCACATAATATTATGTTTCAGGTCCGTATCGATTCATTCACTTTAATCAATGTTTTTAAACAGGTAACCTCACTATGAAGATAAAACTGACAGACGTCAAATGTTACCTATTAAAATGACCCCATTGTAATTGAAAACTTGTAGATCCAACGACAATAAATTCTCAAAAGTGGTAAGATTAGGTACACCAAATTGTTTAAAAATTATTGTTATAAATTAATATTTAATTTCGAGCCTTTTCACATTACTATGCGATATTATAATAATTTATTATATACCGTATTCGGTATTGAAAAATATGTTTTTTATCGGTGCGATATCGGATATCGTTATCGCGTAATATGAAAACGCTCTTACTAAAAATATCAAAATCATAAGCGACTTAGACGTAACAATGCGCGTGTAACTTCAAAATGACGCGCGGAGACCTACTTTCAGCGTTAAATTAAAGTTATAAATAACGGAGATTTATTGCAAATAATCTGGTCGTTTCGAATCTTTTATTTTATTTATTATACTATAAATATTTATAGTTCATAAAACTATAAAAATTTATAGTTTTATGAACTATAAACTACTAACAAAACCGAAGTTCCTCTTTGTTAGATTTCAATGTTTATAACATAATTTGTAATTTTTAATGTGCTAATAAACGCTTCTAGCAATTGTTTTTGAAATGATTCGCAATTATTTGTAGGACGAGTATCACTATTAATAGCTAGGGAGCTGGTGCCAATTTAGTTCCATCGTCGTTGATACTGAGACGTAATGTATTCTGCATCTATGTGAACAAGAGAAAATAGTAGCGAGCTCAGGTAGCTAGTATTTTTCAAAATAAATACGAACTCACGAAAGACTAATTAAAATGAAACAAAAACAATTATTGTATAAGTTTATTCAATCTTTCAGTATCTTCACATCACACGAAATATTTTTCACACTAAAAGGCACTTATTATTAGTTAAGTAGCTGTATACCACTTATGGACGTATGTAATATGTATAACATTCGATGTCATATCTTATTTATAAAAAAATAATTATGCCATTTACAATATTAAAAATCCACAAATATATAATACCTAACAGTACAATCACAGTATGCGGCGCATACGCTTAGGACAAACACACTTATATTTGTACATTAAACGTCTATATTAAATGCGAAACTTACATAATAGGCAGTAGAAAAAGATATTGTCATAATATATTTTGTATAACGTTGGAATGTATAGTCTCTAAATATAATAGAAAATCTGTTTCTAAAAGTTGGCACACATTATTGTTTTAGTACACACATTACTCGAAAATTTATAAGTGTGCTGAGTACGAGTTTTTAACACGACTCGCCGTGAGGAAGTTAACTACAATTTATATGGGTTCGAATTAGTTATCATTGTTTGCCACTAGGGGCGATGTTTCGATGCCATACGAATTGTAGTTAACTTCTTCACGGCGAGTAGTGATAAAAACTCGCACTCCGCACTAAGAGTATTCTATGTTAAAATGAGATTTTCATACGTTTTACACAAATATCGTTAAGCAAGACTTAACGGCAAAGACAAAATTAGTTGTTTAGTTGCGGCCGCAGCGGCAGAGAGCCCTCTACCCAGAAGTTGGGTCGGTCTAACATGGTCTGCCACAGGGTTACTTCTTTGCCCACGCTGTCCATCCAGTTGACGCTAGCGCCCATGTATGTGCCTGAGGAAGAGAAAATCTTTAGTTTTCTATTTTATTTGATGTTATATAAGGCTATTTTCGACATATGATCTACTGCTTATCAGTGGCGAAGGCTGGTTCTCCTTCATAGGGCCCTAGGCTGTATAATATGTAGGGATTTGGATGAGGGTCTTCAAAAGGTAAGTGGTAATGTGAAGCCGATAAGAATGGAGTTATAGGAACCCTACAACTTTTGTAAAGACTTTAAGGCAGAAAAATAAGAAAAAAAAATCGAAATAGAAAATACTAAATAAAATAACATTAGAAGCAGTACCTAGATCATGTACCCAAAAATATCCGTAATTGATTTTACAAAACCATAGTTTTTTTTACAATCCTTAGAATCCTTCCGAAGATACCCGAACCGAAATTCAAGGTTATGAATTGGGGCCCAAAGCCTTCCTACTACAATACTAAATTTCATCAAAATCCCTTCAGTAGTTTTTGCGTGAACCAGTAACAAACATTCATGCATCCTGAAAAACTTTTACATCTACACCAGGGATTCCCAAAGTGTTCGATATCGACCCCTTGGCGGTTTACTAGGGGTCAACATAAACGAAAACTGATTTTGGTGGTCGACGAGGTCTAAAAATCGACCCCTATTATTTTAACACAAGTTCTTATTTAAAACTTTCAAGATAGGTAGGTACTGTATTGTTTATGTTGTGTTACGTGTTCTAAGAATAATTAATATTTTTGTAGGAAATAGCATTGTTGTAGTAATGTAAAGTCTCAAGTTCGTACAAGATGAAAAACTCGGCGAGTCAGTGTAGACAAGTTTGTGCAAGATAATGAGTTCGAGCGTACGTCATTCAGGCGCGTTTTGACTTGCTATTTGACACTTACGCAATTTAACACGAACGATCAACAAGTCCAAACGTGTTCCTGATATTTTACTATTTAATGAGCTTGCACTTAGGTTGAAAGTTCATTTGCGTTTTGAAATTCGTTAGAGCTTGAACGATAATAACTCATATAAGTACTCATTTATTTCAAGAGATTACAAAGTTATTACATAGCTAAATTAAGTGAAGTAAAGTGACTGAAAAAGAATTTACAAAATGCTGAGCTCCCTACGCGAGTTAATAGCGTAACCATACAATATCTGCAGTTTATTAATAATTTACAGTATCAGTACCAAACAGTTTTTATCCGGCACAGCGCATCAGCATTGCCCCACTGTGTGATAGTGATCAGTTGAGCTACTCGTATCTGTAGATTGTTTGCAACAGTTTGCAGTTACCTCAGTTGTTTCAATTGTAAAAATTTACTAGTTTAATTTGTTTTAGTATTTGATTGTAATTTTTTTTGCCCTATGGTAAACAGAACATATTTTAAATAGGTAGGTAAGTTGTTAAGTAGGTAGGTACCTAAACTTTGAACTTTGAACGTTCAGTTTGCTTTGGTTTTCGTTCTTATGCTGATAGGTACCTACTTACCTAATACAAATTTTCTATACCTAATTACCTACTATAGTTACTTACCTAATATAGGTATCCAAAGTCAGTAATACCTAACAAAAATCCATTACCTGGGTGTGATAAAATATAAAAATAGTGTGCAAATTTAACAGTTTATTATTGCTTTTTATTTTGGTAGTTTCATTTTTTTATTTTTTTTATTTGCAGGATTACTGAGAGTTCTATGATGGCGGACACGAAAAAAAAATGCAGACAATACAGTTTGGACTACTTGAAGTTCGATTTATTGCATCTCCATCAAATGCAAAAAAAGCAGATGTGTCTCATATGTGAAAAAGTATTTAGTAACGATGCCATGAAGCCTTCAAAAATGGATGACCACTTATCAAGAGTACATGCTGACAAAAAAAGTTAGCCCTTGTCATTTTTTCAATCACTTAAAGAAAAACTAGACAAAAGGCCATCCATATGATCGATGTTTGCGTCATCATCTATTAAAGGCGATGATGGTTTACGAGCGTCCTATAATATATCTTTACTAATAGCAAAGTCGGGGAAACCCCACACAATTGGAGAGCAGCTTATCTTCCCAGGCATTGCGGAGGTCCTTAACAATGTGTTGCATAAGCCCGCACATGATATTTTAAAGAGCAATAACACCGTTCAGAGACGCATAGACGAGATGGGACGCGATGTGGAAAACATTTTATGCAAGTTCTTACAGACCAACAGATTCTCTCTCCAGTTGGACGAGTCTACATTACGCGGCAATGAAGCTCTGTTGTTAGGATATGTTCGATATATCAAAGATGAAAATATGTGCCAAGAACTGCTTTTTGCTACATATTTAGAGACCAGAGGAGAATCGATTTTTCAGGCCGTGGAACATTTTTTTACTGACAAAGCTATTCCATGGAAGAACATTATTTCTGTTGCGACTGATGGTGCACCGTCTATGGTTGGTCGTCATCGTGGTTTTATAGCTCACTTAAAGCGACAACTGCCTGATGTACTGGTCATTCACTGCGTGATTCACAGGTAGCATTTAGTAGCAAAAAAGCTTAGTCCTAGATTGCATAAGTCTTTACAATATGTAATAAATGCTATCAACAAGATTCGAAGCAATTCTTTGAACTCTCGGTTATTTGCTCAGCTATGTGAGGAAAACGACGAAGTCTTTACTCGATTACTTCTGCACACTGAAGTTCGCTGGTTATCAAGAGGCTCTTGCTTGGAAATATTTTCAGCCATTTTTGAATCTGTGTTGAAGTTTTTACAAGAAAAAGATCCTAATTTGAAAGAAAATCTGAACAATTGTAAAACAGATATTTATTACTTGACTGATATCTTTGAAATGTTCAACAAAGTTAATTTGCAGCTGCAGGGTGACGATCTTAATTTGATTAAAACAAAATCAATAATATCGGCCTTCGTGGGAAAACTAATCCGTTTATAAACAAAATTTAGGCCGAAAAGAATATTCGCAGTTTCCGCATTTGTCAAAATTACCAATTTACAAAAAATTAAATGCTTCAAGATGATGACATTTTATTATATGTCATTCACTTGGACGCATTACACAAGGATTTTACGGAGAGGTTTGAGGATCTTTTAAATTTACAAATTCCTCAAGGGATAATAAATCCGTACAATACCACAGTCATAGAAGAAGCCAATGTGATAATGCAAGAAGAGTTGTTTACCATCAGCACAGACGAAGAGCTTAAGCAGAAGTTCAACCAAGGCTATCAGAAGTTCTGGTTGCAACGCAACATTGAAACACAGTATACTACATTGTGGAACATTGCTGAAAAATACCTTATCGCTTTTCCATCATCATACCTAGTTGAAAAAAGCTTCAGTGTGGTAACAAACATTTTGACGAAACAAAGAAACCGTTTGATAATCAACGAACGTGGAAATTTAAGGCTGCAACTCACCAATATTGAACCGGATGTAGCTAGATTGGTAGATGTCACAAGGTTCATCCATCACACTGAATGTTTTATTTTTTCTTTGCGAATTAATGCTTTTTTAAATATAATTTCCTACCTACTTAAGATTCTTTAAGTACTTAATTTGTAATAATCATTATAAATTAAACTTAATATTTACTGAATTGTATGTCTTTTTATTTTGTTAAATTTTGATGAGAAAATGAAGTCAAGTTTACTCACTTAACCAAGTTTTCCAGTTTGTACCTTAGTATCTAGGTATTTTGTATCAATAGGAAAAAACTAAAGATAGGCCCCCTTATTCATAATAGTCTGCTAACTTAAAGCATTGCTAATTACTCTGTCTTCTTCTATTGACCTAAGTCAGAATGAAAAATAAGACTCTGTAGCAGCTGTTTTAAGTTAGCGGACCATTATGAATAAGGGGGTTGATCTTAAAAGTATTTAATTTGGCCATGGGGTCTGAGATAACAGTTCATTTTGGAAAAGGGGTCACTTGTCCAAAATAGTTTGGACAAGTGACCTCTGATCTACACTATAGTAGTAGGATTATTAGCGGCATCTAGCGTCTTCTCGTAACAATCGTAAAATCAATTACTAAACTTTCTCATATCAAAGATGGCGCTTTTACGAAAAAACCGAGTCGTGTCTCAGATGGCGCTATTTCTATTACGTATCCGCTGCAGCGGGGTAACAATTATTTTCCATAGTTTATAGTCGGATAAGGAACGTCAGTTCGACTTCAATGACGTCACGCCACAACGCATACCTGTGCCCAGCGACAGCCGCACGGCCCCCATGAAGTCGTTGGAGGCGAGGCGGTCGCGGTCCCACAGGCTCAGCTCCAGCGCGCGCGCCGCAAGCTGCTGTGACGTCACGCCGCGGTACACCAGCTCGTGGTCCCAGCGCGGGGACAGCGAGCGCCGACACACGCCGGTCTTCTGCTTGCCCAAGCGGCCGCGCTCGGGGAGTAAGTAGCTGAAAAAAATATTAATTATTTATACTCACAGACCAAACTCAAAATGTTATTATATATAGTCACTGTAATTCTATAATATTATTTTAGGTTAATGAGAACTTTTGTTGGGACTACAGTTAGTATTACTATCTATGGACGCTTCACACCAAGTCAATTTGGCCCCGTGCTAAGTATCCAAAGAACTTGTGTTACAGGTACCAGAAAACGGGAAGTATATTTAATACTTTTATACTATACATATATTTAAGATTTTTATTATAAACACACCGGCACATTTAGCGGAACACAAAAAAGGTCCATAATTAAAAAAATATGGTTTTATTTTAAAATCTACTTACTACACTTCTTTTGTTATTTAAAGTTTCATTTGTTTTACTTAAAATGAGATCACATTAAGAACAGATTTTGCGAGTAAAGGCTATTTGTGAAAAATGGTACATTTTTGTACTTTTCATGTAACCGGAAAAAGTGAAAATTAATATTAAAATAACAATTAATTAAATTAGAAAAATGGTGATTAATATCGCGTATTTCCTCCACGTGCTCTTATTAAAGTTTCTACCCGTCTAGGCATGCTGAGAATGATGTTATCGATGGTCTCCTGGGATAGTCTCCGCCATTCCTCAACTACGGCGATTCGCAGTTCACCCACGTTGGCAGGAGCTGGAATTCTGGACTTAACTTTTCTTTTCACCAAACGTGCTCTATTGGGTTCATATCCGGTGATCTCGCCGGCCACTCCATAACAGTGATATTCATATCATTAAGATAAGCTTGAGTTACCCGAGCGGTATGCGGCCGAGCATTATCCTGCATAAAAACAAAATCGTCGCCGATATATGGGGCAAACGGTACGACATTTTCTTCTAAAACGTCTCTGATATAGCGGTCTGCAGTCAGACTCTCTCTGTCAATCACTACCAAGTCTGTGCGAGCTCCCAAACAAATGCCCGCCGAAATCATTATGGATCCACCACCGTATGCAACTGTAGTTTCAAAATTTGTCTGAATGTAACGTTCTCCTTTGCGTCTGTATATTCTTTGCCTGCCGTCAATTTGATTTAAGAGAATTCTGCACTCATCACTAAACAATACCTTACTCCATTGGTCCGCGTTCCAAAGTCGATGTTCCTGAGCAAAAGTTAACCTCTTTCTACGATGATTTACCTCGAGCCTTGGAGCCTTGGCGAGCACAAATGAACCCAAACCAGCTTCTTCGAACCTTCTTCGTACCGTACGCTCACTTACGGTTACACCCCGCACTGCTTCTAACTCATGTCGGGCTTGGACGGCCGTCAAACGGGGGTTCCTACGTACACGAAGCCGAATAAAACGATCATCTCTACTCGAAGTGCGTCTTTTTCTGCCTTGTCCTGCTCTTCTCACATAAGTACCGGTCTCCCTAAACCGTTGGATACTGCGATGGCTCGTTGAAACTGGTCGACGAAGATCTCTGGATATCACTCTGTAGGTTTGACCATTTCTTCGCATTTCGAGTGCCCTGGCAATCTCCGTTTGGGCTAAGTCAGGCATAATTCAGTCCTCAACTCCAAAAAGATACGCGATTAAAAAAAAACTATCAAAAAACAGTATTTCAATGAAATTTTAAATCAAACTCAGAAGGAAGAAATACTCGAAGTTCGCTCCAGATAAGGTATATTTGAATAAAACTAAAACAATTGCATAAAATGTGATGTTCAGTTGTTTTCTTAATTTGAAAATATTTCTTTTTAAATTAAATGACGTATAAACCAGCCTGCAACCTTATATGATACTGATATCAAACCTTTATTTTATGTTCCGCTAAATATGCCGGTGTGTGTATTATACACATATTTAATACACATCCATGACCCAGGAACACAGAAAAACTTTTTGTTCCTTCGGCGGGATTCGAACCCGTGACCCCCGGCTTGAGCACCAACGCGCTGAACCACAGCCACAGAGGTCGTCGTGTACGAATTATACGTAAACTTTTATACATATACAAATAAAAATCTTTGCGCAACGGTTACGCGAATCCATGTTGCTTTCTTTATCTGTCAAGTGCCTTTTCCAACGTAACAGACAAAGACAGCAAAATTGACTAGCGTATCCGATGCGTTAATATTTTTAGGGGGATAAAGTTTCAATCTCCAGTAAGGAAAGCATTCATACTATTATTATAAAAATATATAGTATATTAAGATTTTTTATTATATTATACACATATTTAATACACATCCATGACCCAGGAACACAGAAAAACTTTTTGTTCCTTCAGCGGGATTCGAACCCGCTACCTCCGGCTTGAGCACCAACGCGCTGAACCACTGAGCCACAGAAGTCGTCAGTTATGGAACACATGGATAACAGGCACGGAACACCCTGATAGTTGCAGACAGTTTAGAATTTGGTATCTAAAGCTTCTATTTATTGCGTACGTCCGCAAATTATATAGAGTATGCTG
Organism: Phengaris alcon alcon; assembly: GCA_037179445.1. Classification (NCBI taxonomy): domain Eukaryota; kingdom Metazoa; phylum Arthropoda; class Insecta; order Lepidoptera; family Lycaenidae; genus Phengaris; species Phengaris alcon. The sequence goes on from JAYRCH010000031.1 coordinate 1,784,472, forward strand.
AGTAATAAATCATCTAGCTCAACCAAAAGCTATATAAAAATACCACCTAGGCACCTACCTCTTACAGAACACATCAGCCAGTCCATTAGGTTTGGTGGCCACCAGATTCTTCGCCTCCTTCACGAGGACGCGTAACGTGCCTTTGCCCCGCGGGTCGGGCCACTCCAGCTTGAGACCGACGATTAGGTCCCCGCGAGAGCCCTGCTGCTCGTCGAACTGCTCGGTCTGTAAATTAGTACAACGAAAACATTAAAATATGAGAATACTAAAAAGCGTCTCTAGCGTCTTTTATCGAAATTAAAATAATAAACAAATAAACAATATTAATTTAGATTGTAAAATGCCATCTAGCGTTACTTCATAACTTTGTCTAGTTGATGTTATACGATGGGTTCACACGGCGACGATACGTGATGCAGCAGTTTTAAGATGTCTATTAAAAATTAAAATTAAAAACAAACCCTACAATGAAATGTGTAATGAAAATAGTTCAATCTTAATAATCTTAAAAATTCAGCGCACTATCGTGTATCATTTCGTTTCGACGTGAATTGATGTGAATTGGCCCGTAATTATTAGCTGAAGGCACTACAGTGTTTTGGTTTATATTACAAAAAAACAAATAATATAAAGTGCCATCTATTGGCGTAGTTTTAAAACTCTGGCAAACAACTTACGTAATTAGTACGGTAGTTTAAGTAATTTTACGATAGATGGCACTGGTTACACCATTTCAATAAAAATACGTGTACAATTTTTCATTCAAAAAGCAATCAAATCATATTAAGACCGTAAAGTAACTTTAAAACCGTACGTAGTCGGAACACAATTTTAAATGCTAATCTACACCAATAAATTTTATAATTTACAATAATTTACATAATGTACTCATTCTCACCCGTTCATGCAGCTTGTACCAGACCGGCGCGGGATCATCGAACACGATATCAGCCAGCGGCAGTCTCACTTCGCCCAGGAAGTCATTTCTGCCGAACATGTCCGCGTGCCACACACTCAGCCACAGAGTGCGCGACGCGACGGACGACAGGGGCTGGACGAAGCTAAGGGTCTCCTCGAAGACGGGGCTGAGCGTGTTCTTCTTGACTTTGGTCTTCCTTTTGCCAGACTTGGACTTGTCGGGTAACAAGTACACCTGGAATGTGATTAGAAGATATTAATTATGGTGTGAAAATTTTTGATATCTTATACTTTAAACGAGACAATCTTGTACATATATAAGTAATCGGTTTCTCGAAAATAGCTGCAAGTATTACTATAAAAAATTTATATGAGTCTTATCCCTGAGAAACTGCGCATTTTTAAGCTATAAATGTTTTTTCTTTCGTCGTGCAACGATATATTAACAATTTCGACTCTATTAAATCAGTCCGATGGGTATGCGTATGTATAATTTTTGCTTTATTCGAAAATTCTGAATGTGGTGGGTTCGAATCCCGGTCATATAAATATTTTTTTGATTCTTATTAATTTATCAGAGCTCTGATCGAAGCTCCCTTGCCCAGGTACTATTTTTTTATATGAAATAAGATGCGCGATATGTCCTAGATTGGTAATCGATTAGATTTGTCCCCAGATGGTAAGTGATTGCCGACACTTTCTGCGACAAGCCTAGTGTCGCTGAACATATCATTGTCTCATACAAATCTGCACCACTAGAGGAATCACATGTCCGTTCCCTAAAAAATAGTAGCCACTACGACAAGCCTGGCTTCTAGTGAATATCATTGCATATACAATAATATAGCAGCAGGTGCCACGTACCTTGACATAGGGATCGGACCTGTTCCGCTTGACGTCGACGGGCGCGAGGTCCCGGCAGCCGCGCACTCCGACCTCCAACGCGCCCGTCCGGTAGTTGTACAGCAGACTGAACTGCACCTCCCCCCGCACGGCGACGCCCCCCCGCGCCTCACCCGCGCCGGAGTACACCGACGCCATGGACTCCGAGCGCGCCTGGAAATTAATTAATTAATAAAAAAAATATTGCGCACCAGAAAAAAGTATTGAAACCTGAGCACAACAATAGGCCTAATTGCTATTAATAATTTTTGACAATTTCAAGACAATTTTTACTTAATATTATGGTAATCTATAGACATTATTAAATGTTCAGATTAAATAGTTTATTAATTGTAAATTTTGAATTTTGATTGATTTATTTGATTTATTTTTAATTGATAGATTGATTGATATATTATTTTAGTGATTATATTAGTACAAATAGGTACATGAGTGGTTACTGGATACATATTTGTTTTATACAATTTTACTTTTATTATACTCGTAACACACATTACAATGCTATTCAGGCACATACATAATTCAATAACATCAAAGACATCATACTCTCATATTTATGAATAAACAGACTCAATATCCATTTCCAATGACGAAGTATTTTGAATTTTAAATCGTACTACTCCTCCTATTATAAATGAAAAGTTTGTGAGGATGGATGGATGTTTGTTACTCTTTCACGCAAAAACTACTGAACGGATTATGATGAAATTTGGTACGGTACCTACGTACCAAATTTCATTACAGACCTCAGACAGGTCTGGATTATTATTAACGTAACACATATTTTATCCCAAAAAAGTACAGAGATCCCGTGGGTTACTATATTTACGCGGGTGGAGCCGCGGGAAAAAGATAGTAATAACATAACATTGCATTGTTAACACAGTATACGGTGAACAAAACACATCATTTTCCGCAGGGTGACGTTCTAAAATTTAATCTTTGATTCATAAAAAGGCAATATGAATGTCCTTAATATAAGGAAAAGTAGCTTTGTTTCGTTTTCACAACTCAATTATCGAAGAAGTTGTAAAAAATTTTTTTTTCGTTTTCACAAGTTCTATGTTACACACATTATATTTGATACTTACAAAAGTGTAGAACCTTTCTCACTTTCGTAACTAGTATCGAAACTGCTGGCCTTTCTAGCACACTAACCAATATTCATCATGTACCCACAATAGAAAACACTTTAAACGCAAATTACGTTTAAGAAGTATGGTAGAAGGGACCAACACTTTTGATACTTTCGTAAATATCAAATACATACCTAAGAAAACGAAGAAAAAGTCTGTTTTCACAACTTTCTTGGAAATTAAGTTGTGAAAACGGGACAATAACAAAAGTCATACCGTCAAAGGCAGTTACATCTTGTCACTGTATCAGCCGTATTAATAATCCGGGGCACAATCTCACATATAACAATTTTAGCCCACGACCACAGAAACTTAACAAATACAATTAAAACTTAAGGATTATCATGTGCTTTACTAAGCTGTTGATTTCATGGCCAGTTTTTTAAAGATTCGAGCCTTCCAAAAATAACATAAGCGAAAAAATGTATTGACTTGGGCTTGGGGCCCCCAACAATTTTTTTATACAGGAAGGTAAGAATCGCTACGCCACTGCTGGGTATTGTATCATTGTACACTGTGGTGGCAACAACATTCCCCATTTGTTTACTTGCATCATCTCCTGCCATTTGAAACATTGTAGTGTGAACTAAAACGGTTTTTGTATTCTTAATATCAATGCAAGGTTAAAAGCAATATTCGCATTAACTGGATACAAACATAGTAGATATTGTTATTTTTTTAGTTCATTCGTGAAGAAAAAATCTTATTACTTTTTTGTATCTTTCGCTTCGCCACATTATAATTATCCTTACACTAAGTTTTTTTGTACTTGTTACTTGCCAAAGGACACTGGTGAATCCTGCCCGATTTTCCATCAAGAGCGGCAACGTTTCGAACATATGTCGTTTTATAGTACTTTACTTATATATAAAAAAAAAATATTTTTAGAACTTGGGAATAAAAAGTTATGAATCTCCGAATATCAGAGAATTCACGTGCCAAATAGTACTTATCTGTGGTAACCGTTGTCATTATTTTGTATAGTCTATGGTTATCATGCTGTAAATTGTCAATTTGAGGCGTAAAAAAGCTCCATCTAGTGGTCCATTAGATATATTTGTTTTTATTAGAGTATAAAGTTATCATCTTTTTCTATAGTTCAAAAGTTTAGTACTTGTTTTATGAAAAAAAAACGTAACGTGAAAGCGACATCTATCATTTATCGAAGCATATTGCGTTTCCAAACAACTAGTTATTAATTTCATTACGTAATTGATGTCGCTTTTCCGCAAACCGCCACTAGAGCAATTTATTGAACAATAGGTTAGGTTATATTTAATCAATTTCAAATAAATATTTTTTGTGTCCACGTAATTTAGTTACCAGGCAGTAAATGTATGGCGACTTTCCGATCTCATTTCATAGGTTAATGGGAATGCATTTAATTTTGAATTTTGATTCCTTTGAAAGTGTTGAAATATGCGGTTTTATGGCAAAAACAGACGAATTTTTTAATAGGTCTTTACCTATGAAATTGCCGTTCTGCAGTACTGGCCATTTCAAATCAAAATAATTTTTGTTTGACTAAGAATTCTAATTTCAAATTAATTTTATTTTAAAAACATGGAATTCTTTTTCCAAAAGTAGTCATTTCTTTATTGATTAGTGTACTTTTTCATCGCATTTCAATCTTTTTCGTCATCATGGATACGTTAAAAATTCGAGTAATTATGGAATATGAGTACCGTCGTGGCAGCAACGCGGCACAAGCAGCACGCAACATCAACGACGTTTACGGAGCTTACACTACAAACCAACGCACCACCTGTTATTGGTTTGCTCGCTTCCGTTCTGGAAATTTCTACCTGAAAAATGAACCTCGCGGTCGTCCGATGACTTTGGTCGACAATGACGAATTAAAGGCGATTGTGGAAGCTGATGATACACAATCTACGGCTGAATTAGCAGCAGCTTTCGACGTTAGCGTCAAAACAATATTGGTCCATTTGCGTCAAATTGGCAAGGTAAAAAAGCTTGACAAATGGGTGCCCCACGAACTCAATGATCGCCAGCGCGAAGTACGCGTCGAGACGTGCCTTGCACTACTCAACAGACACACAAATTAAGGAATTTTGAACCGCATTGTTACCTGCGATGAAAAATTCAGTTTGATAACCGTAAGCGCTCAGCAAGTTGGTTGGATCCTGCAGCACCTAAACAATGCCCTAAATGAAAACTTACGCTTTAGCAAAGTGATGGTCACTGTTTGGTGGTCTAGCGCCGGTGTGATTCATCACAGCTTCTTACCAAACGGGGTGAACATTACTGCAGATGTGTACTGTGAAGAACTGAACACAATGACGGAGAGGCTGGCACATCTCCAACCAGCATTGGTCAATCGCTCGTCTCCGCTGCTCCTGCACGACAACGCGCGACCTCATACTGCACAGCAGACGGTCTCCAAGTTGCAAGAACTGGGGTTGGAAGCTCTCCGTCATCCGCCCTACTCACCAGACCTTGCGCCTACAGACTACTACTTTTTCCAGAATTTAGATAACTTCTTGGCGGGAAAAAAATTCAATACCCGAGAAGCAGTACAAAATGCCTTTGAAGAATTTGTTGCCTCCCGTCCAGCTGATTTCTTTAAGAAGGGCATCAATAAACTACCACTGCGTTGGCAAAGATGCATTGATTGCATGGGTGATTACTTCGATTAATACAAATAAAAAATACATGAAAAAAATTAGTTTTAAATTATTTCATACAAAACGGCAATTTCATAACCTAATATTTACGTCCACTTAGAAGTCTGATTATTTACAGCTTCAAGGGACCGTAAGCCAAAGTAGTGAGTATACGATTTTAATTTCAACTCGATACCACCACGCGCTCTCCAAATAAAGGGTCTTGACAGACAGACATACGCACGGACGGACGGACGGACAACAAAGTGATCTTATTTGGGTTCCGCTTTTCCTTTTAGGTATGGAACCCTAAAAGTGATTATACAGGGGTTCTGTTTTTTTTAGGTACGGAACCCTACAAATTATTACTATTTTACTTAACAAGCTGGCTTCTACGGTTTTGTCCAACCTCATGCTAAGCATTAAGTAAATAGTCAAAATGAATTGGAATCAGTTGAAGTAGGAAAAAGTAACCAAACTTCCTCGATACTGCGTATGAATTACCTGAAGGCCACTCCTGTTGATGGGGAATCTCTCTCTGTCGAATTCTCTCTCATGAGGCAGCGGAGAGTTGGACCGGCGCGGCAGCGTGGCGCCATGGTGCGGCGTCGACGTGTCCGAGATGTAGATGTCGTCTGGAAAGAGAGAAAACACGTTGAGAAAAAAACACATTGTGACATATTCTAGCAATAAAGATTATGATGATTATGTCCGCAGATTGACCGTGGCTAAATTATAGTCAGTTCACACCGAAATGAGACGATACGCCGCGCGCCGCTGCATTTTTAAGGCTGGGACTATATGATCGGTAATCCGGGAAAATTTGAGCACTGAAAATAGAACTTTGCGCTAATACAGCTGAGTTAAAAATCGAAGTGTCGAGCTGTCATATATTATGACATTGACATTTGACTCTAAACTTGTGTGTTCGATTTTCAGCTCTAGTGTATTAGCGCAGAGTTCTATTTTCAATGCTCTGAATTTTCTCCGGCCTTCCGGATTCTGGACAATATAGTCCCAGCCTAAGATAGCGATTCAAAATGGAACTTTATTCACTACACAAAAATTTAGAGGTTATATATGAGCTGCACATGCGCTGTGCAGCGCGGTACAATTTGACATTTGAACTCTTACAATAAAACGTGTATCTTCTTGAATAATAAATAAAGTCGAATTTTTAATTTTATTAGCTATCTTAAAATGCAGCGCCGCGTCGTTACAAGATCGATACGTTACGTTGATGGGAGAAAATATACATATAGATTGAACACGAGATGAAGGATTAATGGCGACAAAAAAGTAGGCAATATGTGTAATTAAGTGGTTAGCATAGTATAGACCCATAATTTCAGATCCAGTGTGGCCAGAGAGAATGGAGTTAGATGAATCGGTATCTGTGTAGGTGTAAAATGCATTTCTGGAAATGAGTCATCAGATAATATGATGAAGGTCTCGTGCGGGTCAATAATACTTCATCAAAGCATACGCCATGTTTTTTTAAACGAAATGTATGATTTAAAATGAAAATAGTAAGTCTAAATGCAAAAAATGCATTAAAATATAGATACATTTTGACGCTTATCGTTTGTATTTATTACGGATTTCAGAATTATATCTGATATGTTATATCGTAAAAAAATATCATGTACCTATCAAAATATATCTAGCAATATCAAAAATACTTTTCCCTTGATCTAATCAGGTACTAATGTAATTATTTTCGTCGATTATTTGTTGATATTTAAAAATAATTGCTTCAAAATAAATCCAAGGTTGGAACAAACCGTTAGTAATGTTAGATTAAAGTAGTTACGTCGTTTATCGTAGCCAATTAACTGCGCTAACCACTTTTTATAGTAACTACTAATAACTGAAGTTAAAAGTCAAGTTTAAAGAAACAATTTAATACAGTATAGATATAACCCGCAGTAGACTGTCGTTGTATCGGACTGTGGACTCTTAAATTAATGAGCAATCAAAACCCAATAGTGGGAACTTTAGGAATCGTCGATGATAATTTAAAATCACCACTCAGATACAATTTAACTTTGGTAGATGAAATAAAAAAATTTAAGAAATATTAGTTAAGTCTCTCTTGTACTCACATGTTATTTACTTATTTGGTCATAGAATGTATGACAATAACTGTTTTGTATAGTAACCATCCACTTATTACATAGCGATTAGCAATTAGTAATTTATTTAACGCCCACGAGTATAGTGAAGAAATAACTTCACTTGAGTTGACCTTTAGAGAAGTAGGAAATACATGATATAACTTTTAAATTTTATAAAACTTGAAAGTTTAGTTATAGAATTTAATCAGGAGCCTTAGCAAAAAATAAGTTTAAGGTGGTGTCTATTTTGATGAGATCAAGCAATAAGAAATACTTCACAATCGAAATGCATATTATTGTTGTAGTTTTGAGGATAATAATTAACATTTTCAACATGAGGAAGACGGAAAATAACATGCGGCACATATATATAGATAACTGTAAAGATAGATAGTTTGATTTTAAAAAAGAAAAGTGCACAAGACTCGAGTGCTCTAAAAAATCACGTCACATTTTCTACCCGTTTTCATTTCCACCCACTCATCACGTATAATAAGGCGTCGTTTTTTGTTTCTCGTCAACGAATTGTCACACCATTCCAGAGATTTCAAGAAAGTGTCCCGACAGGCCAGGATGTCGCGAATGAACGATTTCTCACCAGGTCGTAGTGTGCTGCTACCACTGTTATTCCCAGAGTCTGTTTTGTCGGAGCTACTAGATGCCTTCCTCTTCACGGCTATACGCTGAAAACTATTCGACTCATCTGTAGCTTTTTTCTCAGGTTTCAGTAGTCGCGTAGTCGATTTAATCGAATCTTCATCGAATGCTCTAGTAATTGTGATTACTGGAGTCTGTATATTTTGTTGGGACCGTTTCGCAGAATTTAATGTATAGCTACGACCAATGTGACCAACTAAAGATGAATTTGGGTCGTCCATCGGAGCCACAACGTTTGGCTTATGACAGCATAAACAAATTCGAATATATTTGCACAAATTAAATTCTTCTTGAACTACACTGTCCCTTTCCACACTATAAATATTCACAATTTTATATCGCGACTCAGGATGTACTGCTCGCTCGCTGGTATTGTAATTTTGTTTGCTTTCCAGCGCACTGTACTCATTATTATTACTCACTTTAGACATGTTTACGTTATTAACTAGCACGCCAGTCGTTAAACTAAATCGAATAACCCTTTTAACATAAAAACAAATCCACATTATCGCATCCTGGCCATCGTTTCCTGCTGTATCGCCCGCCACTCGCCGATTTAATCAACGTACTCCTGTGAGCTGAGCTAATAATATAACAATTAGACGAATCAAACCGAACGTGCATTATAATGGTAGGATTACATAAAAAATATGAAATACCTTCGAAACTGAATTTTCGAGCCGGCATAGACAATGTACTCCAACGAAGTGATTTAAGCGGTTTCTTAATTGGTGTAATTGTTGAGGATTTCGATAGCGATGATAGTTTCGGTATATTACTCAATGATGATAGTAATGTGAAAACTTTTTCGTCACGTCTTACTGTTATTGCATCTTCATCTTGGGGTTTTATAACTTCTACACTTTTTGTTCGCAGTTGCAAGGATTTATCAGTGTTTTCATTATTCGAATCTAGACCTTTGAGAGTCCCTGAATATCCTGCATATCCTGATTCCGAATTTGTGATGCTACTTTTATCGATTACCTCCTCTGTACTTTTAACCAAGACTTTTTCTCTACTTTCACAATCAGCTACATTAACTTCATTCGATGTTTCGGAGGTTGGCATTTTAAAGTTTATGTTTTTAATTTTGTCTTCTATACTGGTTGTAGGTTCATGAGTCTTTAAGGGTTCCTGATATTTCTTTTTCGATACTCCCAAATATTTTAAATAGGACTCGGACTTTTTTTTCGCAGTAGTATCTGACGCTATTTTTCCTAATTTAGGACTATTGTTTTTAATTTGTACAGTTTTTAAATCCTTTGATGGGCTTGAGATTTCAGGTGTTTTAGGATTTTCGAATGAGTTTCTAGACTTGAGTATTTTTCTGCCACTTTCAGGTGTTAATCTTTCGATTTTGAGAGGTATTCGAGATATTGGAGACTTGGGAGGTGTATTTTTTACAACATGTCTTTCAGTTATATTTGAAACCGCATCTACTTCGTGACTTGTATTATGTGAAGTTGCTTGTTGCAAGACCTCTGAATCACTATCGATGATATAATTCACTGTTTTATTACACAGTATTTTCTTATTTTCATCAACATCCAGTATTTTAGTTACTGTTGTAGACAAGTCTAATTCATAACTTGTTTTATGTAAGGTCAAATCTAAATCTTTATCTTCATTTTCATTGTTACAATGTACCGTTTCATAAGTCACTGACTGATTAACTGGAACTATAGTAGGTTTTAAATTATTATTAACACTTTCTTTTTCAGTAACAAATGTAGTCGCACCTAGCACATAACATGTTTTGTGTGCCTTTATCAAATCGTTATTAACATCTTCAGTGTTTCTGTTTACAGTTACATCGCTAACCACAAACTGGTTTGATTGACTTTTAATCGTTTCGTTAATGTTATCTTCTAAATATTTGTTGTCGTTATCATTTTGACATGATTTCGATTCGAGAGGTGTCACATATTTTTCATCACTTATATTTGTATCCTGTTGTGTTAACTCATCATTCTCTTGAGGATCAGTAATTTTTCCATTGCTATGGAGCTCCTTAATTTTGTATATTTTCTCGCAGTTTTTCTTGCCAATTTGGTTATGGCTACTCAGTTTTTGTTTCAGTGCAACAGCTTTCGGTTTCGATAGTTCCGATGCCAAGAAGGGATACACTTTCAACTTTTCACGTTGTTGGATTCTCACTTTTTTCAATGTGATTGGTTCAATGTCATTATCCACGTTGTCCACGGTAAAACAGTTCCAGCACCTGGCTTCTCCATCCCTGTCAATATCCCTCATTTTGATACTATTATAAATAAAAATATGTTCAATACGTATTGCTTATACAGCGATCGCTACTAAACTAAAACTCCGCGAGGCTTCCTATGCATTAATAAGGTAGAGCTGGTTTTAATAATTTGTTTTTATATTAACATACACTGCTTGGTACTTAATATAATATTACGCAACATTGGGGACACTCTAGAATGTACCTAAGACACTATAAATTTAAATTTTATTGCATAATATAACAAACATGTATTCATCGTGTCTATCGTTTAAACCGGACTTAGAGATATATGATAGTATATTATGGTAATTAATTCAGTGAAGGTGATACGTAGGACAGACCCTTTATTTTATGTGGAAAATATTGCATAATCATGGAAACTAGAAAACATTTGCTTTTAGTAAATAGAGTGTAGCTATTGTGTATGTTGTATTTCATCTGTAGTTCCAAAAAATATTTTTAAATATAGTTAAATACATCACAAAGTTGGTAAAAAATACAAATACTTAGTATCTACAAACAAACCAATTTCATAAAATTATTGATATGAATATTTAGTAGACATAAGATATTAATAATATCAAGTTAGTACCTACTACCTACATGTGATTGCAATACCACTTTTGGTGAATTTTATCTTAATGGTCTCTGACTGGCATCTGCATTTAAATACCAATACATATTAAAATTAAATTAATACATTTAAAAAAAGTAATAAATAATATTCTGAGGGTAGTGAGTTAAATAAATGTTAGCAAATTAATAAATAGTAATACTTAGGTATTACTATTTAGATAAAAGAAAAAAAAAACAGTGTAATGTAATATTAGATTTAATAACAGTTTTATGATTGCACTTAAATCTTATTTTACTGCAAATAACAATAAATGTGTTTCTATTTCAAATAATTTATTATTGTACAATAATAATAGACAATATAATAAGTTACCGATATTTTTTTTCTTTCAGCTTGTTAAAATTTTAATTTATTAATTATTTTTTTAATGCAATATACTTATCTTAACAAAATTAGAATTTTAACATTGTAAGTGGTCTCGCCGTACTAACGCACACTCGAGCTTGTTAATTAGGTGCAACATGGCTCATAGGTTAACATAATTATCGACAGGGTTGGCAATTGTGGTTTTTTTACTGACTTTTTAGGGTTCTGTACGCAAAAGGGTAACAATGGGATCCTATTACTAAGACTCCTCTGTCCGTCCGTCTGCCAAAAGGCTAGGTCTCATGAACCGTAATAGACTCTTAAGCTCTTTCACGTAAAAACTACTGAACGGATTTTGATGCAATTTGGTATATTAGTAGTTTTAGGTTTAAAACATAGGCTACTTTTCATCCCGAAAAAGTACAGTGTTCCCGTGGCATACTGTATTTACGCGGACGGAGCCAAGGGCAAAGGCAAAATTAGGCAAGATGCAAACGTAATTACACCTATATTACAACGACACATATCCGGTTGCATATATGCAAGGGGTGGGATAATTTCTCATACATTTTAAATCATTTCAACGAATATTCATATTAAATATGATTAACAATATAATATTGATTATCTCCTTCTCCATGGATCTGAATTAAAAAAATTACAGGTGTAACGGATCAATTGATGATGTGGATGTGGATGTAAATGATGTGGCGGATCAATTAGCGCCACAATCCTGAATCGCGCTATCGAAGTTTTCTAAGATCGGCGGTATATATACAACATCTGAAAATCATACAAGTGGAATGGGTTTTCCCCGCGTTCTGCCGCGGGGGGTCTTCCCAAAAAACCTGACTCTTTGCGCCCAGTACTCGTACTGGGCGCGTCATCCCAATTAGAGGGGCTATGCCCCTGACGTTGGTAATCCGCCAAGGCCCTTTTCAGGGGCCCGGCGTCGAGCTGAGAAGAGTCTCCTTCTCTTATACAAGTGGACTTCGGCTTGACCGAGCATAGCACCTCGCCCGGTCGGAGATCTCCCTTTGGGGTATCCACTCTTCCCACATTGGTGACCCTTGACAGAACACGCCTCCTTCTGGACATCATCATCATCATTCCCCCCACCCCTCCGCACCCCGCCAGCCAGCTTTCAGCCTCATCGGGTATCTCGACCACCAGCCTCAACGCACCGCGGCCTGGATGAGGGTTCGCCTCATCGGCTTCAACGGGCACACTCGCTACAACGACCGGTCAGCAAGCAGAGCACATCTCTCCTGGTCAGCACGTAGCATCGGCCCGCACGGCAGCACTCCGAATCACTGGAGCCCGTGCAGCAGCAGCACAGTTCTCCGACTCACTGGGACTCTCTGGCACTGGCGACTCAAGCAAGGCGACTCAAGTAATTCGACCTCAGGTCTTCGGGGTGGAGTGATGTGGCGGATCAATTAGCGCCACAATCCTGAATCGCGCTATCGAAGTTTTCTATGATCGGCGGCTATATATACAACATCTGAAATTCATACCTAAAAATAGCTTATCCGTAGTTTTCCCAAAAACCGGTTCGCACATCACCCGCAGGGGGGTGATGTAGGAGGGGCTCAAACTCCCTCATCGTCTCCCCACCAAAACGACTAGCCAAACGGTAGTTACCAGACCGACTAAGCTAAGACGGCCAAAAGCCATTAGCGTAGACCCATTCGAAAAAAAAAAATCATACAAGTGGGCTTCGGCCTGACCGAGCATAGCACCTCACTCGGTCGGAGATCTCCCTTTGGGGCATCCACTCTTCCCACACAGGAAATTAAATGTGCATGAAAATTGTGCAATCTAATAGTATTCTCGTTTGTGGTCGACACTAATTTAATCAACGGGTCATAAACGCCCAACGTCTTGTCCTATACAAGAAAAGTGATTTTTTTGTCGTATTTTTCTTGATATTAATTATTACTGGCTACGTTATAGTGCTCGATATTAGTACTAATACTAATAGTTGTATATATTAGGTCATTACATATGAAATTGGCGTTTTGTAAAGGAGGAACATAAGGTCGATATTTTAAAACATAATATATTTATTTAATCATAGTATATACCATTGCTATCTATGCACTTTTGCCTTCTCATTTTGCCATTGATTCCTTTACTAAAAAACCATTCGGACAGGAATCAATAAAAACTTTGAAGGCGCTTTGGACTGCCCCATCGGAGTTGAATTTTTTCCCTTTCAAGAAGTTACCCAAATTTCGAAAAAAATGGTAATCTTTTGGACATTCCAATTGAAGCTCCTCTAATTTGGTAGCCGTCTGTTGTGCAGCGTCTGGTTTAGCGTTGTCCTGAAGCAGCAGTGGCCTAGAGCAAAATACCAACCTCGGTTGTTTAGCAGCTAGCTTTTCCATCATGATTTGCAGTTAGGCAATATACATCTGCCGTAATCGTCTGGCCAGATTTAAGAAAGCTATAGTGAACGACACCGGCACTAGTCCACCAAACGCTCACAAGTAATTTTTTTGAGTCAATTTTTGCTTGGGGAAGGCTTGGCTGGTTCGCCAGGGTTCAGCCATTGCGATAAGCGTTTCCGATTATCGTACAGGATCCACTTTTAATCACAGGTAATGATTCGATTTAAAATCCCTTAATTATTGTGCCGGTTGAGTAATGAACGCAGCAGTCGTCGCGCGCGCACCTTTCAAGCTTTTTCACCTCCTCAATTTGCTTCAAGTGGATTAAAACAGTTTAAAACTAACACCGTAGCCTGCAGCTAACTCGGACGTGGTTTGCGATAGATCCAAGTGGATCTATTGTGGAAGTCCACAATAGCCTTCAATTCTTCATTATCAACTTTGGTCTCCGGCCGTCCACTGGGCTTGACCTGTAGGTCTAAATTTCCAGAACGAAAAAGTTGGAACCAAAAACGCATTGTGTTATCTTTTGCGACACCGCCGCCATACACATCATTAATTCTTCGAGCCGTTTCTGCAGCACTGGTGCCACGGTGAAACTCGTTCTCGAAAATACTACGATATTTCAAGTTTTCCATTTTGTAAACAGAGTGACGCAAAAGAAAAAAACAAAAGAGGAAAAAACAAATGAATTACGGTTTTCGAAACACAAATGCATGAGTAAATAGCGATATAAATTTGAAATTGGAATTCCTAACTAAAGAAGATATATTATATTTGAGATCAAAGTGGCCAGTACGACAAAACGCCAATTTCATATGTAAGGACCTAATATAATGATACGAAACCCATCGTGCGCGAGTTCAACTCGCACTTGGCCGGTCTTTTTTAATATCTTTTTTTATAAATTGTTTCAATTATTTACGTAAGTGACAGTTACTGTAAATTATCTAATTTACTACCTTTTGATAATTAGTAAAACGATGAAATTATATTTGGATATTTTCAAAGACGTTATAATTAATTAAATACATTAGGACACTTATAATCTGATGTGTGTGAGAAGATTTTATTTTCCTTTTAATTAAATGAGGTTAAGCATTAAGCTTAATTAAAGGTTTATAAAAAGAAAGCTTACAATTGTTGAAAAAAATTATTTTAAGTCGCGTTTTTTGAAATAATTAGATATTTCCATTCGATAATAATTAGACTCATTTTTGTTACAGACTTTTTTCAGTTAATTTAGCTCTAATAATAATAGTAATATCTATCTACGCTTTTCTACACTACGTCAATCAGGTCCCGAGGTAATTTCTCGAAGAACTTGTGTTATGGGTACGGGGTACCAGACAACGAAATATATTTAATACTTCTATACTATACATATATTAAAGATTTTTATTATATAATACACATCCATGACCCAGGAACACAGAAAACTTTTTGTTCCCTGGCGGGATTCGAACCAGCGACCGGCTTGAGCGCCAACGCGCTAACCACTGAGCCACAGAGGTCGTCATACTCAGTCGGTCGTTAGCTCTGACAGGGCCTTTATGCCGACGACATACGGCTCACTGTCTTATTAGAAACTCT